>VWYI01027967.1:0-90912 GCA_013399455.1 Anthoscopus minutus
TGTATTTTTGTACTTTAAACAATACTTTTTAAATTACTTTACCAGATACCATCACACTTGTACTACAGTCATAATGGAAAAGAACAGTAAGCATGATAAATGCATCAGCTAATGGGTAGTAGGTTGTATAGCTCTGTAGAAAGATTATTACAGGCACAATGCCATAGATTTATTTATGGCTTAAAGCAGTGCATGTCATAAACATACATAGTTTTAGAAGGTGGAGTCATCTGACCCAATCTGGCAGAGCTTTCACATGGGAATGGCCAGGACGACTTCACATTACCCATGAATTAATGCTTTTATTGGCAAAAAGTGTCTCCTATGTATATTCCTGAATGAGAACAATGTGAAGCCGTTTCCAGGGATTCACACAAACTCTCTTTCCTTTTGAAAAACGGGCTGAGTAACAAAGTCACTTCTTTTTAGAGTTCTGCTTCATTTCTTCAGTTCGTCCAACCATGCCAGCCTGCACATTGGGCTGGCTCATTTGGCCACTTTAGCAAAGAGTCTCAAAATTCAGGGCTGAAACACAGTTTTAGTTTAATATTGAGCTCCTAGAACAGCTTAGCAAAGCAAGGTAACTCATGTATGCATTACAATCACATGGAAAATGTAAATACAGAGGTACTATACTGTCTCTGTATCCAGACATTAGTAGTGCTGCTAGAGGTCTGAGATGCAGCATGTTCTTTTCCAGTGAACCATGCATAAAGGAAGAAGGAGAAGCTCACTGGCAGCTCAGTTCTCCCCAGCACGGCAAGGGCTGCCCCATTCAGTTCAGATATCCCTCAATCAGCAGCTCTGCCTGTTCTGAGTCACTACAAATCCCTAAGTCAGGTTTTGAGCACACACTGTGTCCTGCTGCATCTCCTGAGACCACAGAGGCTGGGCAGATGATTGCACATGCACCAAGTAGGGTGCATGGGTTTGATTAAATGTACATTAAAAAAGCGTTACTATATTCTACTGACATCACGTTTCTGAAGTTTGAGGGCTGGGTTCAGACTTTATCCTTTCAGCTGGCCATATGATGACAGGGACAAATAAGTAACACCTCTTTCTAAGGGTGCTAAACCAGACCACTTCCAAAACCATGAAGATTTTAGCTCAAGTCCCACCATAAAGCCATAAAACACATGATGTAAGCATACAACTACCTCAGAGTTCATAAAAGCAGTCTTGTCCTACTCTTAACACAGCAGAAGTCATCCTTCTCATCCCTTGCTCTCCTCATTTCCTCCTAACCTAATGCCATTTTACTTTTTTCTTTTCAATTCTGCACACCCAGGCTGACTCGTCTCTCAAGGCAGCACCACCCTCCAACACCTAATAACTATTTTCGGAAATGAACACTGAGAATTCTTCATAGCTCCCCTCATAACCAAAAACATACTATAAGACTTCAAAAGCCTTCTATATTATCTTTCAAAACTCCCTTTAAAATCCTCCTCCATTGAAATGAGTACAGAAAAACTGACAACTTGGACTATTAACATAATAAAAACTCTAAATCATGCTGAATACTATTGTACCATTCTTTCCATATTTTAATAATTTGTTTGACCTAGATAAAATTTTTAAGACACATTAGGCAAAATCAGCTGAAAGGAACTTGAAACTTTTAAAATAATAAATTAGAAATGAGCATTTTGATAGAACATACGCAACTATTACAACAATGATCTGTGAAAATAAAATCAATTTTCATCATGCCCACTTCAAATTCCTACCTTACGATGCTGCATGATACAAGAGTGGCTCTGCATGCAAAGTTGTGGCCTCACAACTCTACTGACATGAACAAGCAATGCCCACAGATTTCCTTTAACTACACATAAGCTTTAAACCCTGGGCTCTGCTCTCAGCCCTGATGCATAAGGGGAGGACTTTCTGTTGCTCAGGTTAAGCCACAACTGAGCCACACGTTCCCCACAGAGCCCAAAAAGCTTCAGCTTCATCATTTATCCAGCTTGGGATAGATCCTGCCTGGGCTCTTTGCCTCCCAAAGGCAGTTCAGAAGGAATTTCATCTGGGTGTATGAAAGCCAACTCCACCTCCCATGGCAGAACACTTAAGTCCTCTTACTGCCAACCTCCACGAGTAGCAAAGGCAGTGAAAACAAAGTGTCATTTTTGCCTAAAGTACAGGAGTATTTTGTATTATCCTTCTCTGTGGTTACTGAGCCAAACATGCATTAAACAAAAAAGAAATTATTTTTACTCTTGTTCTGTTTCCATGCAATGAAAATACATAATATTGGCTCGGCCTTAAAAATACTTCTTTTATGAAATACATTCCATTTGTACTGACTTTGTGGAAGGTGAGTGGGTATGTCAGAAAGAAGAATTTAGTCTCAAACCCTTACATTTCCCTGTGTACTTAACACAGAAACAATCCAAGTCTTGTTTGTTTAAAGGAAAAAGTCCAGGTACAGTCTGCAGAACAACACAAACACCTGAATCCCAAAATGTCGAAATCTGGGCAAGCCAATTCCATCTTGCTCAGTTTGGATGCTTCTTCAGCAAAGCACACAGTTGAAATATGACATGAAGCCCTGCTGAAGTATCTTCCAGTACTCCCACAGCAAAATTAATACAGTAAAATAAAGTTATCTTGTGTGGCGTGTCGGGACATTCATTATCTCCACACATTTCCTTGGAAGTCCAGAGCAAAGCAGACACTTGAGCCAGTGTAGGGAGTTTGGATGTTTGTGTCCAGGGGACCATTATGCTTCAGCGCCTTGCTAATCTTTCCCAGTTTTCTTTTCTTCCAGACTCCACAGCACCTTTGTTTCCTTCCATTTATCCTCCTCCTCCCCTCCCTCCCTTCCCCTCACTCTCTCCTGGTGGCCATTAACTACGCTGACAGTTTGACAGGCTGAAATAAGGAAATAAAACACTTAAACATTGTTTCCCGATGTATGCATTCATCTTCTCTGCCAAACACAGATATTGAGGAGATACTTCACTCCTCCTGCCAGCTCACTAAATTATAGCCCAGCTCTCACAGCAACAAAACTCTCAGGTCCAGCACATTCAACTTGATCTCTCTTCCTATCAGAAGGCCACGCAAAGGCCATTTCCATGTCTTTACCAGGAGCTTTTTATGTTTATACTCTTTAGTACTACATTTTCATATGCCTAGGGTTGAATTTCTGTTAAAAACAGAATCTCATGCTTCTTCTACTGAAAATGCTCACATTATCATGACAGCTCCACTTCTTGCTTGGATTACAACAAACCCACTTCAGGAATAAAATAAACTATAGAGCATTAAACTTTGTGTCATTCTCAAAACCCATTACAACAGTTGAGTAAACCAAAACCCAGCTTCGCTTTGGCCAGGTTCATTAGACTTCTTTATTTAAGCATTTTCTCCTGGTTGACAGAAAACATGCTGCTGGAGACTAGAGGCATCCCACCCTTTATATAAAAGCCACTGCTCCCAGCGTCAGCTTGCAGGAGCCAATGCTGTGCAGCTCCCCAGGGGAAAGTTGCAGTGATACTGTCACTGCTCATTACCTCCAGTGGGTGTTGCTGTGAACAAGCCTATGGGAAAAATGCAGGGAGAAAAAAAAGAGTATTACAGACACTCATAAACATGTCCCATGTCTGGAAAGTTTGGCTGTTCCACAAAACCAAGAAAGAAAAGCTTGGGGAAAAAAACCTAAATAACCGTATTCCTTGTCATTTACCACCACTCTCCACTTAGATAAACATAAGTATTTTGTGTGCTACGTGCTGCGCTGGTGTAAGGCTGCAATGGAGCAAAATAATTTTTTGTAGTTTTGGCAGCTCCTGAGGTCTGTGTGGAGCAGCACAGCATGGTGACTGCATCTTCTAGGGGTGCCTGAGGGCCAATATTCATCACAGAGCAGACCAACTTTCCATCTTACCCTGCCCCTTCACTGAGGAGCTGTGACAAGCAGGGCACTGAGATCCCAAACACTCTCATAACTTTCCAGGAGGGAATGTCACATTGCAAACACAAATACATCAGGGTCTCAGAATGCAGTGTCGCTTTTTTCCCTGACTAATGGGAAGGTTAGCTCAGGTTTCAGTCACCAGGTGGGAATGTAGCAGAAGTAGCTTGGCACTTTTTTGACCTCTGAAATAAATAAAAAGCTTCTCTTTACACTCCAACTGTATAAATCCCAGCAGAACTTTAATCTCTTCCTTATCTTTTGCTTTCTCATGATTTCAGGGATCTCTAATCATGACCCATGGAAACAGCCTTTGAAGTAACTGTGATTCACTGACACATGGATTTAAGTGGAGGTAGGATTAAAAAAAAACCCAAAAACAACACAAGAGTGTCCATTAGGAAAAATCTGTGTAACTGATGCTGTTGAGATTTCATTCTCTCTCCAAACATTTTTTCTGTTTCTAAGAGTTGCTATTAAACAACAGAAAATACTAAAATTCAATTGCCCTATAAAGAGCAAGTAGAGCCTGAGTGGAAAAGTAAAAAATATATTCATCTAGAGACTAAAGGTTTAGCTACTGCTTTTCCATGTAGACTGTCCAAGAGAGCAGTATTTCAACTTGTTACACCCATTCCTTTTGTTATCCTCCAAAGACTATTAATAAAAGCAGCAGACTGTTAGGTGCTGTTACTTACTGAGAAGGTTTGAATTTCACAAATGACAATGAAAGAAAACGTCAACAAAGCAAGAGGAAACACAAGTTCCTTACTATTTCTTCCACAGGAGCATATAGAAGAGTCTGTCCACTAAACCTACTGTTAACTCTTTACTGCAAAGAACTGCCTACAAATATATAAGATTTACTTGGGTTTCATCAATGGGAATTATAAAGAGCTCTCAGCACACTGTTGGAAGTCACCAATCTTTTTCCACTACCACTATTTCATACTGCCACAGAAACAGGGTAACAGGTTGGCCTGGGTTGGAAGGGTCCTTACAGATCATCTTGTTCCAACCCCCATTCCCTGGGCAGGGATACCCTCCACTAGAGCAGGCTGCTCCTTGGGAGATCCCACCCAAAAGAGATCAAGGAAAATGCCCTGATATTTGGCAAGGAGATATTTCCACCAGGAAGGTAGACTGTGGCTCAGGGCTGTGTCATGGGTAGCTGATGCTGGAAAATAAGGAGCTCTTTATAAAGAAAAGAACATAACATAGGAATATAAATTATTGCCCATCCTCCAAGTAGCCAAAAAAAATTCAGCTTGATTACACTTCCACAGTGCCTCAGTAAAACTGACATTTATGTGCCTTAGGCTTCCCATTTTTTTTAAGGGTCAAAATGCCTAATACAGACCACACTTTCATGATGCTTCAAAACTTTAAGTTTGCACTGCTCACACTTTTTAGAAGAGATCCATTTCATTTTCCCTTCTAGCTGAACAAAAGATAATCTTCAAAAGTAACTCAAACCATGACAAATACTTGCTCAATATGTCAATAGGAGGGTTATGAGTAAACCTTTCAGCCACAATTTATTTTGACAAACATTAAATTTGGAAAGAACCATTCCTCACAACCAGTAATGCCAAAAAACATCAGTATTCTCACTCCTGCAAAAATGCTCTGCTTGTATTATCAATGCCAAATGGGTTTTCAAAGTCAAAATGGTAGGTGAAATTAAGCAGGGCTTTACAAACCCTATTGAAATCAACCTTACTTTTCATAGCAAATGTCAACAATTTGCAGTATTAATTACAACCACCATCATGCTCAAAAGAACTGGAAGGACAAAATTCATACTGTTGGATAGAGGTGGGGAAGGGAAAAAAAAAATCAATGTTCAGAGTTAAGATGACTCTCAGACAAACAGGTCTCTGAAACTGCAGGAACTTAACAAGCATATAAATTTCTTTCACCTATTCCTTAGGACTTTTCTCACTGCTTTAACTACCTTTTTCCATGGCTTACCCCTGCTGCTTCTCTCCTCTTTTTCTTCCACTTATTTTTATCACAAGGCTGTTCTGGTCAGGAACAGAAAAAATAAGGTAAAACCAGTTAGCTTCTTCCTACTCTCTTAACACAATGAAACTTTTGGATGGAGGGAAGAAGCAAACCTTTTCCCAGACGAAGCCACTGAGCTCTCTGAGACCCTGGAGGTCACAGCAACCAGCAATGGGTATGCTCTTGCAGGCAGGTGTCCCTGGGGACCTGCTGGACATCCTCAGCACACCCCAGCTCTGCACACTGTGTAGTTGGAGAGAGCTGCACACTGCAGAACTGGCCATGAGATGGACAAAACCACAGAGATGCAAAAATGCATATAAACAAAACAAAGGCCTTTTGCTCAAAAGACTGTTTTGTATGTTTACAGGTATTTAAATTAACGTGACTGATGGAGTAATGAGAACCAGGTAGAAGATGGCACTTTCCTCTGATGCTAGGATAATTAAAAGGGCAAGGTATTAACTAGCTTTGGAAATAAAAAAGTTATCTTGGTTGTTCTGGGGATTATGGCTCTGTCTTGATCCTACCTTCACTAATCACTTCATTTAGCCATTAGACACTTTGCCCATTCCCTGGAATTCACATCTGCTGATTACCGTTTGCTGATCTACTCTACAGACAGGATTTGAGACACAGGGGTAGCGCTAAAATGCTGTTTAGAAAGGCCAGATAATGCCATTTCTCCTTTGTACTACAGGAAAGAAATTCTTTGAGAGATACTGGTGTCAACTACATCCTCATCATCTTTTTACTAATGTGCTCCTCATGCAAGTGGAATCCTGCAGATCAAATGTTTTATTCATCAATCAAATAAGTATTTACTACTTTTTTAAAATATCAGAGGGGAAAAAAACCAAGCATAACACCACCACCTCCCTCTCCTCCCAAAAATAATTCTGAATTAAACATTACATGATGGTTACAAATGCTGGCACAATGGATAGAAAGCACAAGTCACAGAATAATTATTGATGAAGCAAATTATATTAGTATACATCCATCCAGTTAATACAGATCTTACTAGCATACATATATCTAAGATGAATAACCATGTAAACATGCTATATTTTATGTAAATCACATGCAGATCTCAAAGCTTCTGGAAAACAGCCATTACAGCTTTTGGTACTGCAAAATATAGGTACTCCCTTTTCATGGCCACTGTATGCAATACTGGTTATAAAAGTAAGCTGTTGGAATAAGTGAACTCACAGAAGTGATGTACCTCACTCACAGCACATAAAAGAAATAGTGTGGCAGGCCCCTGTGCTATAAATTCATCAGAAGTTATATATTCTATATAATGTAGCTGGTAGCAACAATATCATTTGTGTCTTGTATTACTCTGCAAACAATCCAATTTGTAAAATGCCTATTGTGTTTACACACACAAAACTATCATAAATTCTGAACAGTGTTAGCAGATGAAAGCAAACTTCCCCACAATATTTTGCATGTTGCACTGGGCATGTTTTTAAAGAAAAGGAAGTCACAAGAGAAAGATCTTCTGAATTCAACTGTTTACTCATGCTGGGGACCGATGACACCAGAAAATCTGTAAGAATTTTAATCTTTACTCACAATAGAAAGATATTATTAAACTAATCTGGAAGCATGGCACCTATCCACAAATTTTGCCATTTTTGTTTGTTAGTGAGGGAAATATCCCATACTAGGGATACACACAACTGCATACAACTTCTTAGCTGCCTTTTGTTCTGCTTACAGGAAGGGTAGGTCAGTGATAAATATGTATTCGCCCTTATCTGTCACCGTGAATTAACAATATTGAGGAAAAAAGGACTGCAAACATGCAGATTTGTCCTGATGCTGCCTGGAGTACCTGGATGCTGTTATGCACAGCCAGCTTCTGCTCTTGCCAAATTCACACATATTAGCTGCCTCCACTTCTATTCCACAGTGAGGCATCCAGAAGCCACCAAGTCATCCCAGTTTTAGAGTAAAACATGCTTAAAATACAAGTAACTGGAACTCAGCCTGCATTGATCTAATCATCGAGACCAGGCCACCTCTTGGGAAAGCTGGTTTTCCTGGGGGATTGTTCCCAGAGAAGCAATGGTCCAGTGGGAATACTGGCCAGAAGGAAAAGCTTTGGGCACTCAACAGCAGCATACCTGTCATTACTAGGGGCTGGAATTACAAAGATATCCATCTCCACAATGGCTGATTCCTGGTATTTTCTCATACATGATCTAAGTACTTCTTAAGGGCCTCATTCCATTCTTCTGAGCAGCTCAAGTCTAATGTGAGTACCAGTGGAAACTCAAATTCATTGCTGGACACAGATGCTTTCTGTTCCAAGACTTCCTGCAGAAAGCTGCCCATCCATTCCCATGGCTCACTCAACCATCACATCTTCTTAGAAGAGGAGAGCTCTCTCTCATGAGATTTTAAATATTCTCTCTCTGTTTCCAGGGCAGGAACATTGCAAGACATATTGTTATTGCCTCATGTTGTGTGACAGCTGCTCTCTTGGCCAGCACACAGGGGACTGCACCAGGGACCTCAAACTGAGCATGAGCAAATACAGCTTAGAGCAAGAGCAGAGAATCTTTGGTAATTAACGCTAATGAAGATTTCCATGTGAGTTCATGAAACAATATTGTTACTGAGGAAATTAAAAGAAAAATAAAGATGTACTCTGCTCACCAGACCAAGCAGCGCCTTCAGTACCCTAAGAGCAGAGAAAACCCAAGAGCTCAGAAGTGTGATATCTACCCCTAAAAGTATTCATCAACATAAACCTCATTTTATTAGTGTTTTATATCTATACATATAGCAAAGAGGGCAGGGAAAAGAGTCGTCTTTATTATTATAAAAGAAGAAACATGTCAAATGTTCAACTGTACTTTGGCTGATGTGGCAACATCAAATATAATACAGCCCAAGGTGCTCATTTTGTCAGTGATAAAAATGGTACAGGACACATTGATTTTTTTATCTGTATGGAACAGAAAAGGTGCCTTAGTAATGAAATCTCTGTTTAAAATATTATTTGTTAAGCAGTTATTACAGCATTAATTTCAATATGCTTCCCTTGATCAATATAAAATAAGTTCATTCAGTCATTCCGCTCTTTTCTCCAGTTGACTGATAAGCAAAGAGTACCTCCCCTTTAGCAATGCCTCCACAATTAATTTTTAGTCTTTGAGTGGCGCAAAGCTGTCTCACCCCAGCAAACCCAAGGAGGAAAAATTCTGACTCACATATATTGAGTTCTTCCCTGCCTTTCTCTCTCTGATAAGAAAAATGTTTCCTGCAGTTCTGAGCAAATGCAGTTTACTGTCCGCTAATACTCATGGTTCCAGGAGAAAAAAAAAGATTTGGTACCACTGTTTCCTCAGAAAAACAGCAGCAATCGCTATCAAGGCCATAATTCTGACCACAGTCCAGTCACACAAGACATCTGGATGGTTTGCAAGGAAGAAACAGGCCCAGAAAAAGCACAATACAACATCCAAATCCTGAATTCCTTTCTCAAGTGACTGAAAAATATTTTCCCAATATGCTCAGCTGTTGCCTTTTGGGACCTTAACCTGTAATTTGGGGAAGAAAGACTCTGTCATATACCGTCCTTAAAATATCACTACTTCCATTAAAAACCCTAGAGCTGTTTCCTAAATTCTGTGCTGACTCCAAGGATCCTCACTCTGTGCTGTTATTCTTGCACTGATATCACCAGTGTCTTAACTGAGAAATCCAATTATCATCACACTTCTGAAAATAAAGTTTAATTATAGGCAAGCATGATGATTCTATAAATTATGATGATTATCAGAGTGAACTATAGCATAACCAACTGCATTAGGAATATAGCTGAAAATTCTCATAGGGCAGGGCCCAGATCTTTGAAGTTGGTGAAAAGATTCTCATTGATGTTAAATGTCTTTGGACTTTAATTAGACACAATGACTTAAAGTAATTACTGCAATTCAAATTAATATTTTATCATTGTTGTTACAAGTTCTATTAGTAATAATAAAATTAGAGTGCATTAAGGATTCTTTGAATAAAGGTACTAAAGGCAAGTAACAAGCATAATCGTAGAAATAATGCAACATTCATCTGGCACCATGATATTCTGTCAGTAATCTTTTGCAACACTAGAAAGTTGTCCCAGTTATTTACATAATATTTTTATATCAGAAAAATTGCAGTAGTAAAGAAGTCAATAAAATATTTAAAGTCTAAAGAGTTATCTCTTTGTTTTAGAAATAAGACTGCTGAGCTAGAAATGCAGCTTTATTTTATTTGCTTATTTTTGTGGTCTGACATTGTGCTCCCATGCTGCTATTGAAAACTTCTCCAGCTAAGGAATATCAGTGGAGATTTACTTTCACTTTATTTATTCCCTGACACATAACTGTGATTTTTTTCTGGACAATGAAGAAAACCCAAACACCACCTTATCCAAAGGAAGGATCTGCCTTATCCATCCCATTTTAGTTAATGAGAAAATGTAACTGCGACTCTACTGAGAGCAAAGAATAAACTGTTGCAGATGGTAGGACTAATAGTGCATGGTGTCATAGACATTTTTTAGGCTATCTAGTAGGTAGTACATTATCTTTGGTTTTCTTTCTTTTCTTTCTCCAGGGCACAGTCATGCAGTTCTGCTCCTCATTATTCTTGGAAGCTGTAAATTTAAGTATAAACTCATTGCCTCTGCAGGGGTTGCAAGTGAGTAACATGTAATGAGATTTACTCCGTTTTTTTTCCTACTGAATTCTGTAGAGTCGTATTTTTAAAAGATTCTCCTCCCCCAGAATCATCCTCATGAACTCCAGATTGTTTGGACCTCCTCTGTAGCCCCTCTGGTTTGGCCAGAAACATCACCTGCTGCATCCAAGGCACCCACATCTGGGTGGTCTCCAAAATGATGTGGGGACACTACAGGATTTCATCATTAAGTGAGGGTGCTCCTGGGCAGTGGTGGGACAGCAGCCAGGCAGCTCCAGGCACTGGTTGAATTAATTCCAGCACTTTTATTAGCAGTTGCTTCACGACTGCCTGCAGTTCCTCAATTACAGCAAGCAAGGCCACCTCAACAGCTAACGAGGGAGGCATGTTCTTTTCTGCTTATGGGAGCTGCAAATACCTCAAAAAAAGAAAATTGACCCTTTTATTGATTCAGATGCTAACTCCACCTTAAGCCTGAAGCTTCCAGTTCTACTTCTTTGCTTGGTCTTAATATTCAATAAATTTTTGTAGGCAGTGGAGACCCACATTAAAATATACAGCATAGAAGTATGACATTTGAATACAAGATGCAAGAACATACAGGGGTTTATCATGTTTTATAGCTTGGGAAGGACTTACAGTCCCTCATTTGATCTTTCCACATCCAAGCTGCACAAAAGAAGGAAACAAATTGTGCACTAAGTGCTGTTCATTTCTACATAGGTTGGCAGAACAGAAGAGGAAGAGATCCCAGTGCAACTAAGCAACTATGAAGACAGATGTAAGCTACTAATTAATACAACCAAAAGTGAACCAAAGAGAAAAGGATGCAAGAAACTTCTGTGGAAGACAGAACTAATGACTTGAAGGAGAAGAGGTCACCTTTGATACTACAAGAGACTTTGGGAAGAAACCAAAACCTCTGACCTGCAACCACTGAAATGAGTAAAACAATCCTGATGGGTCCATTTAGAAACAGCCTCATGGTCAACATTACTGTATGAACATGCTGCTTTGAAAAATTAGATTTATAGGAAAAATATTTAAAACAGTAGTACTCCTGCTTGCTTTAAAAAAATAACCAGGGCAGCATTAATAGCAATTTTGATATTCACTCTAGCAAGTATTAAGACTGAGACTAAATAGCTGGATAAATATTATAAAGGCTGCAAAGCATCAGTGTCAGCCAACTGGCATTAGGAAACACTCTTGTTAAAATGTAACTGATAGCAAATGACTTACCCTGTTATATTGTCAAGCTTTAATAGTCTTCTATATTTAGTCAAGCTGATACAGTATGTCTGGGAGAACCTTCTGTTTGTAAATATTAGTCCTTCAGCAGATTCACTGGATTACCTGCATTTTATTATTCATCACAGCCCAGCTGTACTGCATTTGGCTGAAAATTTACACTGCTAGAAAGGAAGAGACATGCAGCAATGCTGACTTCTTACCTAATATTTCCTTGCTTAGATTTACACAAGGAAGCAAACAGCTGCAGGTCATATCAACTGGACATTACTGTGGGCAACCAAGAACTCACTTATATCACAAAAACTCTCAATATAGCTTAGTCTCAAATTAGGTTTCATAATCAACTGAATTCACAGTGCTAAGAATTTCTTAAAAGACTTCCAAATAATTAAATCACATCCTTGCCTCTAAAATGTTCAAATTAAGGAACTAACTCCAAAGTTAATTTCCAATTTTAACCAAATATATCATAGCTGCACTTCTTAAACTTTGCATACTTTGGTGATTTCATATGTAAATCAAATCAATCAATAACCTCTGTGAAGTCCTGTTATGGATATACAAGTATATTACTTAAATCTAAATCAGAACTCACTGATATTTCTGATATTTATAATGTCTATTTATAATCACAACCTGTTAACCTTTTTATTTTTATTTACAGAATTTCACAATAAAATTTATTATTGGCTATAACAGTATTTAGCAGTATATAGCAATATTTTCTTCTTAGAAGTTTGCCATGCATAAAGAAGAAATTGATTAGAAAAAATGTATGGTTTTTAAGCATTGCACTTCACAGCACCGGATACAAGGACAAATACAATACTTCAGGTTATGCAGATAGTCAAGCATTTGAGAAATGCAAGGGATAAGATTTTGAAATGAATCAAGAACTTGATTAACTTGAAGAAGCATGAGTTGAATCTGATTTTCAGAGAGTGCTGAGTATCCCTCTGAAACACAATTTCAGTTCATGAGTTTTCTTCCCACCATCATCTTAATGTATAGACAAATGGTTTTCCAAACCTGTTTGGACCTCGAAATACAGCAGGACTTACTAGGTCCCTAGCAAAAGAATCATGGCTGAACAGATAATACAGCATTGAAATTACAGCCTTTTTGTCATGATATATCAATAAACTTTCATGCAAGAAACATAGATCAAGTAAAACATTAGCTAAATGAAATAACACATACATCCAGAACACTGGTACCTCAGGCAATAAATTTTACAAGAAAAATAGATTACAAAGCACTTTTTTTTTGCCCAAATCCATTGTTTTGCAACAAGCCTGGCATTCCTAAATTATTCCCAAGTAATTTTTTAAATGGGATTTGGGCTTATAAATCACACTGCATCTTGAAAAATGTTCTTGGTTCCTCTGCCAAATAATTCATCATTTGATTGAAGCGAGAAGCAAAAAAAAAACCAACCCAAAAAAGGACAAGTGACTTGGGAGAAGGAGGATCACTATTTGTGAGTACACTACAACCCACAGGTGATTCAGAATTGTGAATGTTCAAGCTCAAGTATATTTTTATAACTTTGTTAGCTTACAAGACTAGAGCTTCCTTAAGAAAACACATGTATACACATTAATGTTATAAGGTCAATAGGCTTATACTGACATGCCAAAACAGCCTACAAAAAACCCCAAACCTCAGCCAGAAGCAGCAATTCTCAAATACACAAATGGTGCAAGAATAGCTTGTCAAGGAAACATGTTTTCTGCTGACAATGAGAGCTTTATAAATACATTAATATATCCCAAGAATACTACAGAATTACATACTGGAGTAGGAAAAATAATTGACATTTCCTGTACTTCATAGCAACAAAGGAAGAAAAGAAACAAAAAACCAAAGAGCAGACATGCAAAGCCAAGGACACTCCTCCTTACTCCTGCCAACACACTTGAGTAGGAGATGGGACAAAAGTCACAATCAGGAAAGCCACCACTCCAGGCAATAAACAAAGTGCCATGAGAACTTGGATGGTTTAGTCTGGCTCTTGGTCGGGAATGTTCCACTCACATGAGCACTTCAGTTCACACAAGCCATGAGGCATTTTGGCATTCCCAGGAATAAGATAATTGGAAGCTTGTGGTCTGATTCCCTCGGTTCTCATTGTTGCACTTGACACAGTTACAGGACAGACAGATGACCTGGGGTCTTGCTCAGCTGAATATTTTTTTTTATCCACAAAGCACCAGCTTCTAAGGATGTCAGTCAATTAAGTTTTGGTTAACTTCTGGCATTTATACACCATCATTTAAGGAAAAAGGACAGAAAAAACTATTTCCAACAACCTTTAATATATAATGATAAATTTTAATTCCTCCTTTGGATTAAATTTCTCTGTATTGTTCAGTTGCTGATCAAAAGCTGAACAGGAATCCTACCTGGATGGTCAGACACACAAAATTCTTTAGGGGAGGCCAACTGAATAGCTGCAAAGTTCATGCAGACACAATCACTGCTCTGCCTTCATCACTTTGCACCAAAAAATTTCCAGCTTCTTTCACAGCCCCTCAGCTCTCAGTGCCACTGCAGGAAAGGACAGCAGCCTTCTCCATTGGCTCCCCTCCCCTTGCACTCTAACCACACTGACCTACAAAGCACATCTCCATTTAGTGGCAGCACATTTCACCTCATAGGCTTCAGAACTGAACATGGGTGAAATTTTTCCTTGTGTCTTCAGGGTATTAATTAAAATCCCACATTTCTCAAATATCTTGTAACATCTGTGCTTTGTTCTTCCAGGGGAAAACTCATGCCCAAGTCTGACCACATGAAAGACCACAGACTCACTGCAAAGTTCAAAAGAGCATTGCTCCTGCTAGCAGAGGCAGCTTTCTTTGCACAGCACTTACAGAAAACTCTGAGAAATTGGGATTGCAGACTCCTTATCCCAGCTCCATTTTCAAAATAGCTGTAGGAGAGAAAAGGAATAACCTCCATTAAAAATACCATGGTTTGAGTGCCACAGGACATTTCCAAGAACTGCAGCTGCAAGTACTCGATGTACTTTGGTGTACAGAGGGTAAGGCAGGCTCCTATCTCAGAGGGCACAAGAGGCTTGACATAAATGCCTGCAAGGGCTCCGAGGATCCTGGAATGAAAAGTGCTCCAGAAGGGCAAATCCTCTCTACTGCAAGTTCAACATCTGAGCATGCTTCTGACCTCTTCTAATTGGGAATAATACTTCTTTCCATTATTAGTTTAGGTAATGGTTAAGAAGAAAACCTTTTTTTAAAAATACATATATGGCACAGAGAAAATTTGCAATTCAAATTAATATTTTTAATCTTAAAAGTACTTTGGTGGAATGGAGTGAAAAATAGAAAGAAGAACAAGTCCTATAAATCTGTCACTTGCATAGCACATCACTCACAGCTTTCCCCAACCCACTGAGAAGGAGAGCCATACAGCTTTAAAATGACTTCATTCTCATATTTACATATTTTTTAATAGGGCTATGATGAATCTCCTTCCGCTTGACTCCTATTTTGAGCTGTGATATTTTAATCTCCATTCTTGCTGCAACTTAGCAGATGAATGTGCAGTGTGACAGAGCTCAGAGGAAACGGTATAAATAAAGCAAAGTGGAGCTATGACATCTCACATTTTATAGCTTTTTTATTGTAGCCTAAGCATAAACAGAGCACAGCTGTGTTATACATACTGCTGTGAGCACTCCCCCAGCTCCAACCCCCCACTGCTTTTAAAGAGACACAGCCCCCACAGAAGAACCTCTGGGTACAACCACTGCTGTTCAAGGCATGGCTGACAGAAGCAAAAAAAACCCTCTCCACCCTTCTCACTGCCTCCCTTCGTTTTTCCACTTTTCTTCCTCCTACTGGTTTGCCCCCTTGCCTTCCTTCCCCTCGCCCAGGGTGTGACCCCGTGGTCCCCAGCGTGTACACACGGCCGGTGCTGGGCTGCTGCCTACTGAGGGATGCCTTTCTTCCCTCCTTGCTATAATTTGTCCTGTTTAAGTACACAGACACACATGCAGAGCACAGAAACAACCTGCAAAAACAACACTTTGATAAAAGACTTGTAAACTAGCTGGAAGTACTCAAAATCTTGCCATCTCTGAACTGTGTGGTATTTTAGAGAAAGAACCTCTCTCATTTCTCATCACTTCTTGATAGGTTTTTTTATTTTTCCTCTTCATAGAAGTCAGTGAAAAAGAAAGAAGGAAAACATACTAACTGTACTTCTGCCTGTTTAAAAACAATCATGATGAGTTCCTAGACAAAAAAGCCTCTTTTTACCTCAGTAATTTATGAGATACCACAAAAGTTCTCAGCATAATCAGCAGCACACATTCCACAGAAATGCTGCCATTTGAAACTTTAGACAAGAAAATCAGAATGCACATGGACACTTTCATGACTATAAAAACATAAGGGCAAACCCAATAGCCAGCAATTTCCCACAGTCTCCAAGAATGTTGTTTGTCTTTGAGGCTTATTGACAAGTTTTATAGTTTGACTAGTATTTAAAGGCTTTTTCCAACCTAGATGACTCTATGAAAGTTATTCTCCATCTCTAATTTCAATATCATTAACATATGCACATTTAAAATAATATGTGTTCTGCTCTTCTTTTGGTCCTCCATCATCTACCCATTAAAAAGAAAAAAAGGCAAACACCAAAACCAAAACATCATGGCATTGTGATGGTCCCAGTGAGCTTGAGAACTGCATCCAACTTGTCCAAATACAGGGCCAAAGGAGACACAGGGAAGCTCTTTGGCTGAGGAGAACCATGTTGCATTGTCTCATCTCACCAACTTGCTGCTCACCCTCTCTAACAGGGAAGGAACTCCCAGGTCACCTAAGGGCTACAACCAAATTCTCCTGGCTGTCTGTCCTCTGTTCTACATCAACATCCTGCTGACTCTTGAGGGGATTTTCTACTTCACTGCTACCTCAAACATTTACTGCAGCCTTTTTTTCCCCTCTAGGGTTCCATATAGACTGAGATAAATTATCAAGTAGTGCTCATACATGCAAAAGAAAGTTGTTAAAAATAGCAAAATAAAACTATGTTAGATATTCATCAACAATTGTATTTGAAAACTTTTTTAAAAAGAGGTAAATTAAGAGCTACCCAGAAAGCCTGCTGGAATTGTTCACATGTGGGAAACTGATTACACTAACAAGTTTTCAAAGCTGGGATCTCAGGATTCACAAGTCTGCCCGAAATCATCCCTTGACTCCACTCATAGATTACCAAGCTACCAGCCTCAGACAAAGTTCTGGTTAGAAAATGCCACTTTTTTTTTTTTTGAGAAAATTAGAGGAATTACTTTGTTTTGCAAGAAGATTATCACATCTTAAAAAAAAAATAAAGCCAAACAGCTGTTATCACATCAAGATTTACTTGTCTGTTCCTTGAAAACCCCTTGAGCTGGAAAGGGAGCAGGAGAAACCAACCTTGGACCCAGAAGCTCAATAGGGCCCAGCAAAGCCATCAAGAGGAGGGTTCTACAGGCTTCCCACCACCACCATCCAGGCAGAAAGAAGATGTGCACTCCATGCTGACACTACAGTCATCATCAAAATTTGCTCCCTTTGAATGAGTGAAGACTGAAAGAGGAGGACCATAAATTACTTTTACTGAATAAGAAAATAGACAGGAGAAAAGATTTAAGAAGAGATAAAAAATAACATAGCCAAAAAAGAATATATTTTCACTATGTACCAACATCTACCTCCTGTAGAGTTTTTAACTATATTTTTTTCAAATTCATATATGTCATCTTCCATAATAATACTAGCACCTGCTTCACTTCCCTGAGGATTGTTCCTTGATACTTTTCAAGATTGCTGCAAAGCTCAAATACCTAAAGCACTGGTCAGTGCCACTAAAAATCAGTACTGGAAGTATTAGAATGAAAATAAATGAGACATTGCAATGAAGCCTGGAAATTCAGACTTCCTTACAGTCCTCTGTGGCTCTCTGAACTCCACCTGGAAAAGATCTTGACAATACAACCACAACAGTAAGCATGTTTTGAGTGAGTGTGATAACATCACGGTACAGATTGGATGACAACAGTGGGAACTGACCCCTTAGGTACTATATTAAACATCATCTCTGACAGGGACTCTCAACTTTGAAAGCTTAATCCAAGTCAAATAATCTGCAGCTCCAAATCAGACCTCCTCCTGCAGAACTGGCCTAATGGGAAATTACAATCAGTATGAGATAAAACCTTCTCTGAGCTTCCAATTAATACTTCTGATCCCAAATTCCTTTGCATGAACTTCCTGCCCTTTGCAGAAATGTTGGTTTGATTAGCACAATCTAAAATGTCTCATACATTTAAAAACAACAAAAACAACACCAAAAACCCATCTCAACCAAAACTACAAAGAAAAGGGAAATGAATAAAAATTGATGGTGTAGCTCTCACCTACTGATTTTGAAGGGTAAATATAGCTGTGAATCCAGTTTCTAAAGGAAACTTTTTAGATCATGAAAGGGATTTTCCTTACAGGCCACAGCACCTCTCACCAAGAGCCTTCAGCCAAATCAGGTGGAAGAGGCTCCAGGCAGGAGCTGGGGGGTACCTGATCTGGCAAACAAAGAGACAGAGCAACAGGCTTTTTTTTTTTTTTCCCCTCCTTCTTGTTTAGTTTTCAGTCACAACAAATGAATGAAATGAACCAAAGAAAAGAACTAAGCTGAGAAAAAACAAAGTAAAATTAGTAACAGGCTAACAGCATATACCCACTGCCTGGGGCAACATACGGCTGATGGATGATGACAGCCAACAGACAAATCCTCATTCCCTGTCTGCTAAACAAATTAGTAATCTCATCAATATCGTCACTACATGCACCTTCCACAGCAGCTGCTGCTGCAACAGAACTGCTGCTAAGCTTCAGAGGGAAAGACTGGGTTTGTCTTGTAGTTTGCCAAATCCTGTGGGCATTTAAGGTTACCACCCTTTGAAAAGAGCAATTAACCAGATAACGAGGGTTTTTTTCTGTTGTTTTTACCTTTACATTTTTCAAAAAGCCTGCAGAGTTGTGTTTAAAGATGATGGCCACCTGCATGGCACACTCTGAACTCCTAGGAGTCTGCAGAACTTGAACCTTCAGGGCCTTCCCAGATGTCAGGATCTTGCCAATTAAAGCCTGGGTTCAGAGACCTTAAGCTTGAAGAGGACAACAGGACTTCTCCTCAGTTTGAGATCTGGCTCTAAACTCCCTTTTGCTCATTACTCCAAAGGTTCCTGTCTTAAAATGACTACAAGCAATGAGTTTCAAAAAGAAAGCAATTTTTGGATATCCAATACATCGAGCCCCGTGGAATACTGGCACTTGCAACATTGCCAAAAAAAAAAAAAAAAGACAGCATCATTACCTTCACTTCCAAAACTCATCAGAACAATAATGCGATTCAAACACATTCCAATCTGGAAAGATCAAATTTCAACTACACTCAACACCAACTGGGGCAAAATGATTTGTTGTAAGCAGTCTGGACTACAAAGCATCCAAGCAAACACACACACCAATAGCTATGGCAAATTTTGTAACTTCACTTTAACTAGAATTTGGGGGGAAAAGGGTGAGTTTATAGCCTTTGGAAGAAGGAGAGGCAACTCAGGAGGACCACAAGGCTGTTGTGAGGGTAAAGGTCTCCAAACACTAAAGCTGGCTATATTTCTTTATGTCTGCAGTTGCATTAACAAACTTATCAATAACTTGCATTATTGAATATTAGCCATTTATTTAAAGTTATCACCTTCTACTTGGAAATATGCAATATATAGCACAACTCCTTTCTGAAGCAGCCCACTGAATCTGTGTACAGATCACAGAAACAACAGAGAATGGATTGGGTTGGAAGGGAGCCTAAAGATTATGTAGCTCCAACGAAACTCCATCCTGTCAAGGACACGGATGCCAACCCCTAGAGCAGGTTGTTCCAGGTCCAGCCTGACCTACCTTGAATTCTTCCAACTTCTCTGGGATCTAAATCTCTCTTATTTTAAAACCATTCCCCCTTGTCCTATCACTATCAGTCCACGTAAAAAGTCACTGTTTCTGGAAGGCTGCTTTTTCCATCTCTCCTCCAGGTTGAACAGCCCCAGTTCTCCCAGCCTTTCCTTATAGGAGAGGTGCTCTATCACTCTGATCATCATGGTAGCCTTGTCAGGACCCATTCTAATAGTCCTTCCTGTGCTGGGACCCCAGAGCTGGGTGCAGCCCTGCAGGTGAGTCTCAGCAGAGCAGGGCAGAGGGGCAGAATTCCCCTCCTCTCCTGCTGCCCATGGAGCTTTGAATACAGCCCAGGATGCCATGGGCCTTCTGGGCTGCCAGTGCACAGACTGCACATGTGCAACTTTTCATTTACCAGAACCCCCAAGTCCTTCTCCTCAGGGCTGCTCTCATTGTGTTTTCCTCTGTTCAAGTTTGGGATTGCCCTAGCCCAGCTGAGGACTTGTTGAACTTCATGATGTTCCCATGGACCCAATTCTTAAGTTTGTCTAAGGTCTCTGTGGATGGCATCCCTTCCTTCTGTTGTGTCAGCTGCACTGCTCAGCTTCTGTCATCTGCAAACTTGCTGAGGGTGTGCTCAATCTCACTATGCCACTGATAAAGATAATACAGAGCCCTGGTCCCAAGGCAGACCTGAGGAACCTGTGTTAATACCTTAATTGCAGGAATTTACAAATACTCACTAGAAAGCTTCATGGTTGCACTAGAATTTTTTCATCCACAAAAAATCTAAAGATGTTCACAGCAGTGGCTGATGATTAATTGCACTGACTCAGCCTTTCTAGTTGTTAACAGCTGAAATGTAAAGTCTATGTCAGGATCGGTGTCTTCTCTCAGGGTCAGCTACACCAACAAAATATGTGTTTTCTCCTATTTGCTTCCATAATTAACTCCATGAAAAATTCACAGCATTTCTTTGTTCCCTAGTGTAACATGCACCTTTCTTCTGTATCCTGTAACAGCTGGCACAGTGTCGTGGTTTGACACTGGCCAAACACCAGGCACCCATGAAAGTCACTTGCTCACCCTCCCCTGCCACAGCTGGGCAGAGAAGAGAAAAAAAATAATGAAGGGTTCATGAGTTGAGATAAGGACCGGGAGAAAACATTCCATGGGTAACACAGGCTCATCTTCGAGGTATAAAGTGAATTTATTAGTAACAAAGTCAGAGGAGGATAATGAGAAGTAAAACAAGCCCTTACAAACACCTTTTCTTCCCCCAGCCCCTTCCTCCTTCCCACTGACAGCACATGGGACAGGGCATGGGGGTTTTGGTCAGTTTGTCACCCAAGCTCCTCTGCTGCTGCTCAGGGAGGGGAGTCCTTTCCCTGTGAGACCGTGGGGTTCCTTCCCATGGGAGACAGTTCTCCATGAACTTCTCCAGTGTGGCTCCAATCTCATGAGCAGCAGACCTCCCAAAACTGCTGCAATGTGAGTCCCTCCCAAGGACAAACAATCCTCCCAAAACTGCTGTGGTGTGGGTCTCTCTTCCCACGGGGTGCAGCCCTCCAAGGACAGGCTGCTCCAGCCTGGAACCAGGGGCCTCCTCTCTCCTCCAGGTCTCCCACTGGATCACAGCCTCCTCCAGGCATCCACCTGCTCAGGTGTGGGCACTTCCCTCATGGGCTGTGGGTGGATCTCTGCATCCTCCATGGATCTCCAGGGGCTTCAGGGGCTCAGCTCCTTCACCATGGTCATCAGCACAGCCTGCAGAGGAATCTTGGCTCTGGTGCCTGGAGCTCTTCCTCCCCTCCTTCTCCACTGACCTTGGTGTCTCCATGTTGCTTCCCTCACATGTTCTTACCTCCTCCTCTTCTCTGGCTAGAGGAAAAAACTGTGCCCACTTTGTTTTGATTTTCTTCTTAAATCTTCTTATATTATTCCAGAGCCATTACCAATCATCTCTCAATGGCCCAGCTTTGGCCAGCAGCACATCCATCTTCAGAGCCACCAGGGATTGGCTCTGCTGAATGTGGTGGAAGCTTCCAGCAGCTTCTCACAGAAGCCACCTCTGTGGACCCCCACCCCCTGCTACCAAAAACCAGGCAATGCAAAACCAACACATAGACACAGGTTCCTGGAACTTCTTGAGTCACAATTAATGTTGGAATTACGTTCTAGTTCACTAATTCATGTGCCTAGGAGAGACTTCAAGAACAGAACTCAAATACTGAAAGACCTTCACCAGTCAGACTGAAACATTTCACCATTTTAAACCACAAACACCCATTTACCTATTTTCCAACACTAAATAATTTGCTGTCTAAGTAGGCAGTTACATTTTTTGAAAGTATTGTTTAATTTCTTTTATATTAACTAGGAGAAACAGTATCAGGTAACAACAGAAATAAAAATTTTGTTACTACATGTGATTTTCTCATTATTCCTCCCTCCTTTTTTTTGGTTTTTTTTGGCTTTTTTTGATGTTGTTGTTTGTCTGTTTTGTGGCTTGGTTTTATTTTTGGTGTTCTGTCACATGTGTCATTATCACGTCCCACCCCCAATTATTTAACCATATCATAGGCATATTCCCTTTAGCACTTAATCATACACAAAAATGTTCTATTGCTTCATAAACTCCATCACAATGAACATAATCCTTTAGTTAAGTGCCAATTAATTATTTAAAACATTCAGTGAGGATTAACAATCATGAAATAGATACAGTTCTATTATGTAGTTGTTAATCCTCAATAAATCTACTTGTAATAGACAGCATTTTAGTAAGAGAGCTAGTCTACTTAAACTAATGTCTTATTAGATAATTATTGCATGTTAAAAAATACATTCATTAGTTTTATAACTATGTAATAAGAAAATTTCTAATAGAGAGATTAGCAATCCTCAGAAACGAGATGTTGTTAGTAATCACTTGTATTACCATCCAAGAGCTACTCTGCAACATGAAGGCCACGATGCTGCATCTTTCCTGCTTATATAAACACAGGCCAAGAAGGGGTTAATGCTCCCTAATCCACACTTTTTTGGGCCCCAAGATGAGGACTGGGGAGTTCACCTACCTACAAATCCTATATTACCTGGAAGCACCTCTTCAGAAAGGAGTCCCACCATTCCTAACATCAGTATATGACATGGCCAAACAGCAGTCTTGGTTTTGACATAGAGGGCTTGTTCTGAAATGGGTAAGTGGATCCAAGAAGATAAATCCCTCTAACAACAAAGAGCTCACTAGGACTTCCAGTTCCTCAGATAAGGCTAAATGCATATCCAGCTGTAAAGAAATGCATTTCATGACATTTTATTTCTCATGCTTCTTTTAGTTTTTCCATCTTCTTAAAAAACAAAAAAGAAAAAAAGCCAGTGAGGCATATCCTGTTGTTCTTCTGGCACAAAAGTCCAGTTAGGCACAATGCCTATTTCTGCTACTGAAGCTATGGGAGTGATCTATGGCATAAACTGCACTGAGTGACCCTTTTAGGAAATAAGATTAAGGTCCCTCCCAGCCCAAAACATTCTATGATTCAATGATAAGGTGACCAGCAGCCCCTCAGTTGATGCTGTGAGGGCATCAAACAGTAAAAATATGAAACAGTAAAAAGATAAACATAGATCCTGCACCTCTGGGAATCTGTTCTCCCAGCTGATGGTCAGTGTCATTAACTGACAAAGGTGGCTTGTGGGATGGAGTTTCAGATGACCCTGATACACCCCTATAGTCAAATCTGTCTTGCTTTTTTTCCCTTGCACTGCAGTGATGAGCTGATTTTAGTGAGTGCTCTCTTTGAAGAGGTGTTAGTTCTTGAACCAGAGCCAATGCATTGCAGCTCAGCAATAGTAGACCTTGTTTTCTTATGGTGTAGGGAATACATCTGTAATTCTGTAAATCTGTGACTGCTTACACTCCCTTTTGGAACCAAAAGTGGAGAAAAAGGAAGACAGTAGTCAGACAGCATCAAAAAGCACAGATTTTGGCTACTATTTTAAGATTTGTATTGACACTGTAAGTGATCTATGTTCCTTCTTCAAAGTGATGCTACAGCAGGCTCAAAGTTAACTTCAGTATGTTTTTTTAAATGTCACAAAAGTCCACTTAACTTGGCAAAAATAATTAATCTTTACTATGAAGATGGAACCACTCTGGATTTCGGTTACAGTCATTGGACTGCTTATCTTGATGCAAATATTCACTTTGTACACTTCATAAATGTCCTAAGTTTTAAGAGTAACAATCAGTAATAAAGGACAGTAAGCGCTTACATCATGTTCTGAATTTTCACAATAGCAAATGCTCCAACAAGATTAGTAAGAACTCTTTCAGAATCAGTAGTTTTTTTGTAAATTCTGCTGTTAGACAAATGATGGGAAAGAAACCTTTTCTTCATTCTTCCCCATTTCTCAGACCTTCCCAATTTCAGCAGGGTCTGATTAAGACCTAGGTACCCTATAGTCCTGCTGAGCTCAGCTCCCCAGTTATCTCACGCTTCCTTTAATGTTTTTTACAATAAACTTTTAATTTGAGGACGGCAAAAACAGGGGAAAAAGTCCTATGAAGCAACTAGTGAGTAATATCTGCTTGAACTGTCTGTTGAACACAGCTGTCAAGGAAAAGTGAATTTCCCAGTACCACCCAAAGGGGAATCAATACCTTGTGCTGTTGCACAGTGCTCTGCCTGCCCAGATGAACAAGTGACTCCACACAGACAGCAAGCATGCAGGAAGGAGAGAAGGAATAAGGAAAGGGGGAATAACAGGGCTGCCTGAATGTGAGCAGTGCTCATATTTGCTGCCTGGACGGCATCCACCACAAGGGACATGGAAAAAGCACAGCTACCTCTTGGGACAAGGTCAGGGCTGCACAGCACTCACACCAGGGGGAGAAGAAGCTCTTGTTACTCTCTTTTGGCTTACAGTACCACAAAATCTCACCCTGCCTTCCCTCCCAATGATTTATCTAGAGTTTTCCCAACGAGGAGGCCTTCACCGTTTAAAAGTCTGACAACACAGAGGGGGAAATACTTAAACTCCATGGCATCAGGGGGGAAAAAAAAGAGAGAGAGAGAGAGGAGAAAAATAACATTGCAAGCCTGGGACACTGCTGGAATAAACAACGTAGCATTATGGTTACAGCAGAGAGAGAGGAGGAAGAATCCAACCTTCTGACTCCACAGACCCCTACTCTGGGCACAGCTTCCCCATGGAGTATGGACCATAGGTATTTATTCCTGTGGAGAGCCAGATCCTAGAGCCCAGGGCTGAAGCCAGCTGTGGACACTCCTGTTGGTGCCTCATGGAGCAGCCAGAGCACCATCTGCTCTTCCAGCAGCAGCACAGCACCTCGGAGCTGCAGCCACAGCCTCTCCACAGAATGTACGGCAGAGATCTGGTGGCACAGGGGCTTGGGCCACAGGGGGTGCTGGGCTGGGCCCCTGCCTCTGCCCAGCAGCATCCCCACTTTCACACCAAAAACTAAGGACCTGCTTCGAGATGTGAGCACAAGGACAGGGGGCATTTATGAGTTTCAGCTGTTTGAGTGACTGGCAATTGCAGCCGGGGGTCCGTCATCTCACGTCACACAGAGTAGGAAAATGGGTCAGATGTAAGGGGTTTGGTTAAGTATCTAAACTGAAAAGGTACTATTTTCTTTTAAATTATATAGTCTTTACTGGCAGTAAGGTTACCAGTGCAAAGCTTTCTAGCTTTAAAATGTAACAGGGACATGCCCTCTGAGGGTCAGGCTTTCATTTGCCGATGTTAATTCTCAGCTGCCTGTTATTCCTCCTTCATTGTAGCCTCTGTCTTAGCTGGGCACGCTCCTGATTCCCTGCTATATCCAGACGGTCCATGTAAATAGTGTTTATGTTAAGGAAGTCATGTTCTGTGTGACTGGAGCACATAGAAACTGATGTTGTTGTCACTTTAGATTAAGCTCTCATTTTAGCAAAGGAGGCAATTGGAGCAGGCAGCTGAGTGGCCGAATGAAATATTCAGCTCATTTTGCTTAAAGCTGCCCCCGTCTCCATTGTTCAGGCTGGCAGGGCTGATTAACCCTTGCTGGTGCTGTCACAACAATGCTCACTCTGTCTTGAGACCCAAACACTCAGGCAGGTTTCAAAGGTCAGCAAGGTGGTATTTGTCAGGGCTTTTTTCTCACAATTAATGGACTTTAAGGAAAAGGCAAATTAACCCCTCAGGCTTCCACCACTTTGTAGAGAAGAGAAATAAAACAGTACTTAGCAATGGTTGAGGATGTTCTCCGTGCTCAAGGCAAGCAGGAACACTGCTCCCCTTAACCACAGATTGGCACCTGACACCTGTGAACATCCTTCCAACCTTGAGCTAATCCCAAGCACTTAATGAGCTCTTTCTCATTCAGAATTACATACTTGGGTTTGGTTTTTTTTTTCAGAAATTGTTGAGAGTAAATAATATGCCTAAATAAACCTAAGATCTAGGTAAGAGAAAGCCATGTCCTACACTGCTGTGAGTGTTCAGCTATGGCCCACGTGTGCAGACAGTCTGTGTCAGTCTAGAGCACAGCAGCCCAAGGCTTCTAACACTGCTGCCATGGGGCTGCTTGCCTACAGCCATCCCAAAACCTCCTTGGGAAATGCCTTACCACTGCACTGAACTGAGCACAGCCTTTCTTCTCAGGGAAAAATCTTAAGGAGTTTGCTAGGATGCAATGGTTGCAACAGGAGAAGCAGTGAATGCTCAAACATGCAATGCCTCATGTCACAAAACCAGAAAAGACAATTACGAAACGGTCTCCCTTTGGCTTGACTTGTTGCAAAGATTCTATTTATGGACTGGTCTAATGCTGTTTCATGACAGGCACTTTCAAACCCAGTTCTACTTGTGCCAGCATCAAGTGCTCTGTCACTTGCTGCCTTATGCTGAAGGGCCTGATACTTCAGAGAGCTCAGCAGTACCTGATTACAGCACAGGGCTTGGGTTCCTTAGCTCAAGACAGAATTAGAAACAAGACACAGAATATTCTTGGCAAACATGTTAGTAACAGCCCCAAATACTGTAAGGTAATGCCATCATAAACTGCAATATCAAAGGTAATAGCATTTTATTTTTAATGCGAGGTTTGGTATTTTAGGACAACAGCTCAAATACAGGAGACGAATTTTCTTTTAATCACACTGACAAGTACTGGATCAATTTTTCCACTTCATTTGTATTTTGCACTAAATTGCCAAAACTAAAGGGTGCATCTATTAAAAATATCAGTAGTTTTACAAACTACAGTCATACTGACAGCAGATAACCATAAAAGTAACTTTGTTGTGGAGCAGCTGAAACCATAACTCCCCACCCACCCAAGACACTGAACTGTATGTATACACTTGTCTCTCTCTACTGCTAAGGCATTTGTCTAGAATACAAAAGAATTGGGTGCCACTGATAAATGGACAAACCTCATAAAATAATACTTATACTACCTAAATTACTAATTTCCAACAACCTTGCAGCTACATTTTACTGTGACATTTTACAGCATAGCTCATGTGAGAATATTCTATAAGAGCACTCAGGCTAATACTCTCTACTTGCATATATAGTATAATATTCCAGCTTTGCTGTAATGATTTCTAGAGTCAAAATCTCATCAATTGCATGTTATCTAGATAAATATGCAGTTGTCAATGAACAACTTGTGAATTCAGATAATAGTAAGCTAACAGGAGAATATAAACATTAATCATGATATCTTAGGTATAATTATTGTACACACAGTTTAACTACTAGCACTTTTTTTCCCATTTGGTACATTGGAGAGCATGTTACTTAATTCCAATACTCTATCTGTACCTGCTCAAAATTTAGGGTCCAACTCAAGATCCTTCAATGCTGTTTAAATACATAAGTATCCTAATACCTCCAAATAAAATATACATCTGTCATAGTGAAAAAAAGTGCTACATGCTATAATGAGACCTATTTCTTCAAAGACTAACCTCTTAAACCTCACAAGCAATGAATGAAAATGCCTTTTAGTAATCCCTTTCGATACTTTCCTGAACAAGAAGTCATGCAAGAAGTACACAGACGTAGCTAAGCTCCTGTAATCAGTCTAAATATGAGTGGTTGTAAAACCAAGTTTATGTTATGCATGAACATATTTTAGACCTATGCACTGGGAACAGTGAAGTGCTTGACATCTGGAGTTAGACAGTGGTGAATTGTAGCATGCACACATCACTCTCATCTGCATAAATATCTATTTTCAGAATCACCAAGGCTCAAACACCCCAGCTTTCCACTAATTTAAAAGCATCATTCATTTGAAATGTTAGAATATAGCCCAAAAGGCAGCTTATCCACTAAAACTCAGCTTTAACAGTATTGTGGTTTTATATTTCTCCCTCTCACCTCATTTTAATAAAAAACCCAAACAAACAACTCGTACACAAGCAAAACCCACATACAAAAACACACCCTGCTACTCTGACCACCTGAATCTCCAAAAGACCTCTTGTCTCTGGATGGCAAGAATGGAGACGGATGGCCTTTATAGAGGAGAGGAAATAAAATGCAAAACATCAAAGGTCCTGCAGAAAACACAACTAATTCCAGAGGCAGAGCTGTCCCCGGCACGAGTCAGCCAGCATTCCAGCCCCAGCATTCCAGCATGGTGCTGTGGGAGCCTGGCAGAACAGAGGTGCTGTTTTGGCAGGAGAGTCTCAGGGGTCCTGAGGGCCACAGTCATTAAAACCACAGCATCTTTTGAAGGAATTGAGTTATTAACCTCTGTGACCCCAGACAAATTTAAACCGGACTAACTGCAAATTTCTCTGAGGAATCAAGGCACGTGTTTGTAAATTTCTTGGATATTCAGCATGATGAAAGATGTTGCATAAATGACACTTATTAATATAATAGTGGCAAATAGGTCAGGAGGAAGATTTCAGTACTGATTTGGGCTGTTGTTTCTAGCCAACATCAAATATTGCTCAAGTTTGGATGCTGATGTCTTAAACGAATAAATATGATAGTCACCTCTTTAAAAGTACAAATCCATTTGAAATTACAAATTGTTTCTCTAGTTTGAAGAAAATCTTGGAATAAACTCTTCAAAGAAAAAGTTCAAACCAAAATGGTAATAATTCCATATATTTGGTACAGTCTTAGGATTAGGGATTTCAGTTTGGACTGTAATATTGTCATCTACTGGTTACTGCCAAAGAAACCCCCCAGCAACATTCATAAAGCCAATTTTCCCAAAGAAAAGAGAAAAAGGCATGGTATCTCCATTGGCCAGGAAGATGTAAAGATATAAATTAAACTAACATCTTTCTGAAAGAAAACAAATGAAAGCAACCTGAAGCATGTACCACAATGCTTCCCATTGCAACCTAACTAGAGATCTTGTGTTCCTACAGAGCATTTCACTGGCATGGATGGAGGTGCACAAGGGTAATTTCAACATCCAAATTCACCAAAGATCCTATCCCTGGTGTTATTAGCTTCATTAGGGCTGTTGCACGGCCAAGTTCAACAATCACACGTTAACAAAAAATATGTGAACATATCCATTCACAAACACCAACTTCCCTGCAATTCCAAGCACCCAGCAATCATTCACAGATCATGGACAGGCAGCACCTTCCCAACCCTGTTCCGAAATAGATTGTAACCATGAAGCAACAGCAGCACTTCACAAAAAGAAATCAAGTGGATTTGCTCCCAGATTTGAAGTCAAATAAGATACCTAAGGTAAGGAGCATATAATTACCCAAATGGCAATTTTCCAAAGCAGAAGCTGCCTGAGCCAGTGCCTCCCAATTCAGGGGCATAGCCCTTGACAACTGGAGTCACAAGACTAAACAAAATTAAACCACAGAAGTTGGGCTCACAGACCAAAATGTGACTGCTGGGCCTGTCAACAGGGGAAAACTCTGGAAGCTGGTCCAAGGTAAAGGTCTGGCTCTTGGTGGATACAGGGAGTTTTACATAGTTTGTAAGAAATAAAGGCAGTAACTGGTTATACACACAGGGAGAGTGCATTTTTGTTCAACAATTCTCATGTAATGGTTATCCAAAAATACCAGCAGTCTCATTACAACTGACTTTTTGGCAGAAAATGGGGTAAGGAAGATGTCAAACGTCAAATACTTCTCATCAAATTATAAACATTAACTCACAGAAGATAATAGTATAGTCAATGTAAAAATGAACTCCCAGGAGATTATGTTACTGTAATGCTATTAATCCCTTCAAGAGGCTCCCCACATGGTAAAAAAGAAGGAAAAAAACCCACAAAGATCTCACATACCTATACTCAAATCTGAGGTGATTCATAGGGACATTTGACAAGAACCTGCTCTTAGCATCCTTCCTGTCACAGGAACATGGTGAGGGGCGTTTTCTGCTAACTGTATTTATACCAAACCATGAAAGAAAGAGCACTTCAGAGAGATTGTTCAGGACACCTTCATCAGTTTTCTAGGTCAATAAAAAAACAAAACCTTAGCCCCCAAAAGTTATCCAAGATACTAAAGAGCAGTTCCAGAATTTTGTGATTATACTTCATCCTCAAAGCTGTATATCAGGATGTATGGAAGGCCAAGGAATCCAGATTTACAGAACAGTTTGTAAAGCTTCAGAAACTTTTTGGTGTAACCAGGCCTATGACAGAGTAAGCCTGGTCAATTTATGAGTTTTGGTGGAAAAGATACAAAATGTGCTGGTGGTTTCAGCTGAGTTTCATTCTAGGGTTTGGGTTTTCTCCAAAGCCTGGACTCTAAGGGAAACTGAAGGGACATGAAAACGTGCAACATGAAACTGAAATAAAGTTTGCATGAACACTGAAAAGATTATTTCATTAACAGGGGAAAAAGGGCAAAAGCCCCAACCAACAAACAGGCCTGAGGCTTCAAATTCACCATACATGTAGTGCTAATTCCACTCTTCACTACTGTTAACTCTGAGAAGTCATTCCTCATACTTCACTGAGAGAATTCAAGGCAAGAGAAATTACTTGCATTCATGAAGGTTTCCAGATTTTTAGTTGTGAGGACATGGCTCCATATCATCCATTTTCAGTCAAGAGTTAAGATTAAAATAACAGCATTTTATTTATTCAGGTTTAAACTTATAAACATTTATATCTCACATCCATCTTTCTTTTGAGATATACCCAGTATCATCATCCTTGACTACAAGAGAAAACAATGCATTATGAATCTAAAATAAACTCTTCGCTGAATTTGCAACATGGATTTTTGTCTGGTTAAATGTCTCAATTACTCCCACTTACAGGTTATCCACATATGGGCTGAGAACTGAACCCATTTGAGAATTAGCTTTTAACAGCTGACCTGATGCCTCAGCAAGTGTTTTGCACAGTCTCCTGGGAAAAGGCACATTCATGAGCAAGCCTGGAATCACAAACCTTATCCCAGGAAAGACAAAGCATGTTATTATTTATCACATATAGAATTCAACTACCCTACTGCTACAATGCTGCTCAGTGGCCAAATGACAGAACAGCATTAAATATTATTTGCAGAGAGAGCCATCTGCCTGCCATCACACACGAGGGTGAAATCACCTACCAGCAAGTGAGAATGGAAAGAGATGACAGAGTTTCATATGAGAAATAAAAAGGGAAAGACGAAAGCCAGCAAAACCAGCAAAAAGTCAGACAAAAATTAATTATTTAGAGCTTAGCATCTAAGCTTGCTATTGGATCTATTAACATCATATCCCAAATAATTACAGGGTTTCCCACTACCCTCACACTAACTGCTACTGCATTTTTATAAATTGCTATGTTACATAAAACACTGTGTATTTTTAATGTCCCTCTAGTATCTGAGCAATTATAGGCATTATAGTTCTGTATTTTCACATCATTGAGGAATGATGGCTTCAATTCACCACCTCTGTGCTGATGACTCCCACATCTCACTCCCAACCAATCTTGTTCTATCCAAACACATATTTCAGCCAGTTTTGCTTCAACTTACAACTGTTAAAATCTTTTTCTCTGTCTGCTACTGAAGACTCAACAGCAGTGACTTCAGACATGCTGATGGGACAGAACTTTTTCTGGTTTTATATTCTGGTTTTTGTCTTTAAAAAGAAAAAGACTATAAAATATCTAATAGATATCTGCAGTTAAAGTCAAAAGCATTAGAAAAGATCATAGCACTTCTAGGCTTGGTATGCCAACTACTCAATAAATGATTTTTTTAAAACTTATCATTATGGGTTTTAACAATGATCCACTACTCCTTCCATCTGGCTGGTAAAACTGTGTACCAACAAGTTCAGCTCATTAGAGACCATGACCACATTTACACTTTCTACCTAACAGTGGCTATCAAAGACTGTAACAGCTTTAAGAGACCAACAGTAAAATAAACCCAGAGGAACAGCAATGAATTTAAGTATCTACACAGCTCCTGCTGCCATCCACACTACCCTTCATGCCCTCAGTGCACACCCATGAAAAGAGCCCGCCTGTGCCAGAGCCAAATTTTAAGTGCTCCCTTCAGCTCAGTTGTCAGCCTTTACTAAATCAGTAATTAGTAACTGCAGCCCTTCCTGCTCTGACTTCCCCCAGGATTGAGTGTTGTTTTGGCAAAGGACCCTTGGAAGAGGTGGAGTTGAAGAGGTGAAGCTGTTGAGGCATGTGAAGCTTGAGGAACCTGGAAGTCAAAATGGGTGGGTTTCATTTCTCCTGTGCTCTGATCTGCCTCCAGCATGGAAAATCATGGCCCTTGTCACTCAACAGAGGAAATGCAATTTTGGTGTAGCAGTTCATATTTCATCTATTAATTAATGCCACTGTGGGATCCCCATCATTCTATCAGGCGTGCTGGTGCTCCAAGGATGCATCATGCAGGCCATGGCAGAGACAGGAGATCTTACAATCCCATAGGCTTTCCACACTGAGGGATATAGCAGCAGTACCAACCAAAACAGGGTAAGTAGCTGCTCAAATTTCAGCTCCTACCTAAGGAATGCTTATGTTGTTCCCTCATCAATTCTACCATGCACAGCTTGCTAAGGAGTTCACCCTGTTCTCAACCTGGAACTGTGAAAGAAGAACAGACTCAATAAAGGCTCAGAGGTTTTGTTCAAATGGGTGTAGAGAGAGAATTTAACTTCACACATCCTATCTAAGCGGTCCAAAAAGAGAGAAAGAAATCTAAAACTCTGGACTTGCACACAATTTTTCCAGCTCTCCCGTCTGTTACACAGACTAGACATTTTGCAGATTTCTTGGAGAACTTCCTGGCAACCACAAGCAATCACCAGGGCAGGATGCATATGTGTTAAACTGAAATCTTAAACAAAATCATCTTTTTGAGCTTCAGACTTTTTTTTTTTTTTAACTGTGAGTTCTGGAAAATGGCTTATTATTATTTTATTTCACTGCAGCTAGTTCAGCCATTCCCCCCACCACAAAAACAAGAGGGCTGAAAAGGCTTAGGGGTGTTTTATACAGCCCTTCTAGGAAGAATTTGTACTGGTCTTTTTGTTTCTGGACATCTTATTTCTATTATGGTGATTTTTCTTTGACTCTATGCTATTGTGGTTCAGATCCAAATGAAGATTACAGCTCATTTTTTCAGGCACACCCACATGAAGAAACAGACTCTTCCTGATTATTAAATCAAACAAACCTGGGGTCCACAAAGTCAACGGCTCAGTTTGTTCCAGAACTGTTAATCAAGAAAGAATTAATACATTAAGCATAGGGGAAACAGTTAAGAGTCAATAAAAAGACTTCACCTCCTCTTTGTGAATCCCTAAGAGGTTATCAGCTTTCTTTTGGATTGATAGTAGGTACTATGAAACAGAGTGTGACCCCACATCACTGGTAATGTGTAATTCAGTGTTTTTATGTTCAAGGAAATTGTGGAAGTTCACTGCTTTCACCAAGCTTTTTCCTTAACACACCATACGCTTCCAGGGAGCAATGGAGCCATGAGGAGTGGATTGGGAATAACTTGTATATAATATACATGCCCTCTCCTGTCTCAGGCAGCACCTCACAACTGCTGAATGAAAATAATTCACAGTGTTGAAAAATCCAGGGCATTATCAAAGTACATTTTGCAAAACTACTCAGCATTATTAATAAACTTGTTATTAATTCATGAAACAAACCACCTTAAAAGCCCTGATGAATTTATGGGTTTTAACCAATAAATGTGTTCTTAGTATGCTGTTATTCACCCCATGATATAAGCAGGTAAACAGTGAGAGAATATCCTTTCCTTTAACTACACATAGGGTTGGTGAATTTGATACACTTACATCCCACGTGCACTAAAGAAAATGAGTATAGGTTAAGCTGCTTGCAGAGAGCAACACAGAGAAAGCTGCTGCCTGTGATGGGATAAGACTTCAAGTGATAATTCTGTGCCCATTCTGGCTCTCTATAGTTCCCCACTTGTCTTGGGAGTTGTGCACTTAAAAAAAAAATAAAAGGGACAAAAAAGACCTGAAAGTGGTAAAAGCAAGTGTAATCAGAACCAGCCTTCAATACAGAGTGGAAGAGCAGTGAACCAAAAAGGGAGAAAGTGAGAGTCACCCTGTAATCACTAGAAAAAAAAAGACCAAAGCAGGAGCACCTTTTGTCCCACAAACAAAATTTCTACAAACACTTGTGTGACAAAGGACTCACCCTGAAATGAGGAAATTCCCATTGGCAGCCCAGTCTTAAATATTACCTCTAAAAATAAAGGACAGAGCAAAATGCCAGCAGGCTTCTGGTGGATCCCATAAAAGCTCAAACAAAATATACAAATGCTGAGCTCTCCTCAATTCCTCTTCCAGGCCAGTAACTGGCCAGTAAGTAAACTTGAATAATCAGGAAATCTGTAATGAGCTGCTCAATAATTCTTTGCTAAAGGGAAAGAAGAAATAAAATAATTTATGTGTATTCTCTGTGATCCTGCTGTAAAAATCTCAGGCAAAATACACAAATCATTATGTTATTTAAAAGAAATAGGGAACAAAAAGGTAATAATCATAGTTATTTGATCTAATTATTCCTAAAGGAATCCATAAGAGACTAGAAAATGTTTAAAAAACACCAGCCCTGATCTGCTACCTGGGGAGAATAAAAAACATCCTAGAAGGAAACACAGGTAAAAAAATAATGAAATTAGCATCTCCAAATTGTTTAAAAAAGGATCTTCAGCCTAAAGAGAATCGACAGCATAGCTTTAAGGACAGATAAATGGCTGCCTCAAGGATCTGTCTTACCTCCTCTTTTTTTTTTTAAGTAATACCTTAATTTGCATAGTAATAACCCAATTATTGTAAGATTAAGTGACAGAAATCTCATTATTACCGTTCCTACAAAACAGTCGATATTCCATTCAGTACCTTTTAATGTTACACACCTTAAAACATAATTATTCCAATATATGCTCATTCATCTTTAATGCAATTTCTTTAATAATAATAAAAAAGACTCTTCTGTAATTGTTAGGGGGTTCTGGTTGAATATATTATTGTTAAAACATGATTTTCCTCCTTCAGGCTGCTATAGAAACAAGCAAAGCCAACCAACTGCTTAGGGGCATGATCCCTCCCCTTTTCCCAAGAGGGAGTCCACCAAGAGGCCTAAAGCACATATGTTAAAATATGTTGCAGCAACTCTCTCTCTCCATCTCCCCACTCCCTGCTTCTTCCCACGCTGAGAGCTGGTCATAAGACAAGCTTGCAAACAAAATCAAATATATAGCAGCACCAGGCTTCTGAGAGTTATTTGTGTTCAGGGATTGCTGCTACGGGGAGAGGGGGAAGGGTTGTGGGTCTAGGGCTGTGGGAGGAGGAATCAGAGGCACGGGGCTCACCTGCTACAGGCATTCTCAGTTCCAATTACAGAGATAATAAATGGGATGAGTGGTCAGTTACCAGATTAACAACAGAAAGGAAATGGGGGAAGGAGATAGGGCTGGCTCCATCAGAAGGACACAGCCCCACACATGTTCTGCTTCAAAAACATGTCACGAGCAGTTAGAAGAGGAGAAATAGCAGCCACCACCTCGCCAGCCCCATCCAGCTCAAGGTGAGGCTGGCAAGCCTTTCACAGGCAAATCTTCCATATCCCTTCTTCAAATCCTAGACAGGCTGGAACCAGCTGAGGGTTGGTAGCACTGGGTGTCAGTCAGGAGCCTGCACAAATTCAGTCGCTGCTCCAAGTCCAGTGCTTAGTGGCCAGTGCCTTCCACAGTCACTTACAGGGGCTGGGAAGAAAAGGATTGTAAACAGCCACTCTTGTATAGACAGTCCCCCTCCCAATATACCCAGAGCAGCTCTCCAGGAAAAGTTGGTGGGAGACATTCTTCATAAAAACACACAAATTCATCTCTCTTGGCGCTCACTCGATCGCTTATCCCACCATCACTAAAAGCAGTTACATACAAGATGCAGTTTCACAGAGTTATTTACTGTTTAATTTTTGTGAAAGCCTTCTGTCAAAATGGCATGAAGGAGAAGTAATTTGGCTAAGTTCCGATTCTCAAAGTCCTTTCAAATCACCGAGACACAGCAGGTCCGATTAAAAAGGGAAAGTGTGCATTGCTGGAAACCATCCCTGGGTGGAAGAATTCCAGGGTTTTTCAGTGTTGGGAACACAGCTTGCTGATCTTGGAGGTGAGGCAGCCCACCTCCCTCCTCCAGTCCCTGTGGGGCTCCACACGACTGAGAACTGCAGGTCTGCCTCTTGATGCTGCCCTGGAGTTCAAAGAAGGGGAAAACACCACATGCCAGCTCCAAGCTAGCAGGGAAACGAGCATCTCTGGCACTGCCCACAGTCCTGCATGGAGCACAGGCTCCAGGGCAGAACAGCTGGACTTCTGCTCTGAAGATTCTGACCACTTTCCTAATGGCTCTGGTTATGAAAAGTTTCCATATTCCACAGAAAGCAAATTAAAATGACTGTCTTTACTTGAAAATAAAATAAAGCAGTGAATATGCTAATGTCTTTTTTTCTTACATTCTTATCTCATTTCATGCCTTTAAACAGAAAACCTTGTGAATCTCACTATGAAAATTATCAACAAAGACTAAACAGCCTTCCATCTTACACCAAAACTTGGAGGGCTGAGTTTATACCATCCTGACCCAATCTGACTGAAATTGAAAACTTTTCCTCTTCCATTAATAGCTTTTCCAATTCAGCAGTTCAAAGCCGCAATCCCTCACAGCCTATGCAAGGATTTGGGATCATTTTATAAATCTGTGTGGCAAATGAACATGAAAGAGAAACTCTCCTTATGGCTGGGAACTATCCTTTGGGGGGAAAAATGTTATTAGCTTTTTAGAGAGCATTTGCAAGGGTAATTTGCACTACAGCATTTCTTTTTATTGGCCTTGCAAGCAAGTGTTGAAACAATTTGTCTTATCATATATATTCACTTTGAATAGGGACCTCATGTGAAATGCTCCTCTTGAAACAAGGAACAATGAGTTCGAAAATCAACACTAAAAATGGTTGAGTGTGGCAATAATTTATTTCATAAAAAATATTCCAAGGGAAAGAGGAAAGCAAGAAGGAAAGGATAAATGAATGAGGGAAGGAAAAGCTTCTGATTTATTTCTGTCTTAACTTAAGGCAGCTATGCCAAAGCTCCCATTTTGGTCCAGCAATTTCACAGGTATTATAACAGGAGGATAAATCGCTACTCCTGGACATAATTTGTATTTTATTACTTCTTAAGAGTCCTCAACCAAAACCAGGGCCTCAACATGTGAAATTCTGCACAAACAAACATTACAGAAACACCTTTCCTACCCACAGCTGTTTCCCAACATAAAGCTGCGAGTCAGGATTTCCATGAGCTCTTATGGGCAGCAGCTGAGGATGCAGCATTTGATACAAGGAGTACAGAAGTCAGTGAAAATCATTCCCCTCTTTCAGTGTGCTTTGAGGCATGGAAGAAACAAAGAAACAGATTGCTCCTGAAAAAGTAAAACTGAAACCTCTGAGTCACCTCACCCTGATCTGTGGGACAGTTCTTCAATGCAGAACACTGAGCAAAGAGAATTGATCTCTTTTTTGCTCTGGTACAACAGAATGCAGACTATAGATCTCCAGTTCTGAAAGTGGCATTTCATTCCACCAGAGCAAGTAACTTTCATGGTAAGGAAGGAAAAAACTACTCATGACAAGGAAACAGTACCAAATTTGCACTGAAGTTACACATCATTTGAATTGCAAGTACTTTCCTCTGCATAAAATCAGTACAAAAAAGACCAATAGAAGTACAGCAAGAAATAATAAAATCAAAGGTTTCCAGTTACATATGTTTCTACTGCTGATTCATCCCTACAGCAAGAATTCAATTTGCAGATGACAGCCCCAAAAGGCAGTTTGCTAGTGCAGCTCCCTTCCCCTTCTTCTGGAGCTCAAGGGATTCCCAAGGGCTGGTAAGAATCTGTTGCTCACAGGCTAAAACAATTTACTTGCTCTGTTGCTGCAACTCTTCTATCTCCCATCTCAGTGGTGTGCTGGGTACAGTAACCAAAATTTAGGCAGCAATACTACTTTCTCTGAATCTTTCAATTAAATGCATTTTAATTGAAAAAGAAAAATTAATAGAACCTTGCTAGCTTCAATAGCAAAGTTCTCAAGCCCACAACAAGCGAGTTGGAAAAAACCCAAACCAAACCAAAAAACCAAAACAAACAAACACAAAAATAAATATAATTTAAAAAAAAAATAAAAAGAAAAAAAGAAAACAGAAAAACCCCCAAAACCCAAAACACACCACAGGCCAGGATGAATGCTCACCCAAGCTGTGAGTTCAAACCCCTGCTTCCCCTGCTTCAGAGGAGACACCACAATTCCACACTTCTTGTGGGAGAATGTTAACCCCTGGGCTATGAACTGCTCCAAAGCAGTGACTTTCTCTCAAGGTTAGATTTGACTTCTGGGAGGATGACCTTTTGGGGATTTTTAAGTGAAGATTCCTGAAAGCTTTCTTTTCATTCTGATTCAGAAAAAGACAAGAACAGAGGGGATTTTTAGAGGTTATTGAAAAGTACAACAGGCCAATACTTTCAACTTTCACAAATAAGCACAGCAGCATTTAAATCAGTATAACCCCCTTGATTTAACTATTTTTCAGCTTAACCCAACAGAAACAGAAATTTTTTAGGCTCATGTTCAGTGAAAACAGAGAAGTGAAGCTAACCAGCAAAAGAGAGCAATTAATTTAAAAAAAAATTTCCTGAGATAAGAAGAAGACAAAATCCCTCCAAAAGCTCCCACTTTCAATTCTTTGAAACATTTGTCCATGTAAAGCTGTTGACTCAAGTCCCATGTCCTTAGCTGAATTCTCACAGGCTCCTGAGAGATGTCTTTGATAGCTTTTCCCCACCTTCAAGGACGTTTCACTTCATTATCACTGAATGCACAGAAAAGGCCAAACTCTGCTTCACTTGCTCTTGACAGAATTGCCACTTCTTTACTTGCAGTAGTAAGGAAAGGCTGCTTGCCCTCATGTCATCATTGGAAGCAATACATTTTATACATTGACATGCTCATCGACATTAACTTCAGAGACAGAAATTGTCTCTCAAACTGAACCCGGTAGAAATATATGAAATAAAGCAAAATGTGTACAAAAAGACTATGGGAAAAGACAGGCAGACTTAGTAAAATGAATCAATAAGCCCTAAAAATATTGTACACATTTTTTTATTGATGCTTTGGTAAGCACCATCAAACTGAAAAGGGAATTTCGGGGAGCTTTGAACAGCTATTTAAGCCCAAGGCTTACTTAAAATTCATGTAAAAAAGTCAAATTGAAGCATCAAAGCACATGACTACACTTTTAACTAAGACTGGGATACACTGCTCTAACTACATGAACTGTTTCTTTCCCCTTACCACGGCCACCATCAGTATTTAGCTGCTCTGCTCTGTTCCAGATGAAGATGCATATGATGATATAGATGTAGCTACCATATATGAGTCCATCTGCTCACTGCCAACATAACATACTTGTTAAATATTGCATTAGTGTTTAGCTGTGACATGAACAGGCCCCTATTCAGCAAGTTTCAGGTTTTAAACATTGGAGTGAATGCTTATTGAAGTCCTTAAAGTTAGCCAGGTGCTTAAATACTCTGCTGAATGAGGGCCAAACTCCAAGTGTTGACATGGTATGATGTAAAAGCTTAATATCAAAGCAATATTGATGCCAGCACAAAGCACATTCAGCTGAATTTCCCTGTCATTAAGGTCTACATATACATATAATTTCTGGAGACATCTGATCTAATGGAACCCTAAGGTCAAGCAGACTGTTCCCATCTATTTCCATGTGAAAACAACACTACTGCCTTGTGACTACTTAAGTTCTCTAAAGATTAAAACTGTTTGAGACAGACTTGTCCACACGTACAAGGACTTAAATGTTTATGTAAAAATTTGAGCCAAAAAAAAACCCCTATGACCCTGAAAGATGTGATAAAAAAAAGTAGAAGAATTAATAAAATCCTACATGACACTTCATTTACATCTGCAAATGACTTGATAAAAATCTTTCTGTATCTCCCTTCTCTCAGATGATTTGATTACAAAAAGTAAGACAAAATCCCTCATCATTAAATGTCTCAAAGCAAACTGAAGAGCTGATAGAGAAAGCTGAGCTCCAACAGTTCTGAATATCCACAGCATTTGTACAACGTGTTGTAATATTAACACTCTTTAACTACTCACATATGGGTGAAACATTTAGGTTTGAACCTCACAAAGAATAAGTTTTGATGAAATATATATATTCTTACTAGTACGTGGCTTATGTTATGATCTGGGGAGTTTGGTATCACACAATGTGTCACTTTCTATGAAATAAAATCTGGGAAGTATTGAAGCTATTGTCATTTCATATGAAAAAAAATCAATGTTAAATGTGCCTTTAAAACATTTATCAGTTACGTGTGTCAAGAAGCAAGGGATGAGGAATATTTCATGTGAGTAAAATGCAGATAAGTTAACTTGACAAGAACATGTATTCACTTAAGAACGGGTTATGTCCCTCTTGGCATGGACATCATACTGTGCAGAGTCCCCAAGAATTTAATTAGAGCTGTAATATAGTAATTAACTACTGTATATTGAAACCTTTTGTAATTTTTTTAGGTTTTTTTTTTAATAGTGGGTGAAGAAATTATCTTGATGAAAAAAACCAAACCAACAGGAAAACAGAAAATAGGACAGGAAAATAGAAGCTACTGTAAATCCATAGGCATTAAAAGGTGTGTGGTGGGCTTTGTCATCTCTTTGTTCCACCGCTGACCTCACCCTGCACCCAAATACTTATGACTCCTTCTCTGAGAAACTAAAATGATGCAGTAAAGTCTAATTTATTTTTTATAGTTCTCCATAAGTAATTTCACTTCTTTAAAGGAAATACCCCTGCTTCCCAAAACTGATGGGGTAAATTCTCCCAGACTCTAAAAAGGTATAATATTCCACAACTTCTAAGTCATAAGTATTAATAAAATAATAAAAATAATTCCAAACCTGTCTCCAAACACAAAAATCAGGGACTTGAAAGCACTGAAAACACTTTCTTTTACGAAGTACCTCTCTCTTAGGCCTTTGGCTTCCACAAGCACCAATACACAGTTTTGTGGAAATTCTCTAAATAATCTAGACAAAGTGATGCAGTGGGATGAGCCTAACCTAGGCCAAACCTGAACTCCCTTTCTATTTTCTATTACAGTCTAAGTGGCATTTGGTAAAAATAAAGAGAATATAAAAGCATTCATGCCAAAACCATTCATGCCAAAAGCATGACAAAAAGTATTCAATCACACATTGCATAAGCTCCATGAAGCTGCAAACTTCCTTTGAGTTCAGGGGATCTTTATACTCAGCTCTGCCCCCCCAACCAACCAGTAAATCCTGGACTTAGTCACTTACTCAGAACTTTTCAAAATTTCATGCTTGTGAAAACACTATCAGGATTCAATGGATAGTATAATAGATCCAGAGGAAAATCAGAGACATGTATTATTCCAACTTGACCCTTATTTGGGTGGGTGATCTTAACCACTTCTGTTGTAATTTCTCCATCCACAAAAAAGGAATAATAGTCCTTTTCAAATAGTCAACTATTTTCAATAGTCTTTATCAAAGAGGAATAGTACCTCTTTGATAAAGTACTTTTGGTTAAGTAAAAAGCACCATGAAGGTTCTGAATTCCATTACAGAATCACAGAATTCACAGAATGACTGGGTTGGAAGAGACCTCCAAGATCATCAAGTCCAACCCATCCCCAGACACCTCAACTAAACCATGGCACTGAGTGCCACATCCAGGCTTTTTTTAAACACATCCGGGAATGGTGACTCCAGCACCTCCCCAGGCAGACTATTCCAGTACTTTATCACTCTCTCAGTAAAAAACTTCTTTCTAATATCCAACCTGTATTTCCCTTTTCGTAGCTTGAGACTGTGACCTCTGGTTCTGTCAGCTGTTGCTTGGAGAAAGAGAGTGACCCTCACCTTTCAGGAGGCTGTAGAGAGTGATGGGGTCACCTCTGAGTCTCCTTTTCTCCAGGCTGAACAGCCCCAGCTCCCTCAGTCGTTCCTCACAGGGTTTGTGTTCCCAGCCCCTCACCAGCCTCGTTGCCCTGCTCTGGATGCACTCAAGTGTCTCCATGTCCTTCCTGAACTGAGGGCCCAGAACTGCACACAGCACTCAAGGTGAGGCCTCAGCAGTGCCCAGTGCAGGGGAGGAATGACCTCCCTGCTCCTGCTGGCCACACCATTCCTGACACAGGCCAGGGGCTGATGGCCTTCCTGGCCACCAGGGCACACTGCTGGCTCATGTCCAGCTGCTGTCACCAGCACCCCCAGCTCCCTTTCTGCCTGAGCACTGTCCAGCCCCACCATCCCCAGCCTGTAGCACTGCAGGGGGTTGTTGTGGCCAAAATGCAGGATTTGGCACTTGGACTCATTAAACGTTATCTTACTGGACTCTGCCCATCCATCCATTTGTTCCAGGTCACTCTGCAGAGCCCTCCTCCCTTCCAACAGATCAACACATGCTCCCAGCTTAGTGTCATCTACAAATTTACTGATGAAAGACTCAGTACCCTCATCCATGTCACCAATAAAAATATTGAACAGAACTGGCCCCAGCACAGACCCCTGAGGGACACCACTGGTGCCTGGCCACCAGCTGGATTCCTAAGTTTTATCACAGTCTAAGTGGCATTTGGTAAAAATAAAGAGAATATAAAAGCATCCATGCTCTGGTTTATTGTACCTTAGCTCCTGGGGGTATTCCTTTAGACTGCCATTGCCTTCTTCACCCAGTAGTACAAAGCACAAACACAACACTACAGAGAATGAATGTTAAATGTTCAGGTAAATGCACCTGTGAAACATTTGCAGATGTGATGGTGACACACACCTCAAAGGAATGGGTTACCGTGTGCCAGCTGAGCTGCATGGATGATTCTGTCTGGATGTTCTTAGCCTGCTGAAACTGCCTCTGGAAATCTTTTAAACTGCGATCACTCAATCACCAAAAAAGTACCTCATGCATGAAGTTTCCAAAGCCAGAATCCTCACTGATGGTGGAGTCTTAATTCATAACTCTTCTGCTGGGATGAATGTGCTTCAGCCCTTACTTGGAATGCCAAACAGCCGACTTAGTATTGGTTGGTGAAGCAGGGGCAGAATTAGAAAAAAACCTATCAAATTTCCCCATGATGATTTCCATTACTCTTTTTATGTTTCCTTTAGATCAGATTTCCCAGGGCAAGGAAAAAAAAGTGACCATCAACAGAGGGAAGGACATTTACTGCCACCACACAGAGAATTTGAGGTTTGCTCAAGGGAACCCCCCAACCATCAGGAGGCTTAAGGGGGATGAACATAACCCTACAGGAACAAACTTCCTGAAGGATGCTGAAAGAGACATTTTCAGTGTGCAGGGACACCTGAACTGCCTCTGGGCCCCTATGGGGCAAAGGCTGTTTGGCCTCAGCCCAAAATGTGTCACCATGCCTTGTTCCAACAAGGTGAAAGCATGGACAGCAGCTGGGATCATGGAAAGGGACCCATCCTTCCTGAACCACCACTGCTCGTTCCTTCAGTGCCCCTCTCCATCTTCTGCCTCCCCCTAATCCAGCTGTTTCCCACCTTGAAAGACAAATCCAAACAAAAACTCCCACCTCTCACACACAAAACAAGGATGTACAGGAAAGTAAAGCATTCCTGATTTCCTTCTCAGGGGATCAGGACCAGGGCTGTTCCCTTGACTTTACATCAAAAGCTAATCCTCCCACCTCCTCCTCATAGACACGCAAATTCTCCAGACTCTTCCTCATTACATAAGGCACATGCATAATCCCTCCCCTCCCACAGAGCATCTCAAGAAACACAATCCTCCGCCTCCCCCTCAATCACACCAAGTCTAATCCCAACACTTCTGACATTCCCAGCTAAATAGCCATCAGTACAGTGAGAGCAAATGGAATGAAGCACAAACTGCACACGGTTTAAACCACAGCCTCAAAACTGAATCTCAGTCTTCTACTCAGCCTTCATGTTCTGCAATTTAAAATTATTTTTCTATATAAGTTCTGTCTTGTCTTTTTCTTTGTAGTTTCTTTTGTGAGGGATGAGAGGGAGACAGGGTGGTTTTTATTAGTGAATAGCAGATTTTGTTTTGTTGGTGGCATTTTATAGCCATGTTTTAGAAACAAGTTCATGGTAAGTTCAGAGGAAAGGAATTTTCAAAGAAAATCTAGCACAAAGCATTGTGGGGAATGATATGGAAAGTTGACAAAATCATGATAAACAATGAAAAAAAACAATTAAGTGTGGGGAAATACTGCATCAGTATTTATCACATTGTTAACTTTTCTTATGGAAAATGCTTTATTGTCTGCAGTTTCTGAAAGAGATCTTAACCCAGGCTATGGAAGTAGAATGCTGCATGTATAATGGGTTTGAAACATATTTTATATATATATGGAAAAAAAAAAGAAAATGGCAAATATGTCTGTATGAGATAAGGCTTTCAGAACAAAATATAATACATGGAAATCCTTTCTTGAAGTACTTTGTGGTCTTAAGGAGGTAGGAAACTTGAAACAGTTACAGTAAACACACGTCTAAACAAGGTGTGAAAAATTGGGGCAGAGACAGAAACAAAACCTGAAGTAAGCAGTTAAAAGAAGTAAGAGAAATTATGTCTTACATGGTCATGGCTAATCTATTTACAGTTACTTTAAATTCTGTTTAAGAACTCAGTTGCAAATAAACAGAAAATGTCTACACCCAGCATTTAGCAAAGGAAGTTAGGAAAGTGAAGAGTAAGTGGAGACACAGGCACCCAGAACTTCTAGCTTTCATTCCAGGCTCCCTGTATCAACTTGGCTAAGTTGCACCACCTCTTAGACCAGTTCCTTTCCTGAATAATGGAAAGGATAGCATTTTCCTCTCAAGATCCTATCAAAAGGAGTTAACTACATTATATTAACTAAGGCTCCCTCACTGCCCTCCTGCAAATCTTCTGTCAAGGCTCCTCACTTGCCTTGGTGTCTACAAAGGCTGTCTTGACTGCTGGGCAGCTGGTGTATGAAGAGACCAGCTTATTTTATCTGTATCTACATTACAGAACTGTTTGGTGCAACCAAGGCAGAGCACAAGATCATTGCAGCTGTTATGAGGGCACCTCCATCCATATTATCTGGGCTCAGGCTGACTATTGGCTGGATTCAGCTTTGTGTGCTGAACTGAATCTTGTGTGTTGTTAAATTTTGCTTCGCGGGACCAAACACAAGGTTTAGATCCTTGTGTGTCTCTCAGTGCTCAGAGAATCTGTGGTGTGCACAGGAAGTTCTGCTTCTAGAGGAATCTAGTTCAACACAAATAAAAAACATTCTTCAAACCAAGGTGACATATGCCATGTAAAAAAAGACCTGGGAGATTTTCTCCAAAACCACAGGAGTGGTCCCAACCAAAATACTAAAACAAAAATATTAGTAACCGATGCTGAGTACTGTAATTTTTCTTGATGCACTCCCTCTATCTCCTTATCCATAGCCTGGTTGTTTTTTTTCATTAGTCTTCAAGATACATTAAGGTTTTTACCATGTAAGGTTTTGGTGGTAAAGCCACTCTATGAAAATTGCTCCTGGCTGCAGTTCACAAGGACTCACAAGAAGCTGCAATGGCACAAGGTGAAGTGCAAATAATTGATGTACAAAGGCAGAAAGTGTTTATCAACTAGTTTCCCCACTGCACTGTGAAGTGGTTTAAGACAGTAAACTTTTGGGATGCAGTCAGATACTGTGTTGAAGAATTATTTGGCTTATTTTCTGTACCATATATTTAAGTTTCTAAACAATAATGGATTTAAATATTAATGTTAATAATATGCCTTCTTTTGCTGGTATGTTTTATCTTCCAACTTATTTTCTTTCTAAAATAACATTTTACCTATGGGTACAAACCCTGTTGCAGGGTTTTTCCCATCTGTTGAAGGAACAGATAACAAATACAACTGTTAAGAATATTGTTAGCTATGTTCTATTTTGTATATGAAACAATTATTTGGAGAGTGACTGTATAAAAGACATTTGATAATGAAAGTGTAGACAGTATTTAGTAAGTACAGAAAAAGGACAACTCCTTGATACAAGCCAACCAACATTTTAAGTAGCAAGGCTTCCATTTTTTTGTTACCGTGCTTTTAATTGCAAGAGGTGTCAACTTCTATTCTTGTGGAGAAATCAGTCAGGAATCGACAATAATGAGGAGTATATTCAAAAAGGTTACTTCAAGCACCAGGAAGCTAATCTTCTTTGGTTATTCATAACTGCTAAAGAGATAAAAGCTTATTCACAGAATAATTCAGAGCACCTAAGCTAAACACTGTCTCTGAACCACCTTCCACCCTCATCCTTCCCCACTGAGAGAGGAACAGATGAAAGCCAGTCTTAAGTTAGTCTTTTGGAATAACCCCTGTTTGTGAACAGCATTTCCATATACTTATCTCTTTAATCAGAGAGTTTAAAACACATTGTTTTATTTTGAACTGCAAGTGCTTCAATTTTGTCAGTCAAAACCCACTGAAATATTCTCAAATTTTAACACTTCATTGGGCCTTGCCATTAAAAATGCTTCAATAACTGTAAAGTAGAAGTATTTCAGCTTTGAGAGGTATTAATTTTTATCCATTTGCAGAATAATATGATTTAATTTACCAATATTTTTGTGGACTTCTGCTACTGATATTCAGCTAAGGTTCTCATACATACCATTCCAGCTTAAGGTAAATCAGAATTGACCCTCTTAAAACCAGATTTCAGAGATACTTTGCTGTTATTACCTTGTAGTCAGTCCCTGTGGATTTGCATTCATATTGGCATTCATAATGTCTTAATACCTTTAAAAAATTCTAATGCCTTAGACAAATCTTGTTTTAATATGTTGTACCTTAAAGGTAGATACAAGGAACAGCAAAATCTTGGAGATGCTTCTGGCGTGAGCACTGTGCAACAGATGAGTGGCTGGGATCACCCAGCAAACTCAGTGATAAGCAGTCAGCAATATTGTACCTTTAAGTCTTGGAAATACTATTTTTTCATTTGTTTTGATTTTTGGATCAAGTTATTTTTGAAATAAGAATAAATTATCACATTTAAAGTAGGTATTCAATTAACCACTTTTAATCTCCCAGGGACCTAAGAAGCCTTAAAAAGCAGAGGAATTGTAAAAAGTATTTTACTTTCATGTTTCTAATCATTATTAGAGACAATCATTATTGTCTTGCTTGCTTCTAAAATCAAACCAGTTTTTCTCACCGTTTCTTGAGAACTCAGAACAAAATATTTGCAGACCAAAATACTTGTGTGACCCAGGAGCATCAGTACTTTCAAAATAGAGAATGACATGCTAACCTATTAATGCAAACCTGATGCATTACTTACTTTTCACTGAATCACACCAAAATGGTTCATTGTGGCAATCCAATCATGTTGCCAAACTTCCTTTATTAGAGACATTCACAAGAAAAAAACTTTCAATTAATTAAGTATTAGCTTATTAGTCATCTCACTGTTTCATCAAATTGTTTGCACTACTTAAAATAGTCATTGGATCTACAAGGCATGGTTTTTTCCTATTCTTTTGTTTTGTTTTACTTTTATTATTGTTGTTATTATTATTTTATATTTTTTCATAGATAATACAGGTCCAGTTGACTTCCAAGTCTTCTGAGACACTCAGTACAATACTGGTTTGGTAAATGTGAGGATTGAAAAATCTGGCCCTAAGTGTCCATCTCTGTACTTCTCCCACAATGTATCAAGCTTTTCCTCCTTTGAATTAATGCAAGAGCTGAGCTTCTGCTGCATGGCCTTAGCTTGATTTATGAGCACATTTAAGGAATGTGAGGTCACTCAAGCTAGCAAACCAGCTGGCCTCCATACAACAGAACAAACAAAAACTTTAGGAAAAAAAACGCTCACTGGACTTCAAACACTGTATAAAAAAATACTTTAAAACATATAAATAAAACGATATTGTCATGTTTGAAAATACAGATGTATTTTAAATGGTAGACACAGATGCACCTGAGAAAATGGGACTTTTCCCCTGTTTTGTCCTTGCACCGCAGTATCCACATTCATGGATACTTTATTACCTCTAAAAACAAATATCTAAGGGAAAGGGACTCCCTTTAAACTAAAAATTAATAAAACTTCGTCAATTCTGTGATGTAACATCATTTGGAATGGAGGACAAAAATCCTTTCCAATACAGTACACCAAGTTGTTAATGCTGCTGTCTGCAAGGCTTTAGTCAGGTGAATATTGTATGGACACTGAAGAGACATTGATGCCACCAGCTGTAATACATCATTTCACTGGCAGTTTGTGAAAAATAAGGGTTAATCTATAAAGACCACAGGGCAGAATAGAGGAATTCAGTATTTATGGGCTCCTCTGCACTCAGTGAAGAAAAGGAGACATAGTATGAAGACAACATGAGTTTTCTACCTTCTTCAATACAGATTTACTTGAAGCATTCCAGTGAAGTGCAGAAACCTTACGGGTAAGTTTGCCTCAGTCTTTGCAACACCCTCAGAGGCTGCCAGTTTCCTGAGAAATCAGCCATACCTGGTCAGCCACTCTGCAGCTATACAGGGAGACACTAGAGGAGATCTAGACAACCCTGCTTCTCCAGGGACAAAGCACTGCAAAGAACATACATATTTACACAGATCTAGTGTTGTCAAATATTGTGATTTTGCCATGAGATTCATAGCAGGCATTTCTCTTACAGTTCTGCTCTGCTTATTGGAGAATATAGGCTCCAATTTAACAAAGAGATGGAGCTACAAGCTGTGATGCTTAAAAAAACCCACCCTTGAATGTGTGAACCCTGACAACTCCAATGCAAGAAAAATATAGAAGGGGATTGGTTTGTTTTTTCTTTTTTAATCTTACGATTTTTAAATGATTTTGTGGCCTGCTTCAACTGGCAATATTCACACAGATGGGTTAAATGTCATTTTGCACTCTGAATTAACTTCCCTAAAATCTGTTCTCCAAGCCTTGTCACTCACCTGAGTAATCCTCCTGGTTTTAAATGGGCCTCCATAAGTGACCAGACTAGTTTACTTCTGCACGCTGATGAGCATTACGTAGGAGGTGCTGATACTCCCACATCCCTTTAAAAAGAAGATTAGGCACTAAGATAAGTGAAAACTTCTGTTCAAATTGGCTCAAATCCTTCTATTTAAATTGGTGGCAGAACTCCCACTTACTTCAAAGGTCCAGGACAGGCACACTGTATTAATTAGGACAGTGCAAAACTCTCATTACAAAACTGAAGCGCGTGATGCTCACCTGATTTTAAAAAACAAAACAAAACAAAAAAAAAAATTCCAGCCTTGGATTTGCATCTCTGAGAACACTGGGCACTAAGACTTGGGTACAGAAGTCCCAGGCCTTTTGGATTTTGAGCTAAAACTATGTAAGAATGAGATACATTTATTTATTAATCAATTTGTTATAAGCTTGAAAGTAAGGCCCTTTTACAGCAGGTCTAAATTTGTTGCAATTCATGTAAATGAGAACAAAACTTGACCAAACAATAGGTCATACTTGCCACAGCTCTACTCACACTGAAGAGGGCTGCAGCTTTTTAGTTTTAAAGGAACTTAGGCCTTTGCACATCCTCTGCAAAAGGAAAGAGCCCCCTTAGCAGGATGTGAGCCAAAATTCCAGAGCTGTCACATCAGGCTCTTCTGATAGCAAACCCCCAGTGAGGGGCAAGTACAATTCATTTAATTTATCCTCCTGGCTCATTCCCACTCCTAGAAGATGCTGACATCAGGCTGGTCCATATGAAAACATCCTCTCTGCCACATCAATTAAACCTGAAAACTGCACTTGGCAGGGCAGCAGCAATGCTTGCTCAGTCCTGACAGTGCAGGGGCTGAGCCCGAACTCCTGCTCCCCAGACCAAGTGGTGACACATCCAATTCAGCCTTTTCTTGAAGAGATCGAGGAGCAAGCAGGCTAATGTCAGGCTGAATATTTTTAATATTTATAATGAATAAAATTATATGCTTGGAATGCAACATTCAGCATAACAGCATTAAAAGCTAAATTTTTATTTGGATTATATTCATGGTAATAATAAGGAATGTAGGGGATTTTTTGTGACATAGGTTAAAGAGTCTGTAACCTCTAATTTGACAGGAACTCTATTATCACTCTCTGGAAAATTAGACAAGATAGAATATTAAGACATCCAAAAACTGACACAAATAGAAAACTAGGTCTCTCACTTGCTCCTCTTTCTTTAAACAAGGAAGATGATTATATGCTGTTTGACATTCCATTTTCAGGGCAACTAAAGAGATGCCGGGAGTCACACTTCATTTATTCTTCCAAATGCCACCACTGAAAAAAAAAAAAGTGTTGGTATTTGAAGGCACCATACTCCCACAAACAGCGGCCAGAATTAACCTTGTCTTCCTGATGGATTCATTTGTGAAGTCCCTCAGTTTAGCTTCTCAAGATGAAATTAAAAATACCCTCATGGCAGAGTGTAAGCACTTAAAGCACACACACTACATGGTGGGCCAAAACTCCCCAGGGTGTAGCCTCGCTGAACTCATTGTATTAGACAAGTCAAGGGGAAATATGTTGTTGTAGAGATTTCCAGCCTCGAGATATTTGGATTTGCTTAAGGTTAGCATCTGAACTTTTACATAACTATTCTGACTGAACCTCAAAAAATTTTGAGGTTCACAACCAGCTCTGAAACTAAGAGCAAAAAAAAATTTACTTTTACAACTCTTTCATGATTCCCAGTAAGATGTTTTGCTTTACAGTGTGAATAAAACAATGTTGTTTTATATCCTGTCATCCTAGTGAACAAAGGCATAATGTTGAACACATTTCTGTAAACAAACAAACAACCCCCCCATGTTTTTGTTGGAATTTTATCAATCCAAACTAGGCAAAAATAAAATTAAATTTTTGAAAATCTACTCAAAGCTGACACAAAAAATCAGAATCATTAGTGAGTTTTTTAGTCTGTTCTTACTCAGGCAAAAGTCCCATTGAAATGAAGCCAATATTACTTCAAAATCTGAATACTGTTTCATTCAGCTTTTCAGCACCAAGATGAAGCTTTAGTTACAACCATCTGTCATGGGTATAATCTCATAGCACTGATACCCATTTCTCTTAAATATAACCTTCCCTCATAAACTCTTTATCTACCTCTGGGGTATATACAAAGCTCAAAAAATACAAATGAAAAATCACTATTTTCACTATTATTGTACATGAACAATAATAGTGCCTTGCAGTGTAATAAAAATGCATCCCAGATACCTTATCTAGGCTGAAACACACACTACAATACAGTATCTTGAAGACAGAGATTAAGACTTGTTTTGGCACATCTTGAAAGAACGTATGAACCAGAGGGATGGTGGAGAAGAAGACAATGTTGTATTTTTAGGTTTCAACACGCTGTGAGGTTTCTCAAATGGCAGTTCCTCCATTACCATTAAAAATCCACTATGTATGCATATTTGACTGTTAATAAGATGAAGTTTACAATGTACTTTCAATGGGAAAAATCACAGAGACATGGAAAACCATTGTTAGAATTGTGTCCAATAATGAAGCATAATCCTCCTTGAGAGCTTGCATTCCTCAATATCCAAGCACTTCACACTGCTCTTGCTAATGTGTGACAAAAAGGTCAGAGCTCTGGACAAAACTGAGGAGTAGGAGTTGATGGTGACTGAAATGAGGAAGCAGCACAGGCACTGCACTGGGTGTCTCCCAGCTACAGCTGTCACAGGTGTCATCCCAGTTGGGGCTGCATTTCTAACTGGGCTACTGAGACACTTCTTTCTCTCAGAGCAATTAGTGGGTCCTGCCAAACTCTACTATCCAAATGCAGTTCAAGGTATGGACACAGCCATTTATTTGCCCTCTGACCAGTCTGGGTGGAGCCCACCCTGGTCCCTACAGCTGCATTAGCAGGATGGTCTGTGCACCTGCAGTGCTGGGACACAGTAATTTTAGTTTGCTACTTCCAGACTAGTCTGAGCATGCCCTTCCCTGCAGACATGCCCCTCACTGAAAAACAACCGGTCAAGGTCAAAAGAGAAATTTCAAGTAGTGTTATATCAAGTGCTATATTGATTGGTTGTTTTTATTTTCACACATAAAATCCTAAATAATGTATTATCTTTCAGCATACCAAAATCTAAAAGTCATCACTAACTGCCCAGAACAAAAAGCAGGACAAAGAGTTGTTCAAGTTGTTCTTGATTTTTTACATGTCTAAAATTTTTGATGCAAAACAGATTTTTTCCATCAGTCACGATTTTTGGAGATGCAGAATGACTATAATGCTAATGATAATTTATTGAACCTAAAGGCCTGGTTTTCATCTTCAGTGACAACACAATACTAAGAGGTGGGTTTGGGACTTTTTGCAAGGAACATCATTTAGAAACAGATACTTCCAACTCCTCAAGATAAGCAGCTGCAAAAACACAATGCTTTGGATTTAGAAGTTCATATCAGGCATTATACACTTCCTGAGGATTCTGGGAAGTATAGTCTCCTAGCTTAGTTTTCTCCTAAAATGTAATAAATTTGAGACAAACCATCCAGGCATTTTTGTTGGTAAACACGAGGCAAATATTGCCCCCTGAAATTATCTTCACAACTGAAGGGAAGAAAACCAAGCGAGCCTATTCCTGTGGTGTAAACAGATTATCCCCTTGTTTAAAGTGATGAAGTTGTCTCTCCCTTTTGCTCTAATATATAAAACAATATATCTTATCTATTTTCCAGGATAGTAGGTAATATCTCCAGGGCTGGCTATCAGCTGGTTTAATTGTGAGACACTTTTACATTAGGAATAGGGAGAGAGGGAATTTGGTAAGCACTGAGAAGAGGGCAGGAGGAGAAAATAGGTCAGAGAGCTTACAAACATGCCAGAAACAGAGACTAATAGTTCTTCTTTTTATTCTATAATAAAATTAATGTTGCCCCAGCAGCATGCTATTTGGTGCATCCATCAAATCTATTAAACAAACAAGAAGACAAAGGATTAGCTGAAGATACTACTCCTGTGTATTTGTGAACTAGTTTCTTGTAATTAACAAAATTGATGATAAATATAATTTTGTTTTTACTTTCTCTTAATTTTCACATACAAACGCACAATATTATAAATCAACTAGAATAAAATCTGCTAAACTGATTATGAAACTGCAAATCTATGATTTATTTATATATTTAGTAACAGCATTTTCCTTTTTGCTGGTTCCTTCTCGGACTTAAAATACAGGGCAAACCAGGAGGAGATATGCACAATTTCACCCACCAGAATTTCACATTAAACCCCACAATGTGCACGCAGCAAAGCAAACAGTGCAAAAAACATGAAAGTGGGGAAAAACGCTGGACAACTCTGAACAAAAGCAATCTCAAGTACAAAGCCATGAGATCTTTTTAAGATCTTTGCAAGCAGAGACGAAAATAAGTGCTTCAAAATGGGGGGCAAAGTGAAAAAGGTTCTTTATAAACACTGACTCAAAGCCTTTAGACATTAAAGACTCACATTATGGACCAACGCTATAAACTCCCCCAAACCTCATCTCTCTAAATGCTCAAATTAATTTTTCTCTTGTCATTCAGAATTAAGTTTACTTGGTCAATCAAAACTGTCTGAGTCTCTAAAAGAATTTTTACCCTTCAGTACAGTTTGTAATCAGAATGGGCCCTTTGAAACTATAAAAGAAGATAGGGGTAAATGGCAGTACTGCAGCAGGGAAAGTCCTGCAGAAAGGAAATCCAAGAAAAGATGCATTAACAACAAGAAAACAGTTCTATGATTTCTTGTTATTTCTAATATTTATATTGGCTCAGTGCCCCAAAAATCCCAATAAGTCCTCCTGCATCTCAAAATCTGAATGGAGTTTATAGACAAAATTTAAAGACTACAGGTAAAATGTATTTTCTCTAAAAATACTACCGCCGGCATTTGAAAAATTCTCTTTTCCTTGCTCTGCCTCACAGGCACACTGGACAAGTGTGTTCAGTTTAAGATTCCCAAATTTATCATATCTGCTGCAATGACAGCATACTCACATGATGACAGTAGCCAAGATATCAGTGCTGATTCATATCTGCATGAAACTCACTCTTCAGTTCATAAAATTCTTCTTATCTTTTTGTTAAGTTTGAGGTCTGCTGGAATCTAAAAGCTCAAAGTGAAAAACAGCCTGTATCTATTCTGGGGCTGTGCTAGAAGAAAAAACTGAGTTCCACAGCTTTCCCCCCAAACAGTAACACGTTCAGTTTTATTTATAACTCTCACCTATTTTGGAAATTTTTGTGAACCTGGCCTGACATTCAAATTGGTAATTCAGCTTAAAACTAGGGAAGGCTTCTCTTCTTTTATGCATCCATACAATTGCTTTGAGAAGGTTAACGAACAACAAAGATATTAATAGCATACTATGACATGACTTATGAATGTCACAACGTGATTATTACATTTTAAAACCAGAGGTAAACTGACAAAATCTACTATGAGCTGCTCCTGTTAAGCAGCAAAAAGAAGGAAGAGATAGTGTCTATACTTTGGAGATTATAAAAGGTTCTGAAAACTGCAGTGTGACTTTGGCATGGGTGACAGAGTTGCAAATGTTTTCAAGAAGGTCCCATCAGACCTTGGAGCTAACGATCCTCTTTCAAATCTGTCTGCTTCTTCCTTTTAATCTTCCTTTTCTGTTGTTTTTGCTTGAGAGAAAACAACAAGGCATGATGCTGTGGGAGAGATGCCAATACTCAGCTCCTGCTGAGAAGTGAAAAAAAAAAAAAAAAAAGAAGAAGAAAAAAAAAGATGTGTCGGAGCTGGAGCTGCTGAATCCTGCTCACTTTGTGCAGAGGAATTAAACAGCGTCTCCCTTCACTGCCTAAATAGGGCAAATTTGGTTTACCTGGGTGAGAGAATGTCTTTCACTGAGGGTGTGAAGGAAAATGACGTGTGTTTGAGGTAGAAAGGGATCTGCCAGTTTAACTCTGTTGCTGCCTGAAGCAGCATCCGAGGGAGATGGGAATTGCTCTGCTCCAGGTGGTGTGTCCCCCCACACCTGCCTCGGCAAGAAGATGCAGCAGCTCCTCCACGCTGGAGCATCACAAGTACTCAGACCATGAGTCACAGACACACTTCTGGTGACAGAAGGAGCAACTGGGTATGGACAAAAAAAAAACCAAACTAAAAACAAAACAAACAATCCATTTTGTCTCATTTTTGAGCGAAGATTTGTGATATTGTATAAAATGAAATTTTCAGAATTCAGCTTTTAACTTTCTCCACCTGCTTTAGTTTTTTAATACAGCAGTTTTAAGTGACACAGGATACAGGAGACATCTGAACAAAGCTGTTTGCTGTTCTTCTGTGTCCATCACAGGGTGTGGCTGGGAGTTCAGAAAACTGGAATATCTACAGCATGGCACAACTACCACGAAGAACAAGCACCACATTCAGTATTTAGTCTTAAACACTGTTTTTATAAAAAGAACCTCTTCATAAATTGCAACAAAAATTACCAACAGTGGCATCAGTCATGTACTCTGAAGGCCTCAAAATGCTTTTACACAGGAAATCAAACACCATGATCCATATAAAAAACCCTAGAGTGTACAGACAAGCATTTTCTCCTAATCTGATGTTTTGTCCATGGTCCCACAACTTCTTCATCTCCAAAACATTGACTCTGATTGTAAGTAATTATGAATTTGGGAGTTTTTTGAAATATTACTGCAGAAGAACTTGTCTTCTGTGGAAGCCCACAATAGCTGCATTGACATTCTGAAAATACTACCTTTATTCTGTTCTAAAGAAGATCTGATCACCTTGCTCTAAAATTGGGTCCTTTCCAAGCAGGGAAAAGCAGAAAAAGTGATTGTGATGCCCAGTCAGAAACAGACACACACACAGAGCTCAGAACTAACATTTTCTTTTACAAATCCAGGGCTAAAACAATAGAGTACATCCAAAACCATGAGCAGCATCCTAATTTTTGGGGCACCTCCATGGGCCAGAATCCAAGCTTAAGCAATGCCAAACTCCTCCTCCCCCTCCACAGGCATGGTGACAATTTGCATGGATAAGCAAAAGTATTCAGCAGCTGCTGGATTTCACATCCAACTTTTCCACTTCCCCCCCCTCCCCAGTCCCAAAGCAAGGCCACAGCAGAAAAGCAAGCAAGTCAGACAGCAGCATCCTACAGGCCACCAGCTGGACTGCTCAGAGTTATTCCAGCTTTCAGAGGGGTTTTCCATCTTACTGTTTATGTAGGAAGTTACATCCTTCTCTCTCTCCTTTCCTTCTTTCTCTTGCCAGTTATTCCAAAATAACTTTTTGGAAGCAAACAGAAAAGGGAGCCAGTACTTGCAGGGAGGGCATCTACCACGGAGATTTCGTGCTCCCTCTGACAGAGTCGTGCCAGCAGCAGCAGCAGCAGCCTGAGGCTCAGGTGACAGAGCCACAGCTCACAGCCAGGCTCTTTCACCTGCATTGCCAGTGAGCTCTGAGCTTCACAGCTGACAGCTGAAGTCACACCCCTCCTGCATGACACACAGGGACACAGGAGAAAGGATTTTCCCTCTGAAGACCTTTCCCCAGTCCAAGCCCCCTCTGCTGTGAGCCACACAGTGGGAGCAAAGATGTAAATCCCCAGGGATTTGCACCTTTTCCAGGCCTGGCCCTGACTATCCACAATGGGATGATGTCTCTGTGAGAGGGTGGCCCTGATAACCAGATCCTACATGTCATAGACATGGGAGCAGAAATCAGGAGAAAAAAAGTCATCTACACTCCCTCTTTCTCATACATGTGTGATTATTTCTCCATTCTGCAGCCAATATTCAGGCTCCAGAACTGCAGTTTTCTTCACACTAGTCCAGCCCTCCTTTCCAAGAAGAGAGGCTTAATTTGAAGCTCAGTTCAGTCAGGAAAGAAAAACAGTCCGTCAGCTGCAAAGATTTTCAAGCCATATGTAGCACTTTGGGGTTTGAGTTTTTCCTTGCATCGTTTATCCTGTGCCTGGTCAAACATTTTTTTCTCCCTTGACTCTTCCAGGCCTCTTCCTCACCATCCCACCAGTTTGTACTCACATGCCTGTTTTAATGAGCCTTCCTTATATCCCTGCCTTCAGACCAAGCTGTTTTAATATTTCTGGTTTATTCGTTTCTTTTTAAATTTTAACTAACTAAACAAACTAAAAAAGCAATTACATTCAGGACTAGTACGAAGAAACAAAGTTCCTCAATGTTTTCAAAATGAGCATCTGATCTATTTAAGAAAAAAACCAAACAACATGTAACTATCAGACTTACCTTAAGTTTTGACCAGGAGAAATCTTAACTTCAGTTATCATGCACTATGCAAATTTCAAGATGATATTTTAGCTGATGTTTAATTGAAGCATGTGGCAGAAAACCTGGCTCACAGCAAAAAGCCAGCTTGCCAGGAAGGCTTCTGTGCCTGCTTATACAGAAATGCAGACAAAAGAGGTATCCGAGGTTCTTCAAAATCTAAATGAACAGACCTAATTTGTCTAAGTCCTTGACAGCCCACACAGTACAAAGCAGGGGTCTTAGGGGCAGCACGAGGGGGAATTCTTTACAAATACAGTGCAATTTTTGCACCTTTGTATTCTGCAGATGGGCTGTATCGCTTACACAGGTTGAACACTTTTGACTAGGAATGAAGAATACCACAGCAGTGATTTTAATTTGTTTGCCATTAATAAAAGTGCTTAAAGCCATCCTTTTGCCTGGTTCTCCTTTAGAGTCTCCCATCCCAGCACACTGCCATTCTCTATTTTACACCTGTTGCATAATCTGCAAATATCAAACTAACTAGAAAGAGCCTGGGCAAAAAGGGTACTCTACAAACAGTTCTCAGTGATTCCCTGCCTCATGGAACCTGGCAGGCCTAGGGACACCAGAGATTTTGAAAAAGATGTGGCTGTCCTCTTTCCAATATGGTTGCTAGTGTTGGAGAGCATGTTCAATTTATTTATTTGAGGGGCAAGTATATGTCAGGAAGAAAATGCGAAACAAATTCCTACTTTTTAAAGTGCTGCAAAATTGTCTGAGGAAGCTGTAGGTTAGCACCACTTCAAACTGTTCCTGCATTAGTTTTGCTTTTACTGTAGAACACCATGGGGTAAAACCTTAGTCTTCCTCTGAAAAAAAAAAACAAAACAAACCTATACTGGTATCAGAAACGGGTAGGGAGAGAAAAATGACAGCCACTGGCCTGCCCTTTAACCTTTCTAACAGAGCTGGTGGCCACAATGAAGCTTAATCAATGCAATGGAAGTGACATTTCACAGTCAAATCAAATTAAATGGAAATGAAAGGAAAATCTGAGGTCCAACCTAAAGGCTGTTCCCTCTTGCACCGAGGTCATTGCCATGGCAACTAAATGCTACAAATGTGTAGAGTAAATCCTTAACAAATCTGTAGAAAGCATGTCCAATTGAATATGATAGTTTCTGTCACTGTACTTTGTACCTTTCAAAAGAATGGGAGACAATAAAACAAAGCACATCTTAGAGCCCATGTAGCAGAAAAGAAGTTCTGCCATCAAGTACAGGGTGCAGCAGTGCACTTAATCTTCCTCTTATGCTTGGACATGGAGAAACCGAGCAGCTTTACCCTAAGACAGCAAGTGGGGAGCTATGGACAGAGGCCATATTAAGTGGATTAGGGCATGGTGTGTTACATTTTTTAGTCTTGCTTCAACTGGAGAGCTGATGACTGCAAAAACTTCCCTGTTATCATTGCAAATGCATTTAATCGTAGTTGAGAACAATTCCTACTGCAGAGCGCCCGTGGCTTCCATCATCCTACCCAGATTCAGCATGTACCTCCCTCACCCTTTTGCCCCTGCCTGACAGGAGAAGGCTGCTTTCACAGAGAGGCTGGGATGGTGAAGAGTTGATGAGAAAAAAATCAGCAGCTGCTAGAGAAAATCAGGGATGCTGCCATCCTTTTTTGCTTGCAGCCTTTTCTCTGTCCAACTCCAAGGCAATGGGGCTGGGATGGCTGCCCCCTGACCTGCCTACGGCACTCTCTGGGCACAAAGGCTGCTGGAAAAGGAGACATGAACCCATTTCAGCCCCTACACACTCCAGCATCGCAGGCAGCCCTCACCCCTATTCTCTCTGCGTCAGCTCTGACTGACACATGGGCAAACTCCACACCCCTCCGTGCCCCTGTGGAGAATTAAAGGTAATTACCAATTCCTACTGCCACTCAAGGCGTGTATTTCACTCCTCAGCCTAACAGTTTCTGACAATGAAGGGCAATTTAAAAACCACATCAAAATCCAACAGTGGCACGCTCACACTCACTCTGCTATTTAATTTCAACATTTCCACCTGTGTAAGCAAAGAGATGAGGAGCAGGAAAGGCACTACACAGGATATGGGATTTTTCTTTTTCTTGCAAGACGTGGAAGACTTTTCACACTGAGCTGTGACCTTCCCCAAACTTGTCATTTATCTGAGCTGCATAAGGTGGCAACCATTATCATCTTCTTGAGCACAGTGAAGTTTTGATTCTGCAGTAGTGATGCAGTCACTGTGCATTACGGGAGATCTCAAGAGATTCCATGCCCTGGGCCAGCAGGGGCTGGGAGTATTGCAAATCTGATCCGAGGTGACATTTTCTACTCAAATACAGACAGCCCCGGGACACCACACACCTTCCTGCATGAATAGCAATACACACTAATGAACTAATTTCTGGGGGGAAATTGTTACTTCCTGAGTGGGTGGGGGTGGAGGCTTCCCCGAAACTTCAACCAGAAAAAGATTCTGGTTTTCTTGTGATCTTCTGCCGGGTTTTTTTTTTTTCAGCTTTTACAAACAGTGCTACTTCACGTGGCTACATATAGCATCTTCAGCCCAAGCCATGGACTTAGGATCTCTGTGTGATGCATCCCACACTGTGTACATGAAATCACACACGCTCATCTGCAAAGGAACAACACAGAATATCCACATGCCCCAACCATGCTCACAGGAGATTCTCAATTAACACAAAAGGAAATAAATTTACTCTGAATTCATTCTGGTATTATATTCTCTCAGTATTGCTGGATATTCTAATTTAGACTAGCCAAGCCCTCTTTCTTATCACACATAACAGTGATATTTACAGATCATTTCACATTTCTTTTACCCTTTAAGTGCTGATGGATGCTTGTGGTCATTTATTCATGCTCACATGAGTTGTAAATGCACTCAAAAAATTTGGCTGGCAGACCAGGCAAGATGGTTATGCTGGAAGAGTAGAAGTGACAATTTGCTGTAAAATATACGTAAGCTCTGACTCAGAGACACAAAAGATCACGAAAAATTGCCTTTATATTACCACTATGGTGTTTTTTCTTTAGCTTCCGTGGAAAAATAAACTGAAAAATACTTCAGAGGACCAGCTGGATCAGGAAAGCAGCAAATGAATGTATGGAGAAATATAAGTACACAGAGAGAGGGGGAATATAAGTACACAGTTGTAGGCTTAAGCACTTGGTGCTGAGACCAATGTTTAAACCACACAAGTGGTTTCTTAAAGTTGTCAATAGAAATTGTTAATACTAGTAGTAAATTTTAGAGGGTTTATAGAAAACCTAGAAACCTACTTTGATAGCGAGTCTGTGTGAAATGCAGCTGGACTGGCAGTCAGGTGAACACCATCATTCAGGTCCCATCAGAACATTCTACCACAGTAAAATACAGTGTTTAACCATTAAGTCCTTAATCTTTACTTTGGGTTAAAGGAAATGCAGAAGGTTTGACACAGAATGGAACATTACAGAACAAACCCAGGGAAAAAAGAGCAAGGAATAGTGAAAGACACTGAATACATAAAGAGATGAAATTCTGGGAAGAGACTCCTATTCCATTAATACCAACATTCCTTGCACCCAGTTGTTCTTACTAAGAAACAAAGGCCTTTGGGAACTAACAGCTACTGAATGATCTACCCAGAGCTTTAGAATTATGTGAAAGGAAAATATTTAATAAAATCTCACCTTTGTTACAGAATCCAGTGTTAATAACAAATATAACTTTTGTAAAAAATTCCTAGGTCTATCTGTAGGATCTTCCTTAATATACCTTGGTCTTGCCCTCTTAAAAGAAAGGAGTCTCACAAAAAAGTCGATTCTGCAATGTGATGGACAGTGACAAGGAAATAAGGATTCTGAAACAAATCCCATGTATTTTTTCAGTACTGTTTGATACATATTTTCTCATGTTATTTCTTTTATATTATTTTTGAGATCTAACAACTGCTTTTAATAAGCAACTGTTATTGCAAACATATAATTATACTAGGCCACAATCCAACAAAGCACTTAAAAGCACAGATTAAAGACACTGAAAACAATGGGATTATTTATGTGCTTAAGGTTAAGCATCTGCTGAAGGACTCCGATGGATCAAAGCCCCATTTCTATTACATCTACAGACAAAATATTATATATGTTAATTAAACGTAAAATATATGTAAATTAACCAGCACATGAAAAATAGCACTTGCATAAATGTTTTTAACCCTATATAATTTGTAATCATAGAATATTTCAGTTAGTCAAGATGAAAAATAACTGCTAATATCAACCATTTTATCACAGAGTGACAAATTCCTGGAACTGAACAACTACAAAATAACTTGCCATGAAAGACTTCTCCTCATAAACCATCTCCTGAGTAAGTATTTCACATTTTGAGGCAAAAAAGGAGAAAATAAAGAGACAGAAAATATATCTCATTTATCTTCAAACTTCAGTAATTCATATAAGAGCTTGATTTGTTGGTTGTTTTTTTCTTTTAATCAGAGTAGTTTCATTAGGAAGTTCCACAAGTTATTTACAGGTAGTGCCTAATAATCCTACTTTATCAAAATACCTTCCCTGTTTTTTCCACTGAACAATTCCTTGTTCTCGAATGAAGGATAAAATGGACAAGAGTGATTAACCTCTATTCTCTCCAGAATTATTTGTTTTGTTTAATTCTATACCCTTTCTTATTCTTTTGTTCACTAATTAAAAAAAAAACCATCCTGAATAAAAAAACTTGCAAATAATTATTTCCACTGAAAATTACTATGTGTTTGATATTGACCATTTTAAACAAATAAAGCAATTTTTAATGATATTTCCCTAGAAAAGGTGTTTGATAAAGTTGAAAACTTTCCATTTTGAATATTAGCCTAAAAAAGCACTATTTGATATACAAAGACAAATTACCATCTGAAAATTACTTTTACCTGATGTTTCTTTTTCATTTTATGGTGTTAAAATATTTTATTTCAGTACAGTGTTGTGACAGATGAAACCAAAAAAACTTTCTAGAAATGGTTCTCCATGGGAAATCCCAAATGTATTTAATTTCTATTTAATTTGGAAATTACAAGTACAACAGTTAAAAAAATGTGATTCAATCAGAGTAACATTAAAACTTGCAGTACTTTCAATTTGTTTTCATATTCACTTTCCTGGTCTTTCTGTTTTGGGTTGTTTTGGGTTTTTTTTCCCCTTGGAGCAAATATAATATTATTACTATCTTAATCTTCCATAATAGCAAGTAACATTTCCTTCAATATTTTAATATCAAATTGTGTACGTTCTAACACTGAAATATAACCACAGGAAAAAGTATTAATTGTCTTATGTCTTTAAATTAAACATGTACCTGGAGAATTATAGCCAAGAATTACACTCATTGCAAAGTTTTAAATGACAGTAAAACCCATAAAATGGCCTGATCACACCGTCTTTTAATCAAATTTATGCCAGCTCACTGACTTTGCTTATGACTTGACTTCAATTTTGATTTTCTCTATGCAAATAAGGATTTTGCTTGAATCCTTCAATAATGACCAACAGATAAAAAAGCAGAGAAATAATGACATACCTGAATAATCAGCTACTCTTGGAAATATTGGGTCAATCAGGCCTTGTATCAGCATACAGAAGAATTTAACATAAAAATGGCTATCTAAGGATGCTGGGGAATTCAATGATGGGGATACGTGCATTCCTAGGAAAGTAAATTCTGGAAACTACACTGCAGTTCCCAGCTCCCCAATGGTGACAGGAATAGAGGATATTCTCATTAATTCCAACTCTACATTTTCTACATTCTAGTTCCAGCAGCTGTTTCAACAGCCACCACAAGTTGCCAAACCAAATACAAAAAACAGACCTTTCTGACTTTCTGACATGAACACCTTTCCCTGCAAAAGTAATAGTCACCATAATAAAAAAGAGAGCACACAGAATTTTCACTTATTAGTTGAAAAGCCCTTTTTTTTTGGTTTTTAACATGCTTTTTCTCAGAAGGACACTCACTTAAGATAACAAGTCTACAGATGGGAATCATGCTATCACAGCTTTAACACCAATATTCTTAACTTTTTCTTTCCAAAACAAAGCAAGGCTACACCGATGGATTGTTGTGGGCATCTTTTTCCCAGACCTTATGATAAATATCAGGCACTGATGGAGCCAAGGAAAAAACTGAGAGACTGCCCTTATTCTGCTTTGAAGGGATGACAGAATACTCAGTGCTCTCACAGCACTATGGAGTTAGTGCTGAAACATCTGAATGCAACTAGAGAAGTGCATCTCAACTGTTTTGTGTACCACAGATGTACTGTTTAATTAAGCCATCAAAAAAAAATGAAGGAAAATGGAAACAAGGGGATACAAAAGCGAGGGAAACTTCTTCAGCAAGTTAAAGCACTCTTAATAAGTAACAACATGACATTAGTCATTAAGAAACAAGAACTCTAAATAATGCATTCCAAACCTATAGATCTAAACCAGAAGATAACAAAGCCTCATAAATCTGTTTGTTCATTAAGTTAAAAAAAGGCAGACTTTGTGTTGCTATCATGTCAGCTGGCACCAAACTGTACGCAATTTAGTGCAACTACAAAGTGAAGCCCATAGTCTACAATGGCAGGGTTTTTGATCACGCTAATTAACAGCCATTTTGTTTAAAATAAACAGATACGACTCTAATTGCCTTTTTTACATAAGAAAGGGAAGATCTTAAAAGTGAAAGCATGCAAAAGGAAAGATCAGACAGTCGCCTTTCAGACTGATAAGCAAACTCTGTGTGAAATGAGCGCAAATGAAGTTTTAAACACTCTGGATTGACAGCAGGGAGACAGCCAAGCAAAAAGAGGAATGGCTTCCAAAGCTGGAAATCCATGGCCACAGTGCCTTCCACAAGGAAATGCTCTATTTCAGATCCTTATTTCCTCTAGTGTCACTGAATTCTGAGCACCGGCCAGCAAGGAGTTTCTTGGCTGGCAGGGCTGGGTCTGCACCAGCGGTACCCGATCTCTTGAAATCACCAGATGACACAAGAAGCCTGGTTAAGATGTCTGTACAGACTCTGACAGGTCAGGAGAATGTTGTAGGAAAAGAAGGAAAGAAACACAGAAAAGGCACACCAATCTCTGTGCCAGCACCTAACCCCAGCAGCCAAAGAGGTGCCAGAGCACTGTACTGCTACATGTGCCAGCTTCAGGGATACACAGAAAGTCCATTCAGGTTCCTGAAAAGCCCTGATTAGTAACATGCAGGGCAAGTGCTGGGACACAGTTCAGTGTTCTAGCTAACTTCAGTGAGCCTGCACTGCAGCCTGGAGTTGCAGTGAAGATTTCATTTTTTCTTTTTCTACCTCAGTTGATTACTTCTACTAGATGAATTATACTTATTGCCTTTCCAACCTAAATTCAAAGCTGCTTTTAAAGTGCATTATAATATTGCAGAGTAAGGTAATCATATAATGATAAAATGTAAGAACATTAAAAACTATTTATGTAAAAAAGTTCCTTCTCCTTTCTTCCCACTGATGAAACTCACATTCTCCCTTACCAAAAAAAACCCCAGTCTGGTAAGTTCTAGGATGCAAGCAAAGAATAACACCATTCAAAAATGCCTCCCTGTATTTTAAGAGTGTGACATCCCCACACTCACCTCAATAACAAACCCTCTGTTACAACAACCTGCGTCCTTCCTCAGCAGTAGATTCCTGCATGAAACATCACATTCCGACTCTCTTCCATAGTATTTCAGAGGTAAGAGCAAAGTCCTTATTTTGGGGACACTACATGGACTGCATGTTTTCAGCATATTCAAAACATCACTGAAAGTTCCAAAATCACAGTAAATTGCTCTGCTTAGGCACAGCAGGCGTTTATGCCACTGTGTTAATGGTGCAGCAGGAGATGGAGTTTTGCAGGACCTGGTCAAAGACGCAGCTCTCACTGCAGTAAGGGTCTGTGAAAAACCTCATCATTTCCCATTGCATATGATGGATGAACTCCTACTTGCTTTTCCTAATGCCTCACACCACCAATTTGCACTGGGTACTTATTTCAAACAACAAACAAAGCCCCATTTGAGGATATGAACGTAACAAAGATTTTTTCCTCGGATGAAACAGAGAGGACTGTCACACATTAGCCACATTAATGAACATGTTGCTGTAAGAAATTTAGATACAACAATGAGAATCTGACAGCACATACTACATCGCCTCTAACATTGTTAGTCCCTGTTCTTGCTGGGACTACAGGAGTAAGTGACTCTGGGATGTGCAGGAGAGCCAAGGCACTGAACACACAGATCTACAGGGTGCAGCTGAGCTAAAATTCCCATGAGGCACCACAACACCATTCACATACAAAGATTTTTCTGTTTTCAGCTGAAACCATGAAGTAAAAATTATCCTACAGACATTTCTCAGAACTCAGCTTTCCAAACCCGGTTTTAAACCAAACACTTCCAGCCAGCTTTAATGATAACTACATCAGAGAAGAATTTCATCACAACAGCAATCTCACTGGCCTTCAAATATTTTGTAATATAACTCTGAACATCAGACATATTCCCTATCAAAAACAAGCATCAGTATATACTGCAGGAGAATTTCATTACTACTGAAACAGTACAATGTATTGTACTGCTGGCTGGGAATCTCCGACTAAATGACTTCAGCTTTCAGATCAGCAGACAGAACTGACTACAGCTGGGCTAATTTGATTTAGACGAGGCCATGTTTTTGCTTTTCAAACATTAAAACCCCACAGAGTCTCAAAAGACCAATGGTGGTGTTGCCCGAGAAAGGGCAGGCAGAAAGATGCAGCAGCTTTCCAACTACAAACCAAGGTTGCCAAAATATTCCTTCAAGAAATACACTGTGGGAAATAAGACATTAAAAGGGAAGTAAGTTAGAGAGCAAGGTGGATTTTGGCATCAACCTACCACTAGCATCAGGTCAGAAATCATACTGGAGAGCCATGAGTGACATACATGTGCAGCTGGTTTATCATCTCACTATGGCCAAAGTGATACTTTCAAATACAGACCATGTCTATGCACAAGCAGGTTATGCACTGAATGTAAAAGGCAGTAATTACTACAGTACCATTATTGGAAAAATCTGTCACAGTTCTTTGCACCTCACAAGAGAAAAATAGTTTGGCTAAAATTACAACCACAGGCCCTCGATGATCCTTGTGGCTCCCTTCCACTTCAGGGTTTTCTATGGTTCTTCATTTTCAAAGTATCTATTCAACTTTTGACTCTAGAAACTACTAACTTTTCAATTTGACTTCAGTTCCTCCTGCCTAAGTCACATGATGAAAAAAAAAATTACTTAACCTAAAAGGGCAATTTTAGCAAACAGAGCTGAAGTCCATAACACAAATACAGAATAAGCACACAACCTTTCACATTCCCTCCTCCATGTGTGTGTCTGTGTCCACTCTTCTCTCTTCCAGGACATATTCTGATGGACCATTATGCTTAAAATCAGATGTTTAACAAACCAGCTGCACTTTTAAGAAGGCTTTCAGCAGCAATTTTATGCAGCACAACAAAAGACATAAACAATTTGCTTCCAAAGATCTGACTTCCCTTCTTAACTTAATGATACTTTTTCAAAGTAAAATATAAGAATAACCCATCCTAACAAGCAAATTCCTAAAATTTAAGTTCTGGGGGGAAAAAAAGTGTGGCAAATCTGAGCATTAAAAAATTTGAAATAAAAACCTTGTTCAAAGAACTTGGAATTGATGTCTCAAGTAAGTAGCACACTTTACTGTAATTCTGTGTTATGACTTTGTGTTAAAATCAAATGCATAATTTACCTTACCAAGAAGTATAGCAATAACTGGGAATATAACACTAGTAGGATAAAAGTAAAACAAACTACAGGCAGTCGATAAACAATGATGTATACTGTAATGCAGATTTTTTTTTTAGATAAAAGCTTTTCAAATAATTTTTCCCATAGTAGGGGAAACACTCCCCTTAACACTCCCCTTACTTAAAAAAAAAAAGACATAATATATGATTGGAACTTTGCAGAAATTCTGTATCCGGGAATTTGAAAGTTCTATAGAGTATCACTGAATTTTTCAAATTTAATATCTTCCATTGGAAAAACCTTTGGGTTTAGTGTTCATTCAAACCCCAAAAGCAGTAAATCATGTTTTCGTTCCAATACCTAAATAAGAGGATTTTACTGAGTGCAGAACAGTAAATGTGATTTTATGAAGTTACATTCACTAGAGTGTCATCTCTGTCAGGTTTTACATCAACACTGGAGAGACAGTGCCTATTTCTGTAATGGCCATTTTCATACTGTGCTTGAATAAATCCATCTGGTTGACACACCAATCATGGTACAGTTTCAGAAAGTGGAATAAAACCAAGTTAGTGCCGTTATTTTTGTCATGAGAAAACCCTATTTTCATCTCAGCTGAATACTTACTTAGCCATGACCATCAAAAATTGTTGGTGTGGAGAGACAAGTGAAGGAAGGACATCTCCTACCTACTCAGCTCATATATCCTGTGTTCTAAACTCAGTAGGAGTAAGAAAATACCTATGGCACCAAGCCATGCCCTGTCACTAGTCAGGGCTTTACAGAAGAGTTGAACACTGCACAGGTTTTTAAAAAAGGCCAAGTCCTCACTGCTGGACTGTGTAAGTCCCACAGAGTTCTATCACACATACATCCAGCCAGAGGGGACTTTTCCATGGTTCTCATTATCTCCTTGATACACATACTGCAGCACTGCATTGCCACTTGTGTTAGGGGAAGCTTACATTATCCTTATTCTACTGGTGATATTTGCTGTCATAAACATGTTTTCTTCAGTTACACCATTCAGGCTGTATTTTCCACATAACATGAGTTTTTGGCATAGGACAAAAGGAAAGCAGCAGCGAGCTTCAAGTGCACATACCAAACTCTCTCATGACAACAGTGGCAGGATCAGCAACAGAAGCAGCAGGTTTCATTTGCAAACCAAGACAGTCAGATAAGCAAGTCATGGAAAAAGGAATTTCACTGTAAATAATTTACTGGCATTATATTTCAGCTCAAAACTATTGTTTAGTGAGCAGTTTGGGTTTGTCTGGTTTTTTTTGGGGGAAGGAATTATTTCAAAAGCGAGTCTTTGAAGAAGAAGATGCTGTCTTACACTGGGGAGCAGTCTCCTATCAAAACCTCAAAAAAAGCTTTCATACACTGCGTAAGGAAAAGGGAAAACACAGGCCATTCATGACAGCTGGATTCACAAAGTGTATAGCTGAATCAAACCCAAACTCCACAGCCTAAAATAAGTTTAACCACTAGCAATTCATCTTTACCTTTAGTGTTCATCATCTCTAGTACCACACCAACCAGATTCCCCTCCAGTAGCTCCTCTCTGTTGAGATTGCTGTAAAATGCAGCACTGCAGCCACTTTTGCTCACAGTGTCCTTTCCACTTTACAGTTCTCTCCAGCAGTCTGAATTATTCAAACATATACACTAATTGGCCTCCTGCTTTTCTGGAGATACAGCTCCTAGGCAGTCCAATCAAGTATGGAACTTTTTCTTTCATCCCTCAGCCAATTGAAAAAAAACATAATCTGAAAACAAAATTTCTCAGGAATACATCTTTGGAGTCCCTTCTAGGTGGCTGGGCATGCGTCACAGGTGGCTTCAGCAGATACTTTGGAAGCAAAACTATTTATTGTGAAGTATAACAGATTTAATTCTGGGTGTTTTTTTTATCTTCTTTAATCTTTTCTTAAATGAAAAATGCTTATCCCTCTTACTCATATCATTTGGATTAGAATGCCTAAACATTTTGGCACTTCAGATATTTTTCATATGGTTTAAAACAACTTAAAACATGAACATGTGAGAAGATTCATAGCCTTAGACCACACCTTCATGCAACAAAATTAGCTTCAATAGAGTTGCAGAATCTCTGCTTCTCACAGAATAACATAAGAAATAAAGCAAATACCAAAATAATACGTCTCTGTCACACTGTACATACATATATATATGTATACACACAAATATTTATGTGCAATTACATGTATATACTGTATACACACAGGTTTCTTGCACATTCTTCTATAAGATGTTCACAGATTTCAGAAGCTGATTTCCATTTTAAAGATTTATTAAAATGGGCTTAATCACAGTGATCCAAAGCTCAATTGAACAGCACTTAAATAGGCAAACTGAAAAGTCATTCTTAAAGCACTTCAGCACCACCTCAAAGGTCTCAGGAAATGTTCTTGTACAGATCTCAAACTCTCTCAAAAGAACCTGATCATGTAATACAGGAGGACTTTGCAGCATGTAAAGTCGAATATCAGTAAGAATGTTAATTTTATTTCCATACTTCCAGTTTAATAAAAAAGTGGGAAATTTTTAATGACATGCTGTGGCAAAAGCATAAGCATTGTCTCTTTAATACAATTCCAGTAACACAGAAACATTTCTCACTCAAAACAGTGAGATTTTACATACTCCTTCTGATTTCATCTTAAGGTTCTTAGGTTTGAAAGATTTAAAATTTAGCCAAGTGAAAATATAGATTAAAATTCTATATTCATGTTCCAGGCTGCACAAATTTCATAGTAGCTCATCCCTGAAAATGCAGCCACTTGTAGAAAGGAATCCAGGAGCTGATCAACAGCATACAATACTATTGCAGCACAGTTCACAGCAAGAAATTAACACATTAGATGTAATTAAAAAAATCTCATCTCTAAAAAACACACTATCCTTTAAAAGTGGAGGATCCTGAGGAAAATAAAACCTGGCCTACTTTACCACACATGGCTCTATGCCAACAACTCTACATGACCTCTGTTTAGCCTCCAAGAGCATTTACATGAACGTAGAAATCCTGGTCCATGTTCTGCCCGTGAATGTGGGCACACAGCTCCACTGAAGTCAAGGGCATCTGTACAGCTGAGGGCAGAATTATGTTACCAACACTGGAGAGATGAAGTCAGCTCTTATGGAATGGCATTGAGGCTTGAATCCACCCAAGAAAATGTCCCTCCTCAAAGAGTCCCCAGCAAAAAGTACGACACTCATGTTTTAGTCATTTTAGTGGTGCTTCTGCAAGAGAGAGAAAATTCAAAGGGAAGGTGCTATGCTTAGATGGTTCACACTCAGAAAGGATCGTATGCAGTGCCATGCCTTATATATAAATACATCTATATGTATGCATGAATGTATTTTCCTGAGTGGGAGAGGCTGTATTACAGATGTAGCCAAAGTCTCAACTCTGGAATTACTGACAACAGCTCCCTCAGACCCCCTTTGCTTTCATGCACCAGTCATTGTAGGCAACATTAAAATGTGTGCTTTGCAAAAAGAGCAGCCATTTCATTTTCCAATTCAAAATACTAATTAGACGGACCTACAGATCTTCTTTCTGACTGATCTTTCTTACTGTATTTATTTATCCTGTATTTATTAGGATCCCTTATTTATTAGGATCTCTTACCACTCACAGAAGAACAAACAAGAACTGCAGGGCAAATCAGGTGCAGAAAAGAGATGTTGTGATACCCTCGTGTGAGGGTATTTTAGCCCACACAAGACATGAATATTAAGCTTCATATGGTGAAGACAGGATGTGCATCTGGCTCTGTCCTTGTGACCCCTGATCACTAGCCCATACCTCCCACCTTCAAAGCCACAGTCTCTCCCTCTCCAGGAAGCCAAGTGCAGCTGCGCCTGTGAAAGGGGAGAAGGGCAACAGGCAGGAGCACTGCACTGCAGCCAGGAATGGGATTCCCAGCAAAACCCCATCTGCACCAACACAGACCTTCACATCTGGGGCTCTGCTCTGTGCACGTGCCCTTGGCTCAGCCTTTGGCACGCAGGAATGGAATAGAGGACACGGCTCTGCCCAGTGACCTGATGTGACACCTGCTCCTCTTGCAAGGCACCTTTCTCCTGCATGGAGTGGTGCTGCTGCAGGGAGACACTTTGGGATTCCTGCCAACACCATTAAGTTATTTGGAGAGTGCAGCACCAGATGGCCACAGGTGCTACTAAATACTGCTGTGGCTTGCAGAGGCTGTCAAGTCAATCACCTCATCACATCTCTTCAAACACAAACCACAGATCACCACAGCATATCTGATGTGCAGTTACTGAATGGCACCGGAGCTTCATTCATATCTCTGGAATTAATATGATTTATGCTAGCTATGGGTCTGTTTTTTTTAATTTCAATCATTACAAAATGATGTTGGAGCTGTCAGCATGTTGATAACTAATGCTAATATACTCTGCTTCTTAGAACTAAGTGGTGGCCTGTTGTTTGGATATTAACATAGTAACATGGAAATAACACCCTTTTGGAGCATACAGCAAGTTTTGAATGCATTTTAAAGATTTTCCACTTACACAAATAATCAGTGTATTTATTTCTGTTTGCAGCTTCTTAGAAGGGCCCCATGTTAAATGGAGAACTATTAGAAGGCCTGTTCCTGATCTCCAGCATCAGTAATGCATTTCTCTGAGGTGTAATCCCCACTGATAACTTCTAGTAGCTCAACAACCAAGTTTAGGAAACTGCAAAACCTGACATTGGGCCCAGGGCTTTTAGTGATCAACACCCATATTTGTACCTGGACCATTTCAGTCCCTTCCCCATTCGTTCTTGTTCGAGAAGAGGCAGTGTATCTTCTGCTTCTTAATGACATCTATTTCTGGACTTCACATAGCAGTCTTCTCCTGCTCTGACCCTCCAGTTATTTCTTGAAACAATCACTTGTTTCCAGTAAAGGTGAAGCAAGAGGGATGTGTGAGCATTTTGGGCAAGATACTGCACAGCTCTTCTGGGACTGCTGGAGCCACACAGCAGAAAAGGATCAAACATTCAGGGGAATCCCCTTCTTTAACTTTTATTACTTTCACCAAATAGTTCTGATGTATCTGCTTAGACACAGTCCTGGGCAGAGGGTGGTCTTTATTTTAAGTAAAGGCAGGAAATGAGTAATAGATTTCCTCTCCAGTCAAACTGCGGCTAGGACTGGTTGGTTGAGTGAGTTTTAGCTTCTCAGTATTTCAACTTTGTGCTAAATGGGGAAAATAGTTGCAATCCTAACTACTTTTGTCATTTTTGGACATTTCAAGCTCAAAAATATTAACTACCTGTGAGTCTCATCCTCTTAGTCTGTAAAGAATATTCTGATCTCATCAGGTGGGAAACTGAGGTAAAGCATGGTCTAAAGAAACACAGAGAGAGTTTGGGAAGCCACTTCCCTCACACTGCACTAACATATTTTCCATATAATTTCCCACTATTATTAAGATTAGTTCTGTTTCCCCAGTGGTAGAAGTGATAGGATTGCTTTTTTACATATGGATATATGGATAGATAGATAGATAGATAGATAGATAGATAGATAGATAGATAGATAGATAGATAGATAGATAGATAGATAGATAGATAGATAGATAGATAGATAGATAGATAGATAGATAGATAGATAGATAGATAGATAGATAGATAGATAGATAGATAGATAGATAGATAGATAGATAGATAGATAGATAGATAGATAGATAGATAGATAGATAGATAGATAGATAGATAGATAGATAGATAGATAGATAGATAGATAGATAGATAGATAGATAGATAGATAGATAGATAGATAGATAGATAGATAGATAGATAGATAGATAGATAGATAGATAGATAGATAGATAGATAGATAGATAGATAGATAGATAGATAGATAGATAGATAGATAGATAGATAGATAGATAGATAGATAGATAGATAGATAGATAGATAGATAGATAGATAGATAGATAGATAGATAGATAGATAGATAGATAGATAGATAGATAGATAGATAGATAGATAGATAGATAGATAGATAGATAGATAGATAGATAGATAGATAGATAGATAGATAGATAGATAGATAGATAGATAGATAGATAGATAGATAGATAGATAGATAGATAGATAGATAGATAGATAGATAACTATAGATAGATAGATAGATGCAATCCTATCATAGATAAATATATATAATGATTTTTTATAGATATGAATTTTGTTCAGTACAGCTCCAGATGCCCTTGTAACAAAGTCCCCACACATAGCCACCTGTGCCTTGTTTACACTTGGCCTCCTCCTACCATTACTCCCACTGATGAAGCCACACAACTAATAAAGTTTGAGAGGAGGAAGATGTTTTTGCATGCAAAGCAGATTTAGCTCACAGCACCAGCTCATGTTTAAGACTCTTTTTTACCTGGATGAGAGCAGCCCCATTTCTATGTGTGTTTAAACTTCCTGCAATATTAACAGTGATAGCTTTTTGCCTCACAGCACTGAAAAGCCACACCAGACAACTTCTCCGTGAAGAAAATCAAGCAAAAGGGAAGAATAAAAGCTTAAGAAGCTAAAAATGACAAGAGACTGCACAGCTTAATAATTAACACGCTAAAGAGAATCAGATGAGCAGGAGAATGAATTTGCAAAGAAATCTGGAAAAAAAGGAAGTTGTTTCTACTCCAGAGGTATTTGAAATATTTCCTGAACTAGTATATTAATTCTGTTTGGGCAACGACTGCTTAAACCCAAAATGTAGTAAGATTGTACAGCAGAGCAATAGTTAATTTTGACAGTGTGGATTTTCCACAGTGACTCTACAAACTGATACACACTCCCTGTGATGACAGTCTCCTACACTGACTGAAAGGTCACTTGGAAGGTTGTGCAGTTCCTGCCATACACTTCTGTCTTTCTGGAGTCCTCACTGCTTGCCACGCTAGTGTTGACTGGTTTGACACCAGGCTTACACTTCAGACAATGACACTGAAGTCATTACTAAGTATTTACTACCATCATGTTACTTAATTACAATTTTGCCACTTACTAAAAAAAAAAAAACAAACAAGTTTTCTCCCGAGGTTATGCCAAATGCAGAATTTGGGAAACATATTAGACTGACTAATATTTTGATTGACTTCCTCTCAGAAGAGCAGTCTCACCTTCAAGGTGGCAGGCCCATTTTCTACCCTCATTCTGTTTCATTCTGCTCTGCTTGCACAGCCAAACTGGGTCTGTGGGGACTGGCTTTGTCCCATTTTCCTCAGAAGGTCACTGCATGTTGGAGATCAAAGCTTCATCTTCTCCTGAGCATTTGCACTGGCTATCCTTTCCTGTCATTGGCACCCCTTTCCACAAACACAAAATTTTAACATGTTTCCAGTATTTCTACTAAATAAGTATCACCAGCTTTCAGCTTCTTCCTACGACCAAGCAGCCATCTCTTTTTTTCCTGCATTTTTGTCTGTGATTCAAATTTATAAATACTTCTATCATACTTTCACACTCAAGGTTTCTTAATTTCCTACTCCCGAAAGAAAATTATTTTTAATATGAAAACTTAAACTCCACTTTAAAACTTCCACAAACTTTTCATAAACCTAAATTAATACTCTTTTTACTTCACTTATCATAATTACCATCTAACATTGATGTCTAAAAATAACTCAGTAATGACCTATAAGAAATGCAGGAATTTCAGACTTTGAAATACAATACCAGAGATGGAAAGCTGAACTTAAAATTGGGATTTTCAAATGTATAAATAACATATGCAGTATAAAAATTCCAGTTCCCAAGAACGAGAACTCATGACATGGAGACCATGAACAGGCTTAAAACCATGTGCTTTGTGCTATCCAAGGAAGAAGAGAACCACAGAACAACCTGTGAAATATCTGATGCCCAATTTTTCTAAGTAACAAAATGCCCTCTGGCATCACCAGCATGGGCTAAGGATTCTGACACAGTATGTCATTAAAAAACAACACACCAACACAGTATCACTGACCTAATGTGGGATTAGTAAGAGCACCTTAATGGTGTTCCCTGCACTGGGAATTTCAGTGTGGCTTCCCTCTAGCTTTGGTGTAGCTGGACCATGGGAATATTGACCAATAACCACGTCCTTTTCTGTATACAGCATGGTGAGGGAAGACAAAATCATTATGGAGGTGATAGAGAGTAAGAATCGTTTTGATTTTCCCTCGTGGTTTTTCTTGTTAAAAAAAAAAAAATCACATAGCCTATTATCTACTTCAAAGAGCTCATTTGAAAATCCACATCTAAAACCCCTTTAAAAAGAAAGTTAGAAATCACCAGTGAAGCAGAAATCCTCAGTCTCACCACCATGCTGGTGTCATTTCCCTGTCTGTACTGCTGACACAGGTCATATTTCTTTCTCTCCTTCCCCCTTCTCACACCATGAGTGCTTCAGTGAGGCTGCTAGTCAAACATATCCTCAAATCTCCCGGTGTTGTTCAGAAAAAAGGTGAATAATCGAAAGAGAGAGATCAGCAAAACCTGCCTCAGAGGTTCTGGGAGGGCCAGTAAGAGAAGTACGTCATTTTAAATGATTAGTTTTGAGTAAAAATTCTTTTTAAAGTGAGATTGAGCAATTGACAGAAGGAAATTTTGAGTTTTCAGTAATCTTTTCTGCTACATAAATGCAAACCAGGCTCCCTAAGCTGGGAACCAGGCACATACAGTTGCAACGTCTGAAGAAAAAACAGTCCAAAAAAACCTTTTAAGAGTGAATTCTCTCCTGGGACTAAAGGGCATCATGAAAAAGGCCACCCAACTTTTGTGATTTCTTATCATAAGTCTAGCAAGACTGAGTCTTTTTCTCAAGTCCTTGGATTTTGAAGCCACCTGATTGCATAGCAATATCAGGTTCCATCGAAAGAAAAAAAAAATAGCTGCCAATGACATGTAAGTGTTTGCAGGATTATATCCATAACATTCACATAAAATTTAAGGAATATGGGTGTTATGCTTCCCTTTTAGAACTACATGACCTGAAAGTTTAGCTGTTACTAAGTTTCTGTTATTCAAAAGTACTTTCTTAAGTTCCTTTAATTTTACATTGTTATATTTTCCTTTTTTCTCTGGGTAACTACAAAATCATAAGCAGCCAGGAACATCAGTAATTCCTAAAAATAGCCATCCTACCCTCCTTCCAAATTTAGAAAGATACGGCATTTATCAAGAAAATGGAGAAATAAAGCATTCACTAAAGGTGGAGTGTCCTATTTTTGGCCTTTCATCAGCTTTTTTTTCCCCTCTCAACTCCCCTTTCCATTTTCCTATCCTTAATCCTTATTTCCTTGCTCCTGTTCCTACTCTGGGGAGTAACTATCAGCATTACTCATATTGTCCATCTCTTTCCAGTTTTCCCCTCATTTTCAGTTCATTCTCCCTTGCTTCCTTCCACTTCAAGCTCCTTCTCCCCAGCTCCACTCTTCCCTGGTAAAGCTGCCTTGGAGCAGCACACTTCTCCAGCTTTATTTAAGTCCCACTTCAATGATCATGAAAGGGCATAAACATATACCTGGGAAAAAAAAAAAAAAGAAAAAGAAAAAAGAAGACTGTTACAGCTGATTAGAAAGAAATCAGATTATGAATTTATGTATAAAATAAGGTCAGGCTCAGTTGTCAGTCTGACGAAAAGTAAGAAACAAACATTTCTGGAGATGTAGAAGGGCTATTTAAAGTATTTAAATTTTTCATTTTCAGAGGCTTTGCTTAAATATTACTTATAAGCATGCTGTTGGTGAAGTTTTGTAGTATTTAAGATCCTATACTCAAAAGACAGCTTTCATTTTTAGTTCTGTAAAATAATTTCTGTACAGCTGAAACAAAAGATTGTTGCCACGTGTAAGAATAAAAAGCACCTACTCTAAAATGTTTTTATTTTATGTGAAATAACGGTAATCCTCAAACCAATCAGCAAATTGAAAAATCTACTTTTGCCATCAACTGGAGTCACAGATGCACTTTCCTTAATATTAATAGTGTTTGGAAGGTAGGTAGATCTAGCGCATTATGCAGAGGCTCGTTTGACATTCCATAAATGTTGGTTAATTATTTCTAGGGGTTCTCTTCATCCCATAGGGATCCAGAAAGCTTTACACAAATCACTTTCCTTTTTCTAAATATTTTCTTCTTGCTGTGCCATCCCTTGATCTACTGTTTTTCCACCAGCAACGCCCTCTCCCTTCTTCCAGGCATTTACTGCTTGTGTGACAGTGACATCTTTTCTGTCATCCCCTTAACAAAAGTTTACCCAGATTCTCTGGAAGTATCTCAATGTCCACCTTCTTTCTCCACTTTTTTAGGAAAGCCAGTATTGCATGGAGGAGAACTGGGGCTTCCCTACTCCTTGCCTTCCTCTTCTCCTCCCCTACCCCAGCACACTGTAGACTCCCTTACTTCCACCACATTTTCTGAGCACGGGGCTGAGACCAGCAGCTGGCCAAGCCATCATTTAAGCATGCCTAGCAGAAATGCTGGTGTTTCCACACTCAAACAACCAAGGATGCACTTTCAGGTCCTCCAAAGAGTTCTTGGCAGCAAGCTACATAAAAAAGCCTGGAAACCTTCACTGAAATAAAAAACAAAAATGAGCAGAGAAGAATGACAGCCCTTCATTTCCCCAAACAGAAGTCAACATGCCAATATACACATCTCCTGCCTTCACTGATGTAAACTGAAATAATTCCACCTTTAATTTTCAGTCTCATTTCTGTCTTCATATGCTAAAATAGCTCTGTCAAACAAAAAATATACTCACCAGCACCATCTCTGAACTGTTTGTCCCTTTGATTCCCTTTCCTCTGCCCTTGCAGCCAACGTGGCTGGTGATGCTTGTTAACTATCCCCTCCTTCCCTCACAGATACCCTCCATTCAGACCATTCAGAGCAGACGAGCACAAAATGCTGTCCCTAAACAGAAGGAAATTTACTGTATAGCCAGTAATTATCAGTGAATGTTACCAATCCCACAGAGGATGAGGAAATCTCTCTTATAAAATCAAAGGATGAAAGTGCAGCCCTTTGTGTAAAAGGGAGAGGGAAAACGTAACATTTCTAATTGAAAATTAAAGCAAGAAGCACGATACTAGCAAAGTATATTTATTGTGTTAACGTACCACTTGTCTTCTGGGCAAGTTACTAAAGGTCATTTGTTCTTCATAGCAAGTGTTGAAAATAGTTTATGTTGTGGGTCTAACTTAAAGGAACAATGTCAAAACCCTGAGGCCCAAATTGACCTTTTTATGCCAACACAGAGATCTAAATCTCTTACTGAGGATAGCGGTGATGTTTGCATTTCACTCTCTCCCCCTCCTTTCTCCGTCTAACCTCCCCCCGCTTTCGCATGAGATACCTCACCACAGAAGACAGCACAGACTGCAAAGTTAACATGCCCACTCCACACCTCGTGCTGCTCATCCCTTGCTCTGCCCATCCTGCCAGACACCCAAGACAAGCTGCTTGCTGATGTGCCTGGCTCCCAACCTGCCCTCCAACCAAGTAAGAGGGAAATGGGAGGGGAAGGGACCAGACCTGCTGCTGGAAGAAAAGGATTACACGCTGCCATGTGCTCTAGAATGTAGAATATGGTGACATGGGAGGTTCTTGCAAAATCCTATGACAATGCTGTCTTACTCCCTAAACAGAGCCTCTGACAACTGAGCTGGTTGTCTCAGAAGGGCCTGGCTGTAAAAGAGGGAGGTCAGGGCTGCTGATGGTGAAGTAATAAAATACGAGTGTGTCAGGCATAGACACAGAGAAGCAGACACATATACAGAAGGTTTGAATATAAAGGCTCTGTGTGGTTGCAGACTGGCAAAATACTCCTGGAACCTCATGTAATTCATTTAAAAACAGCCCATCTTTGCTACTGCTCTCCCACAAGTGTTAGGGTAAGATCAATGTAGTGGCCTTGTCCTCCTGCTCGGTCACATCCTCAACTCTCATCTAAGCATGTTGTGAGCATCTGCAGATGTGGGGCACAAAGAGACACTAAGCAGCACCTTAGAAGAAGGAACTATCATAAAATGCATCATAGAATTGTAAACACCTTTCCACTTCCAAGAAGTGCACTGGTTAGGCTGCAACCCCACTTCCTGCACTGCTGCTACTCTCTTCCGTGGATGAAGAGAGATTTTCTGTCTCCACAGCCGTCATTCCCACGCTTCTGAGCCACACCTGGGACTTCTGACGTATGATACATCACACACATGAGACATATGAGAGTACAGGCAACATGTCATGTTCTCCTACCCCACGCAGATCCCACAGGGCTCTCTCTAGAGGATACGTCTTTTCCAGGCTGAATCCCACAAGGTGATTCCTCCCATAAACTAACACTGAGCAGGCTTAGCATAACCTTTCAGAAGGCACTCAGCACTTTGCAGGATTTAAATGCAAAAGCCTCAAAAAGGCAAAGCTCATTTTCCTGAATTCCCAGCTCTGGCTGCCATTTGTGACAGACTTCACACATTTATGTGCTGCCCTGTCACATTTGGGTGGCAAAAAAATGGCAAAGTATAGATGCCGTGACAAGTAGATGAGAAATGTTTTTCCTCTTTAGTGTTCTTAGGCTCAGATTTCCCTTCAACACATAGAAGAAGAGAAAAAACCCTTGGGGCAGACAGAAGCAGTTTAAGAGTTTAGTTACTTGGTTATTGTGAAAAGGATTTTAAAAAAATTTAGAATTCAAACATTATGAAATATACAGCAGTGTTGGACTTTCTGAAATTCTTAGTGGAGATATTTGTACATGTAAACTAATCTAATAAATAAAAATATACACAGACATGTACTCTAACCCATATTTTTATAGAGAAATCTTATGAGTGAATTTCTATATTAGATGCATGAACTACATTTGTGAGTTTCTTCTTTTTTTTCAGTTGGTTGGAACGACATGTAGAGAAAAATACAGAATCAATTCAGACAAGACTGTCATTCCTTTTTATGGTTCCCACCAAATCCAATATTTATTTTCATTACTTTAAGGATCCAAGATCAAACCACTTACCTAGCTACCTAACAAGTTCTCTTTGAAGTATATTTACTACCAAGTGTATTTAATATTATATATTATATTTATTTGAGGTATATTTAATACTTGACATACACTTTATATATATATATATACACACATATATATAGTACAATTTTAAGTGTGGGAGATATAAGCAGGATCTCATATCTGCATCTAGATCCTAATTAGCCCACATTCTTGTTTTGATTTTGCATTTGATTGTGACCATTAATGCTACAAGATAAATGCTCAGCTCCCAGATGGAAAATCTCCCCGCAAGGGCACTAGGAGAACAGTCACCATCAGATTTCTCAGGGTTCATTGGCTGGCTCACAAGAGTATGAAATATTGCCCCATAAAATACATATAAATAAATAAACCTACAATAACATCTAACCACACTGAGTCATTTTTGCACTGAGTGTATGCCCTTTTATTAGTCAAAAGCGAGTATTGACACACATCAAGATTCAAAGTTAGAGTTATCACTTGGATGGTATCCCCTTGACTCAGACACATCACAGGATTTCCTTGGGAAATTACAAACTTGAGCAAATTCTCCCCACAGCCAATAGTGAAAACTATTTAGCCAATAGTAACTCTGACTTTAATCAACCTTCAATATGGAAATTTTATTTCACCTTAATCTCCCATGTCTGTTGTAAAGCAAAATGTCCAAGTCAAACCCAAGAACTGAAAATAGGCTATTTTTAATTGTGAGATATTAAATATTCTAGCTGAAATCCTGGCTTCTTTGAATACCACAGCAAATATCCCATTCACTTCAATACTGCCAAGGTTTTTACCATGGAGAATGGCCTGGAATTCAGTTTGTAAAGGTGAAGCAATAAAGAGTCTGAATCAAGTCTCACTGAATCCCATGGACAGACTCCTATTCATAGCAATGGAGTGGGTCAGACTCTGTCTTGGCACAGTTAGGAGCTGTACCCTCAGAGATAGTGGAAGAATTGTTGTAAATGCCAGACAGAATTAGGAAGTACTAGAACATCCAGTACTTTATACTGCATTTTACAACAAATTCAAAGCTCTACACTGGACATAAAGTTAAACAAATTACAATTAGATTGAGAATCAGTCATTTCACTGTAATAAAAACCCAAGGTAAGTTTTCCTGCAATACTTGAAGTAGGCAGAGCAGAATAACAATTTACTTAAACGTAAAAGTAAACCTGAGAAGGAGACAAGGACAGAAAACTGAAAAATCTCAGAGAGGAGCGGGGAATAAAACCATAAATTAAAACAGTAACTCTAGCCTTCAGAGATGGCTCTACAATTTCAACTATGTTTTTGGCTTCTATGTCCATTGTAGTGAATCATCCTGTATTGAAGGGTGAAAAATGCTTACGTGTGGATTAAGAAAAAATTATTCCATATTCACACTGCCATGAAGAACAATTGCAACACAGAACTGAGTTTCCAATCTTAGTCTATTTATTTCATGCAGAAGATAGAAACAGCTATCAAGAATATTTCACAATGAGTAGCTTTGCTTGCAAGGGCTTCCCTGCGGCAAAACAGACTCTGCTGCTGTGCTTTATCATTATATTGGTAGGACTGCACTGAAACATGCCCAAATAAGTGGCCATATGCTTGGAATTTGTTTAATCCTCTTTATCCTACTCTCCAAAACAGGTTTATTGCTTTGAAACAATGCATTATGGACAGCAATGGCTACAGTATGCAATCGACACATGACAGCAAGGAAAGGAAAGAAGACATATGGAAAGAGGATGGATTGAAGAAAGACAGAGGGCCAAAACACTGTGATCACCAAGCCTATCATTTGCATCTTACTAGGAAATAACATGATCCCTATGAAGATATAACATGTATGTGCAAAGAATACTTCTTCTGGAGCACGCTGTAAACAGCAAGCAAACTCTTCCAGCTGGGATCAGTGTGCCAGTTAAAGACCACAAAGGGACCATAAACTCAAAGCAGCCTGCAGGATGGGAAAAGCAGGGATCCCACTCACTGTGTCTTGCATGGAACAACAGATGATCCACCCAGAGCACTCTGCAGAAGGAGCAGGGAGAGGTGATCCCATGTGATGTGGAGGCAGAGCAAAGATGTAGCACAAGAGAATTTTTCAGGGCTATGGTATAGGTGAGCATGAGTCTGTCATTCCTCACACCAGCCTGGGAACTATTCACAGCATCACAGAACACATCAAGTTGGAAAATACCCACAAGGATTGCAGAGTCCAGCTCCCTGCTCCTTGCAAGGCCACCTTACACTAAACCATGGACTGAAAGCATCATACAGACAGTCCTTGGACTCTGACACACTTAGCACCACAGCCACTTCTTTGGGGAACCTCCTCCATGGACTGACCCCCTTTTCCTAATGCCAACCCAAACTTCCCCTGGCACACTGCAGCAGAAGAGGAGGCTGTGACTACAATCACAAAATCACAGAAACTTAGCTTGGAAGGCACCCTAAACACCATCTCATTCCAACCCATCCTCAATGGCCAGGGACACCTTCCACTACCCCAGGTTGCTCAGAGCTCCATCCAGCCTGGCCTAGGGCACTTCCAGGGATGGAGCAGCCACAGCTTCTCTGGGCAGCCTGTGCCAGGGCCTCACCACCTTCACAGTTAAGAATTTCTTCCTAATACCCAAGCTAAACCTAATCTCTGTGAATTTGAAGCCATTCTGCCTTGTCCTGTTACTCCAAGCCCTTGTAAATACTCTCTCCAGCTTTCCTATAGGCTCCTTTCAGGTACCGGAAGGCCTCAAATAATCAAGAGGATTATTTTATGTTATCTTTTCACCCTTTTTCTGGCCACTTGGTTTCCTGTTTCAAAATCAGGAACATTATCCATTGCTCTATCAGACTAAAAAGAGATGTTCTTCCTGTTAAGCTCATTCACTGTTTCAAGTGTTGGATTTAGATACCTTTACCGTCCTTGAATGTACAATGTGCATACAGAAGCAAGAATGCACACAGAACTTTTGGAAGCCTGAAGTGCACAGCGAGTGTAGAATCCCAGGCACACATTTCAATACCCCCTCAGCTGAGAAATTCAAACAAATTCCCAGCACTATTATGTAGCACAATAAATAAAAAGTCTCCTCTGGCCCACTTGCAGCAGAGCTCTGGTTATGGCAAGAGAAAACTTCATACCTTGATCATCCATGCTGACGCCCTAAGGGGAGAAGGACACAAGTCCAGTTTCCCATGAAAGAGAGGACAGCACACACTGGTACCCAGAGTGAAGCAGATGTCAGCAGCCAAGAATCCATCTGAATAATCCACTGAAGGATAAAAACTGAAAAATGTACAACTCCATAAAAGGAATGTACCGCGCTAACAAAGTCGACCAGAAAGGGCATAGGGGAAATTGAGACAGCTAAGAAGGAATCTGAAATGTACATGTTTGCAGAGGTTAAAAAAGGAAAGAAAAAGGATAGGCCAGTCTTCAACTAGCTATAAATACTGAAAACATTTCCTTTCCTCAGTGACAAAACAATTTTCAAGAAACTTCCTGGTCTAAGAATTTCAAATTTTAAAAAAAGGCAAGAGGAAAAAGGTAAACTTAATTCAAAATGTAAGCAGAACTTTAAATTACAATTATTTGAAATTCCAACCTCTGGACCTAAAAGAGGTCCAGATATTTTGTGTCCCTTAACCAGCAAAGGCAAGGAAGGGTAAGGTAACTCTCTCACCTGCTAACTGTACTTGGCAAAAACAAAGAAGACACATAAAAGACAACAGAATTCTCCTCTCTGTGCATAATGGACCAGGAAACAGTAAAGGAATACGTTGTTTATTTGGAGACCTGCATCTCTGGAGCAGCTGTTGTGCACACTGCTTGTATGACCAACAGCTACCGTGGCAGTGGTGGATTGCACATGGGGCTCATCACTGGATTTCTGGGCTGGGAATGTCCAGGCATTCAGCAAAGTTCATCTGCCTCCCAGGTATATGAGAGATTTAGCATTTCATTTCCTAACAGCACAGAGAAAACGCGAGTGCTTTTAAATCACCAGCCCCTACTACAAAACAAGACCAGAAACAGCCTCTGATAACAGCTCTAAAATGCTTCAGAAAAAAAATATGTGTGGATAAAACCACCCAGAGGACTGGCCCAGAGTTCTGACAATTTGTTTGCTGAAATGGATGCCTAAGCTGTCTTTAACAGCTCTGGGAAGACATTTCTGCAGACTTTCCAGACTTCCAGCACTATCTACAGTGGGATCTTGTTATCAGACATTGCTGGGAGAAATGAAAACGACAAAAAAATTAAAATGCAATAGAAAGGAAACAAACTTGAGCTCATAAGGCTCTCCCCACATGTAGCTACTACATATTATTTAGATTTGAAATAGGCCAAATTACTGGCTACATGGATGTATGGACTGAGCAGCTGCTGAGCAACCAATGATAATCCTGGAAAAAAGATTTACCTGAAGGATGCTGATTTTAAATTGCATTGGCCAACTTTGCTACTTTTACATATAGAGAGGGGGAAAGGGAAGAGGAGGGCAGTGTTTTACAGCAACCCGTCATACAAAATTCTATTCTTAGGTCAAAACCAAAAGGAAACGTGGATGGGTTTCAGCATTGATACCCAGGATGAATTTTTTTAATCACTCCTATTTTCAAAACATTCTTTTGCCATAATTGATGAGGGCTGAATGTCTTTCACTTAATTAGGGGTAAGAAAGCAAATTCTAGGATGATTTATCAAGAACAATCACAGCCAATTTAGCTTTGCTGGCATGGAGGTCAAGGGGGATTTCAACAGGGACTGCAGACACAGGGAAGTGGTACTGGCAAGGAGTTTGGAATGTTACATGAAATACTTTTAAGAGCACCCACCCTCCTCCATAATCAGCCCTGCAGGTTAACAGCAAACTCTGGTGCTACTCTGCTACTCTGTCTGTATTTCTGTAGCATGGCCTGGCTCTGAGTAAATAATACTAAACAATAATTCTTGGTTAAGAATTCATTATACAGAAGGTTCCAAATAAAAAAGGAAAGAGAAATCAGTCTTTCAAACCTAGCCATTTACAGTTGTGCAGCATAAAATCACACCTAGTAAAGCTGCATGCATTAAGGCAAATAATAATAATAATCTGAATTAAACTAAATAAAACTTGTCAGAAAGGAAAGAAAACAAATCCAAAGCCTTGACATTAACATAAAACCAGAATTCTGCCCATTCCCTTCACAATGGCTTTTCTACTGGGCTTTGTTCTGACCTTTTATTACTTTCCCAACACTGAAGAATATTTCTTTTCAAGACTCTTCATGTCTTTGCTACCCCTGCCATTATTTCCACTCCTATTGTTGAGAGTTGTTAGTCACTTTTCTTCCAAGGTGCACAGCAGCACAGTACCCTAAAAAAAAAGGCAAGAATACATGTACTTTTTGAGGGGAAAAAAAAAGTCAAGTGTTTTCCACTCTTTCTTCTAAAGACCAAAGACAAATTTTGTTATAAAATTAAAGTAACTAAATGAATAAATAATAGTTTAATAAATATACTGGGAGACTGAAAAGCATGAAATCAATTTCCTGCTGGCAAGGAGGGAAAAAGACACTTTTATATGACTTGACTGGACCTAAATAGACATTGTCCTGACCCTGTGATTGTTCCATGCTCAGAACATCTATTGAATTCAGTGTGAGCTCCAAATCCAGATCAATTAGAGGATCAGAGTTGTTTGGGAAAGGCCTGCCCATCACTTTGAGAAAACAAACCAGACAGACATTGAAAAAGAATGTAAGCCCATAACTAGTCTACGAGATTAAACAAATGGGGCTGTGCAAATCCCACAGCCCATAAAGCAGCACACACCATCCTAATGAAGCCACTTAAAACCAGGTCCTGCTTACAGATGAGAAGGGCTTTGTCACTAACTTCTGTGTACGAACTAAAATGAGCAAGACCAAGCTTCAGGGGGAAAAGTTGAAGTGTTGACGCTAAGTTAGAGACACTAACTTAATTTGCACTGCATGTTTAAAACCTGCTGAAAGAACAGACAGCCCTGCAGCTTTTTGCACCACCAGAAGGCCTGACAGGACAATTCTATCCTTAAGCAGTGGTAAAACTCTGGCTCCAGTCCAGAGCAACTGAGACTAACACACAAAGAGAGTCTGCTTCCAGGCCTGCAGCTGGATCCTAGGGGGAAAATCCCTGTACTTCTCTGAAGCCCTGCTGATTTTAGCCCTGCAAAACCAGAGATGAAACTGCAAAACCTAGACCCTTAATTCCTAGCAAATACTGTAAGAGCTCGTTTAAAATGGAGAACATAAAGGTAAATTTAGAAAAAAAAATTTAGTTTAGCTTTTTATTTTGTCCTGTTGTCTACAAATGGCAACTAAGTGCACAATCATTAATCCCCTATCAGTATTTCCCTGCTGCACAGTCAGTTTTGTGGATCAGTTTTACACAGCAAGAGAATCTTAAAAATTCTCACCTTGGTTTTGTTAAGGTCTCTGAGGAACAGTACTCATACCTGAGCACACTTGACTACAACAGCAAGCAGCCTGATGTGGGATATCCAGTCTTTAGACAATTTTAATGGACTCTGACTCAAGCAGTCAAGTTCTCAGTTTGCTTTATAATGGCAGCTGGTTCTGCAAACATAAGTCTAATAATAAAAGATAACAATGGCATTTAGTATACTGGGTTATTTTTTTAAAATGGCTGCACACGTCATCAAGTAGTTCAAAGCTATTTGAACTTCAAGTAGGAAATTCTCACCATGAAGAGTATCAGCAGTTCAGCTACACTTGACCATATAAAGCAGATTTCAGAAGAACTTCAAGGGGTTGTACAAAAAGCCAAACACAGTCAGAAAAAAAGCCCATGAATTCCCTTCTCTGGCAATAACTGGGAACATATACCCAGGGAAAGACCGTGGAAGAGAGTCAGAGAGATTCTTCCTTGAGTGTATCTTCCCTGAAACCTATAGTTCACAGACTTCCTAAGTGCTCTAAGACAGAGCCTCAAGGCTTTTTAGAAATCTTTGCATTCAACATACCTGATGGACTTTCCTTTCATCCACATGTCCATTTGCTTTCTAACACAGTTATTCTTCAGACCATCCATAACCTCTCGTGACAAAGTTTCACAGGGTATAAAAAAATACCAGGCTGTTCTTGGCCCCAAAATGGATTGAACTATAACTGAACATTTGAGCCAGGGTAAAGCCCCACTATGAGGTTCCCCTGAAGTATTTTCTCATGTTTTAATGCAAAGCAGGCATTCACAGCTCCTGTTGGGCAGCTCCAGACCCCACCACCAGGTGTGGGCTTGGTATATTCCCCATATACCACCAAGCTGCAACAAGGGAAGAGATACACCACTCTTGAGGTCAGTTCATTATTCAGAATGGCCTTCTTCTCTGAGAAGGAGATTCTGCAAGCAGAATCCAAGGTTTTCACTCATCTGACTGCTAAGTTGCCTCCTCCAGCTACTTTAGACACTGCAGTTGGGAAAACAAACAAAAAAACCAAACCCAAACCGAGATAGGTATTTTAAAAAGATTCTGCAGTTCTGTAATTGCTTCCATAGGGTCACAGAAAAACAGGTTCTGAACAACCTCAGCTGATGCTTATGTGACAGGGTGTCATTAAAAAACTCACTAAACATTAGTTTGCAGCCAGATCAGTCCCTTGCTCTGGCTCCTCACACGACTGCCAAGCCCTGTAAGGGACATGTGACTGCTCTGTACTGTGGTACCATTCTGGTACCTCTTTAAAGTGGTTATGCAGGTGCAGTTTGCATCCTTCACTTCCAGGCCACTGATTCTAAAACAGATTGGTAGTTAGCAAAATGTGTCATGACTTTCGTCACTTCGTAGAAATCTTAAAACTTCCCAGTAAAACCTCAGCCCCCGGGGCAAGTTCAAGCCTATTCAGAACCCCTTGCTTTTCCCAGCTACTATTCACAGGAACTTTGGAGGAGTCCAAAATCATTCCCCATTTGTTAAAAGGCTGGAAAAAGGATTCCTGTACCATGATTGTACCTTGCTGAAATAAAAGAATTGGCAGGACTTCCCATCAAATCCTGTGTGGACCGAGCCCCATGTTTTAAAAACAATGTCTGCCAATGGTTCTAATTCTGATTATTCTATCTTAAAATGGACAAATTGGAAAGAAACTCTTCTCATTCCCATACTTGGCAGTGTGGGTAAGTTTACATGACATCCTGAAAAAAATGCAGTTCACAGAGGGCATTAATGCAAAATTGTACAGATTATTTGCTCGTATTTACTCCTCTTCTTAACACCAGACACACAGTTAAATGTCATACAATGCATTTAAAATTAAAACACTTCTTCAAGAACTATAAAAAAGGCCCAGAAACTCTGTAACATGTAATTAAATTGAGAAAGCAGCTCAAAGAGCTAGGCAGGGCTCAGGGAGATTAATAAATGTGTGGATGAAATAATCCATATTTTCACTGAAAACAAAGTTAGACCACCCTTTTCAGCTCTGGACACCACAAAGACACTGCAGATGAGCCCAGGGCCCTCCCCACCAGCCACAGAGCACTGTGAGAATAGGTACTTGAGCCCTTGCATCCCTTACAGGGATGTTAAAGCAGGATAACAGAGGATTGACTGATATGTTTGGGATTATTTCCACCAAAATACTTATTTCCAGAAGAGGCGTCATCTTAGGAAATGTTCACAGATATTCACAGATATCTAACATAACACAGGAGAAACAGTAACAGATGACCTGAGCCAGCTTTGTAACTCTTAAAAGTGACATTCGCTGAAAAGTAAAATGCAATGACTTTTGTTATTTAAATTTGTGTTTCCAGTACAGAAAGAGAAGAGCAAATTTCCACCAAAAACACATTTGGGGTTTCATTTCTCTGTGTGTATCCACCTTGATGAGTGGATTGCAAACCCAAGTAAACTAAGCCTAAGGTTAATCAAAATGCAGTGGAGATGCAATATAGTCAACCATCACTGGTGTTCCTATCACTTCTTTCAATAAGCACCAAAGATAGTATCAAGTGCAGATGAGAAAAGAGGAAAAAACCAAAACCCCTGGGTATTTAAAGTCGTAATTTGCAGCATAGCAACTTCCAGAGTATATGTACTGCTGAGGATGATTTGTATCACCACCAGCAAGAGGGAGGATAAAAAAAAAGGAGGAAGAAACAAATGGAAGCAGATGTAAAAACCTGACATGCAATTGGGTCATCTCTACTGGTAATCAAGTACTCTACAATGTGAAATTATTAATATTTATTGCTCACATTTCTGAAGGGGGGGAAATAGTGCATAAAAATAGTAAAAATAATTTCTCAGAGTATTAGCTCAGGTCAGTAGTTGCATATTCACAGGCTAGACTGCAGCTGAAGGACAAGAATGAGGAAAACTTATGTTGTATGAAGCACAAAAAGGGGACACCACAAGATAGGTGCGGACTGGTGAGGTGAGGAGGTCAGTAAAACAAAATAGATGTGATAAAAATTCATACACAATGTCAGCAGTGGTCCAGGGAAGTTTTTCCAGCCCTGACTGAAGTAAGACTCAAGTTTTTTTAAAAAATTCGATCCTTCATTCCTTTCTTCAGAGAGATGATACAAAATTTAAATTATCTGTCATCACTCAGTAAATAAGGTAGGATAGTTAGAGAATGCACCTCATCTCAGGCTGTTTTTACAGCTACAAGTGCTTTCCTTTAATTTGCCTCACAAATTGGGCCTTGGTGTGAGAGCCCATACTGAGCTCACCTGAACATAGTGGTGTCCCCTGTAACACAAGAGGTGGTTTTGGAAGAGCAGAAGCAGAGTCTGGCTAGAAACCTGAGCATCCCTCTTCTGCACAGGCTCCTCCACTGCCAACCTCCCACCTACTCACCTTATTCCACCTCCACGGAGCTGCACACAAGGGCACACAGCTGAAGTCTTCCCAGGACTACAAAGATGAGAGACAAAGAGGCTATGAGGAGAAGGCTACAACTCCTGCAGGCCCCTTGGTCTTATCAACCAAGAGATATCCCCTTCATTTGCTGCTCTGACACGAGTTCCACACGTGCTGTTTGTGACCATCCTCTCTGCTCTTGTCACCTCCACAGCCAACACTGGCGTGCCCGGGCACCTCACAGAGACACAATTCTGAGGCAAATATCACTTTACATTCAAGCCAAGTAACAGTTCTTTCTACAGTTTTCTCTTTTTTTTTTTTTTT
>VWYI01027967.1:90938-119425 GCA_013399455.1 Anthoscopus minutus
TTTTGCTGGTCAGATTGTTGTTCCCCAGCAAAGAAACGCAAGGACTTGGGTGCAGGTTTCCACCCCACCAACCTTTTGTCCACTTTGGATCCAGCCCAATCCCACCAACAGGGCCACATGCCTAATAAAGCATTTTCCTGTATGGACAAAAGGAGTATGGGCCTTTGAAAGCAGTCATTAGATTATAAGACCTCAAATAGAAAGAAAGTGCGTTGCTTTTCTCCACTCATGATTCGCTAAAAAATAATTTAATCCATACCCTTCAAAAGTACTGCATCACAAAATATTCTGCATGATACAAAGAAAGGGTGAACAAGGTTCAGACAGGTACGTAAACCCATGAGTTATCTCATAGTTTCAAAGATGACTCTGTACATACTGAAAGTTGAGTGTCTGTTGTCATTGTCAAAAACCTAGTGAAACCTGGTATATAGAAACTTACCCTGGGCTGTGCTGAAACCATATGTGGTCAAGAATCATTTGGAACCACTAATTTCCAGTGAAATATAATATGCACTCTTAGTATTTCATCCTTTTTCAAAAATAAATTTTTTGCTCTCCCTTGTTTAGTAACAATCACAGTTTATGCCAGATATGTCAGACCAGAAAAACAGACTATTCGCCAAATCTGACTTTGAATGGTAAACTTATTGACTTGAACATTTCAAAAATGCCTGAGCTGCAGCAACATGCCTCACTTTTGCTTTGTTTTTTCTGGTACCTTTCAAGTGATACAACTTTTCCCTTTTTTTAAATAAGGCTCATTAAATCATTATGAAATATAATTACATAGTACCAAAAAGCACTTTACCTGCCATAAGGTATCTGAACTTTTTATCTTATTGTCAGCTTACTATAAAAAGATATTAACCTTTAGCTGACCTATGCTCACATTTAATTGCTGTCCACTGTGGAACACCACAAGGGGCCAAGGTTTTACTTTCCAAGCAAGGTGCTTCTCACTCCACCTCAGCTCTTCTGCTGTTTCCAGTGAAATGGATGTGTGAAGCTCTCCTAATAGTCTCTGAAGTCAACAGCCAACAGAGGAACATGAGGCTCATCACTTTAAGGCTTTAATGCCAAGATGTTTAGTGTCTTTCCTTTTTTTTTCCCTTTCCTGTTCTAATTGGACATTTTGGTTTAAATCCTACTTTCTGACTGATGAATTTTTCGATTAATGCAACTCATTTTCAGCTTGGTATTTTGCCTAGTTCCCTTCAAATTGAAGCAATTATAGAAAAAATTAAGTGCTCCAATAATTTTAAACCTCTCCACACTCTGCAATATTATCAGTGTACTTCACTTTTTTTTTAAAGGTGCAAACTCTTCAGGAGCGCTTACTATTCAAGCACACATAGTCTATGAACTGATTAAATATTATCAGATAATTTAAAATCTTTACAAGAGCTTTGGCTTCCAACATTGAAAGCAAATGCTGTGCTAAACTTGGAAGATGCTAGGACACAGTATGCTCTAAACACAAGAAATACCAAAATTTTTTTTGAACAAAGACAATCTTGGGCGTTATAAATTCAACAGCAAAAAAAAAAACCCCAGCCTCCTCATGAATGAGGGGTAAACTTTCTTCTCAGATCACGAGCAAGAGGAGTTGGGTGAGTCCTGCCAGACTTCAGGATGGCTGCATGCAAAGCCTCTTCGACTTCCATGCTGCTACTGAAGTATCCATAGAGGTTTTCCTCTTGGAAAACAGCTTGCACAACTGGGCATTTAACATACACATCTCACTTTGAAGAAAAACCTACCACAGACAGGCAGAAACACTCACCTGGGGGGCTGCTGAGGATTGAATGACTGCTGTCTTTGCAGCACAGCACACACTTTTCTTGTGTCAGAAGTACATAGGGATAATTTTAAATGAGCTCTGGAGCAGGAAGTTACCTCATCTTGCACACTTAAATGCTGTCTTAAAGAGTCCACTTTTACAAATCTACAGCACTTAATCATAATTTTAGTGCTCTTTTCATGTAAGGTTTTCAGAGCAGATATAAAGATGACACACCTACACAGAGAAACATTATTTCTTTATACCAAAAAACAACACTGAGGCAAAGAGAGAGGGATTCTTTTCTTGGTTAGTATTGTTAAAAGACTGTAACACAAAGAAATATACAAAACATAGATACACTAAACCAACGTTTTCAGTGCAAAACTTGCCTTGTTCCTGTATATTACACAGCATTTATAATTTCAAAAAACACTGTATTACATATGATGATACATGACTACTGAAAAACAGGCTTATTGCATCCTCTAACTTACCAGCCCTTAGATTATCCCTCATACAATTTTTAAACCACTCACTTAAAAACAGTAATGTAACTACAGCATGACACACTCCTGCCTGACTCCAGAGTCAAATATCTATTATTCATTTCTTAAAGAGAGGCAAAAAAGCAAAATCAACACAGGTTAACTCCTTTTTTTTTTTTTTTAATTCTTGTTAAATACTGAAAGAGCAGTTTGTAGGATCAAGGGTAACTTGGGTTGCTTAACAAATGCCATTACATTCCACACAGATTTCTCCTGATTGCCCTAAAAAGCAATCCCCCTAGAGATGCAGCAAAGGCTGATCAGCCTAATCACTTTTTTGTCCCACGTACCATGAGAACACCACTGTATTCCAGCAAATTAGAATATGTGCTGTAAGGGAGGAACTTCTGACCTCACCCCCAAACACTTAGTGAATACGAATTCTCCAAATTTAAATCTACCACCTAATTGCCTAATCCAAAATCAGCAATTCAGCTGTTAAACAAATTCTTTTTACCATGTATTTCAATAAATATTTAATGAATAACCTGCAACAGTGAAAGAAAAAGCGATGGCAAGAGAGGAAGGGAGAGATTACAAATCAGCATTTACAGCAGCATATTTTGTCTGTTCTACCTGTATCCCTTTTCAAACCTTTCTTCCCTTTCTTTGCTCTTTGGAGTCATTTTTCAACCTTGACCTTAGCAGAGTGAAGAGATTAGCTTCAGTGCTATGATAAGCAAGTCTTGGGTCTGAGCAGCCCTTCCACACACACATATATCGGCCATCCATGGTAGTGGATGTCAGACACGGATCAAGGGAGAACAGACATCACACTCTAAAGGTCTCACCATGGATCAGCCTGTCAGATTGCTGCAAGAAAATATGTATTCTTTCTACATCCTGAGCCAAAGGCATGAACATAGGAGTGGTGTCAGACTTCAGCTGGGCAACACAAACTGGAATCCAAAGGGCTGAACTCTTCTCCCTTGCAGCAAATCATGAACTCATCTGTAGAACTGCTCTGGATTTTCTTGTTTGAGACAGGGTGGACCCCAGTCATGATGTCCTCTGGACATGAAAAGTGCTCAGAGTAATAAGGTTACACTCAAAACTACTCAAACCTGTAACATTAAGTAACAGCGCTCATGAGCCCCACAGCTACCCCACAGAGCCTCTCTCAGTTTTGGAGTTTCACAATCACAAGCTGTCTTTCTTAAGTACTATTTTCTCCTTCTTGATCTATGTAACATCCACAAAAATATCAGGGAAAACAATGAAAAAGACCACACACTAGGGACCGGGTTATAAAAAAAGCATTTAACATCAGCCTCATTCTTCTCCCATTGACGTCAGTTATAAAATTCCCTTTGCCTTCCAGGAAGCCAAGAGATGCCACTGTAGAGCACTTTTGAAAACAGCAATCCAAGAGCAGTCAAATGCAAAAAGATAGCAGACTGATGGGTTTTTCTTTTCCCTCCTGTTGCTTCTATAAATTAATTCTATTACAGCTTTATTTAACTGTACCCACTTTCTGCTTCAAGGAGGGAGTCCCCAGGACCAAATGGAGAGACCAGGAGTCTGCTAAAATTTAGCAAGTCTGCTACAATTGATGCTGTCTCTACAACCCAGCTTCCACTTTTCTCACGGGAAAGTGAATGTGTGCACACAATTTATTTAGTTCATTTCACATTTTACTCCTGTACTGAGGTGCCCTGATTGCCCACAATGAAAAAACAAACTGTCTAGTTTTCCCCCTGTTCCTTTCTGGAACAAACTGCAAGGACACTTCAAGCAGAAGCAGTCTGACAGGAGAGTCATCCCAGGATTCATGCTGCATGAAGAATAAGTCTACATGGAGCGCCAAATGTGCCTCGTTCAACCTTTCTGGCAGACCTCTCATCCTCTTAACACCCACAAACCAACAACTCAAGACATGAAACACACAACTCAACTGCATTTTGTAGAAAAGTCACCCCCTCACAGCACTCTGCTGTGCTATCTGCCCAGTAGCTTAGGCATTTTGAATTGCCATGTCATGAAACCATAACAGGGATACCACAAGAACCAAGAAAAATACAGACCCAGGCTTTGCCATATGTAGCCCAAAGCCCAACGGACCTAGGCCAAGCCAGGAAGGCAGAGAGCTTCACAAATAAAGCTGTTTCATAGTATTTTTATCAGCCATCACGTCCTCTTCATGAGTCCTCAGCTGCATCAAAAAAATGGCAGCTCTAAGACACCAACAGCATGAAAACATAATGACATACACACTCTTAGCCTGTGGAATAGCATTTCCAAAAAGGAAGGAATTGGTGGATAAGAGGGAAGTTATATTTTAAAACGCCACACTCGTGCCCTGACTGTATCCAAATATGAAGACGAGATATAGGCGACAAAGAAACAAATGCAAGAACTTCAAACGGGAATGGAGTAGAGGAAATTAAGTGTGAAGTCTGCATCTCCACAACCCCAGAGCTCTGCAGCACTTGAGTCCACCCAGGATCACAGAAGTTCTCAGTAAGGAAGGAGAGAAAGAAGATTGCATGTGCCAATGCATGTGCAAGTGTCAATGGATGTTTTCCTAAATAAACAAGTCAAATCTCAGGGGTTAGGGAATCCATAGGTAACATTCACATGAATTTACTTGCATTGGTTAAACCACGTGCCTGCTTTTTCAAGACAAAGATTCTTCTTTCCCTCCAGTAACACAAGCAGCCAAGGGCATGCCTGATTTTGGAAGTTTTTTGAGTATAATTAACAGCAGACATTAAGAACTAACATCTAAGTCAGCTCTTAATGATGACTTTTTAATTTTCTTTCATAAAGCTCACTCAGACAATACCAAGGTTTCTTCCTTCGTTCATGTGTATGAAGAGGAAAAGGCACAGGCGTAGAATTCTCCATAACATGGGGAGGTCCTGAAGCTGAAGCTGAAGCTGACAGCAGTGTGAAATCACATGTTCTAATCTCTGTAACTTGCCAGCTGATCAGAGGATCCCTCACATTGCCCTGCAGATTGTCAGGGATTCTCTCTCATGCCCACCATAAAAATATAGGTGGGAAAATGCTGGACTGACTTTTACCCAGACCAAATCTTTCCCCATACTGACAGCTCAAACTGGTTTTCCTCCTCACTAGACCACTGAACTCCGAAACAAACCAAGGGCTGAAAAAATCTCAGTAGTAAGTACTTTTGGAATAGACTTCCCTTCTCTTTCTCACTATTCCTTTCCCTTAAAAACAGATAGAATGCTTGGAGAAATCACACATTATTTACATGCACTATTATTTTGTGGAGTTTTTCAAGGTGTTAATTGAAAGTTTTAATGAATGTTAATCATCTGTCATTTTCATTGGCAATCTCCTCTCTGCCATATGCTTAACTTTTACACCTGTGCAGATTTTGCAATCAGTTCTTTTAAATTGTTTTACTTTGTCAGTTTAATATTAGTATTAATATTTAGGAAACAAGCCAGCTGCAACCAAGACTGCCATTGTCTGCAGATTATTTAAACTACATATAATGCCCAATCCTAAGTGGAATAGAGTAATACATTGTACTGTAGTGGCACTAGTTTTGAAATATTTGTTATAATCTTATTTGTATTAATCAGTACTCAAAGGAGATGCTGGACTGACACCTGTGAAGACCAAAGTACTACAAGGCAGGGCAAGCACAGCACTCACAGCATTTGCTTAAGCCTCTCTGAGTATTGGCCCTATTTTTGTCCCTTGCCTTTCACCCCACTCTCACCCCACATCAACAGGCAATTCATGCAAACTCCAACAGTCATGCCTCAGGTCTGCTCTTTTTAAGTAACATGGAGATTTTTTTCTGAAGAGATTGGGCTGAGGGAGCACAAGCATGCAAGTTATGAGTTCTATTTTTGACTGACTGCAAATATTCTGTGTGAACCAAGTCACCCTTAGCACACATGGCACACATTTTAAATGGATATACCTACCAGGCTCTTCAGCTTTTACCCTTTTCAACAGGGCTGTCATCCCCTCTCCTCAGTAAAGAAGTCTGATCTTTAAAACAGGACTTTTCTCTTGCACATTTTAATCAGCAGTAATATAACAATAATATTTATCCTTGGGATTTAGCATTAAAATAACAAAGAGATGAATGAATGTAGCTTTAAACTTATCTTTGCTTTTTCATCCATCACTACAAAATGGTCTAAGAGCTGAAACAAATCAGTACTGTAAGAGCAGTTCCACTGCTGCAAAACTGGCAAAAGTGAGAAGATGGTCAATAGCCAGTTTAGGTTTTTAAACTCGGGAATAAAGAACAGGCAGGCTACTGTACACCTTCCTAATTGTCTGAGAAGGAGATGCAAAAGAGGTGAAGGGACAGCCTGGCAAGGACTGCAAGCCCCAACACTACTTTAAGCTTTACTAGCAAACACCTGAAAACGGGTGGAGGAATTTTGGTGTAATTTCTAGAAGAAATCTGTATGCAAACAAAAAGTGTTACAGCAAAACAGCAGAGAAAACTGCTTCAGAACAGACTCACATCAGAGACTTGAAGATTTAAAGCAATAAAACCCAGAACATTGACAATGCCTTGTCCACTGGGAGGTGAAGAGTCCTGCTGGATGAGCATGGCTGATTTCTGCAGCTCTTGTGAGGAAGGAAACAGGGAAGCAGGAGAGAAGGTTCTCTGCCCTACCCTCCTGATGATAGAAGCAAAGGCCAGTGGAAGAAGCAGATTTAGAGAGGAATACTCCTTTCAAAAACACAGCTCTTCAGAGTCTGTCAAAGCATCTGAGCAATTCACAGTACAGAAATATGCACAAATTTCTACCTCTTCTTCATTTTGGGGAATTCAAAGAAAATGTTGAGAAAATTATTCTTCAGATAAAAGTATCTAAGGAAAATGAACAGAAAGTGTTACCTTCATTAAATGTAATTCATCAATCTCAGCATCCCTAGGTTCCCAAATCGACTGCATGGAGAATGGGGATGTGAGAGAGACTGTCTCAGTTTTTTTTCCTTTGGATATCATGCACCCTATGAAGCACCACAAGGTGAAAGGTCTTCTTTCTGGGAGGAACACATAACCTGGGAGTCTTTGTGGCCCCTTTTAATGGTGTGTTCCAGAAGTTCCAGGGTTGCAAACACCCATGAACATTTTCTATTGTCTTGGAATACCTTAAAGCCTCAATGCTTGTGATCATATGAAAATCTCAGTTTCTTTTTTCAAAGTGCTGAATTTTACTTTAGAGAGTTTAAGAGCCTGAACTATAAAGACTGAGAGCTAGGGCTAATAAAAAGGAAATCAGAATCTATTACTTTTAACTAGAGATAGACAGAAACTCTATGTAGATGATTTTGGACAAAGGACAGAAAGAACACCAAGAGAACAAAGCGTACAATAATCTCAGCTAACTGCAAAGTCTGGATTTCCTGTGATGAACTAAATCAGAAGTAAAATCCTATAACCTTTCCAAGTGTAAAAGGGAGTAACAATAAAGGAGGTAACCCCGTGAAACACTTTAAAATCCACCCATTCAAACCACTGTTTCTATAGTAAAATCATTAATTATGGCAACCCAGTACCTGAGAAGCCTTGAATTGAAACCAGGCGTAGATACTACCATGGACATACAGATATTACCATTCCTTGTGAGTCCAGTTAATGTACAGTGCTGTCTTTCTATGCACCCTAGAGCATAGCTATTTATACAGCTGTTCATTGAAGAAAAAAAAATAACTTAGATGTTTATGTTTAAAACAATTTAGAAATATAAAGATACCTATTTCAAGTATTAAGTAAAACTGCTAGGAACTTCTGCTAAACAGTAGGAAGCAAGTTCTTTATTTTCCACATCATAAGCCTAATAACACTAACAAAACCCCTGCTCTTTACACTACTGCAAATTTTACAGTATGAATTTAGATTGCTGAAAAGAAAAACAGATGGAGCAGAACTGCCGAATGCTCTGGAAATCCCAGGGTTGTGCACGTAGCGCTGGGGCCTAAACTGGGATGGACTAAAGGGCACATTCTACTCACTTTCCAGAAGCAGCTTCCAGAGCATCAAAAGTGAAAATGAATTTGCATATGCTCAAATGTAAATGATATTCATGAGAATACAAGGAAATCTCAGAAGTTAGGCTTATATATAGCATATTCATGAATCTAGAAGGGGTCTTTAGATGTCTTGATTTTTTGAGCTTTGTTTATATTCCTGTTCTGTTGATTTATAATGGCAAAAATATGTTCTCACTGGTCCCAAATGCTGATGTCCAACCAGTGAGATGGACCAACAATGCCTCATAACCATGTGGCAGAGACCAAATTAACAGTCTCTGATGCATAGATTAATTTGAGGTTTACACTGGAGCTTTTAGGGCACAGCAAGGAGGAAAGGTTACAGCAGAGCAGTGCCAGAGCTGCAACAAGAGTTGGGGAGCAGAGGGAATAGGGAGGGCAATAAAAGGAAAGCTCAACATTCAAGGAAGATAAGAAAATCTTCCAATGCAGACCTGAGGAAAAACCTGGATTTCAGCCCCATACCTTTTGTCTTTCTTTCCTGTCCCCTGTCCCATGTATGCAGCAGCCAAGATGGAAAGGTAGCTTTGCTCCATAGGACATACAACCACCTGGCAATGCATTCAGTAACATTTGCTCTCAGAGATTCTCTTCCCTCTACAATGATTACTCTTACTTCACACAAATACATGACACAGTGCTGGAGTCCTGGCTCGCCCTCCCCCCATGGCACCATGCTGAGAGTGAGAAACAGCTCCCAATCTGGATGTCAGGAGCTGAACCCTAGAGCTACTGCTCTACAGCACTTCCCAGCTGTCAGTGCAAGGAGGAGAGAAAGGACTGAGGATAAGGCTCTCAGTTTGAGTTCCAGGCTAATATGCAAAGGTTAAAAAGCCACAGGCACCTCTGTGCATGGGATTTTATCTGGGGTGGTTCAAGGGGAGGAGCAATTTTTTGGCCAATGGTGAATCTGGGAGGGAGGAGCACAGGGAGGAGATTACAATTGAGGCACCAATAAGGGAACAGAGGGGGCGGGAACAGCTCATATCAACCAATGGGACATCAAATAACAGGGGATTGACAGGGAACTCTCTGGAACAAGGGGCTGGTACAAGGGGTGATTGACAAGCCAGTGGGAGGGGAGACAGGGAATTTTCTGGGTAAAGGGGCAGGGTTTGCAGTGATGGATAGGGAAGGGACTGGAATAAGGGCTTGGGTTACAGTAATAGGCAGCATAGGGGAAGATACCACTTAGGGTGGAACCAACAACATAAAGGACTTAACAACCTCTGTACTTAACAATACAGAGGTTAACTGAACCAAATACAATGAACAAAAACACACCGCAGCAATTGCACTCACAATAGAATGCTACACTACACAGAAAAGAGCACTCCACTCCATTGCATCTTGCCTAAAAGAAATAAAAAATATTTCTGTGCGTCAGATTTAAAAATCAAGAACTGTTAATCTCAATGATGTAAGCAAAAGAAACAAGTAACAGCGATGGCATGCTGCAAAATACATGTATTTACAAATATACAATTCTCAGTTCACTTACTAAAAAATTCTCATGAAAAACTGGTCATCTCTTTTGAACAGAAGGGCAGTAAAATGTTTGTATTTTAGGTGTTATTCCACTAAGAGCTCAAGAAACAGCTGTGGACCAAAGGACAGCCCACTTTGCCTGGGCCACAGCAAAATCCTTGCTAACTCTCTACTGTATCATCAGGGCATGCTGTATGCACGTTGCCTAAAGGTAGCTTTGAAGACCTATTGGAAAAAAAGTAAATATAAATAATTCTTAGGATTTAAAATGCATTTTATACCAACTATCATCCTACTGTCTGTACTTTGCCAAAACATTATCCTGTTCTAAGTTTATGATGGGAAAAAACCCATTTCAATCTTATGTCATATCAAGACTTTTTGAAGTGTTTTGATAAGCACTGGCTTTTAATCAAGTATTACAACATTTGCAAAGAACTTGACGTAGTAAGTCACTTATATCCCTTGTGTATACAGTGTATATTTAGTCTCAAGGCACCACTCCAGCCAGGCTCCTGAAAAAAGGACATCAGCATCCCAACAACTTTTTTTGTAACCTGTACAACCTTGTAGCACTTCCCCGAAAAACAGAATGGCTGACATTTCTCTTGTCTTCCTGAACACACAGAGGGGCAGTTCCCCAAGTGAAAAAGATCTACAAAGGATGCCACAGGATCCTGGATTTTGCCCATCTGGTGTTTTTCATGTGCAAGCTCCTGCAACTAGAAATATTGTCATGATCCCCAAAATGGAAGACACTTCACAAAAGTGATCCCTTAACCAATTCTGCACAAGGACAATAATCCTCATATCTCCCTGTTTTCCCTTTACTGCAAAGGCTCCGAAAGACATCCTATTTTCTTGCAAGAACAGCTTTTCCAACAGGACTATTCTCTACTGGCAGTGGCAGGGTGCTGAAGGAGTAAATCTAGATAGACAGCTCCTACAGAGGAATTTAAGGAGCACCATTTCCCATGGGGAAACTAAGGCAGAGGTGTATAAGGAACATGTCTGGGCCACTCTGTGGATCAGTGCAAAGCCAAGATCAGACCCATCACCGTGATGTACTGGCAGCTGAGAAAAAGAAAATAGAGGAGCTTCAATGCTTTAGATGACAGGAAGAGAATTAATTTTCTGATGTGGTGTTTTGTTGATTTTTTCGTCTTGTCATGTACAGCAGAAATAATGTTTGTAAGATTAGAGTAAACTCACAGCAAAAGACTCTTATGATTATTAAGCATCTCAGCTTCAATTTTATGTTTTATCACCTGCCAACCTTGTACATCAAAAATGATTTTTTGTGTGTATTTGAAACACAAAATTTACAAAATAGCAGCCTGGAATTTAAAACACTTCTTAAACATGTTAGAAAAGTAAGTTTAAAATGTCACTGAAGCTACAAAGAGGAAAAAGCCATCCATTGCTCTTATGCAATAATTAATTTTCATCATGGTCCATATTATGCCTTAGTTTTTAGAGAGCAACAAAACATAACTGCATGCTATTGTTTAAACATTTGCTGCATATGCCAGAACAGTAAAGGCTGGAAATAATTGTAAAGGATAATACACAAAATGTAGCTAAATGTATTCTATATTATGGATCCATAATACAGAATGCAAATGATTCTGACTAAGCATTCTCAGGAGACAGTCTTTAGGGTGCATGCTGTGAATGTATATTATGAATAATGCATAAAACTTGGCTAAATCTTAATGAGTCCATTGACATCCTATGGGGTCCACAGGAGCCTTAGATCCCAAAGCATGTCAGTGGCATATTACTCTCCTCCCCCACTTCATTTAAAAAATACTTTCTTAAAACAAAGGAAATTAAAACACAAAAGAAAAAGCCCTTAGCTCTGATTTAACTCTCATATGATGGCAAATGCAGAGTCACAAGCTCTGACTTCCTTCACTCTGTTGTGCCTCAATGTTCCACATTAAACCAGGGCTCTGTACAGCCTTTCTGTAGGACTGCATCAGGTGTGGGACAGAAGTTACTCCTAATTCCAAACTAATACCCTCAAAGTCTTCTCCACACATAAAAGAAAGAGGACAAAAGGTGACAAAGACCCCTATTACATGTTTTTCTCCATTCTCCTTCCCTAATTCCCAGATTCTTTAAGCCAAATAATTAATACAGAAGGAGGCAGCAGGAAATATGGGGGGGAAAGACATCCCGTTTACTGGTTAGAGCTACTCCAAAGAAACAAGTTCACATGCTGAACGACACTGGCAATGGGTGCAGTTAGTCATGAGGACAAAGAACTTGACCAAAGAGAAGTGCCCGCTTTTTACAGTTTCTAAGTACAAAAACACAGTAAGAAAAAAATTTTCCACCTCCTGAGTGAAACTGTAAGGTTGTGCCATTTGATCTGAGTGTACAAGTATACCATATTCTCTAGGAAAAAAAAAGCCTTGGCATCAAGCCCCAGTTCCACTCAGAAGTGTGAAGATAGTTTTTGTGTGTCATGTGCTTGGAAATAAATGAGTGGATTTTTCCTATAGCATAAACATGAAGAAAAATAACTGATTAAGTTCTTGTTTATTTAGGGTTATGAGTCCTCAGATTGGTCAAATTGGTAATTAATTAATTCTTGCAAAACCTGTGAGTGATGGTTAAGTCTGTACATCCTTAAACACAAGAAAACCAAGGAACAAAAGCTCGAGAGACTTCCCCAGCACGGCAGAGCATGGCAGAGGCAGAGTGGGACTGTGCTCATGCTCTCCATGCCTGCCCCACACTCACCCCTGCACTTGGGTGGGCCAGTGCTGCTCTCCTTAACTTGGCTGCTCAGCCAGGCAATTTGGGCCAGGCCAATACAACAAGCCCCTGGTGCAGGGTTCAAACCAATGGAACAGATCCCACCTGGCCTGGCTCTTCCCTCTCTATTCCCACGGCACTGGAGCCAGCACACACACACACTCATGCACCCCCAAGTACTCACAGGACATCCAGACTGGACAGCCTGGCATGCCAAGGGAGACCTGCACCTGTGACTGGGCAGGATTCTTGTTCTCTCCCTCATGCCCAGTTAAACCCCAGGTGTCTGCACACACAGGGGCTCACAGATCAGGTGAGCACTTTTCACCACATCCAAATTTCAGCACCTGAACCTGCCAGACTACAACAACAAGAAGCCTGGGAATCCCTTCCCTCCAGAGACTGAAATAGAAGAATGGCTTCTGCCACAGGAATTGCCTTCCTGCCCAAAGCAGGGATCAGGGAGAGGAGAAGGAGGCATGTTTTGGGACAAATTTGGTATAGCAAAGTTTTTCAAAATGAGAAGGAAAAATAGCAGCTGCCAGGAAATTCAGAAACATGAGCATTTTGTAGGTTTTGTTAAAACCTTCCTTCTCCTCCCTCGTGTGCTTCCATTGGAAAATCAATAGCAAAGAGAGAGAAACTATCTGGGATGTTCAGCAAGCATTTTTTACCTCAAAAAAAAAAGTTTAATCCAGCTTTTGTTTTCCTTGTTCCAACTTCTTACAACAACAACAACAAAATATCGAAACGCGATTTTTTTACATGAAAACATCCAAGAGAAAGATTCTTGAGCAAAGTAAGTGATGGAAACAGTTCCACTGGATCTGCAGCAGAATATGAAACTGCACGGAGAGAGCAAGGACACACGTGTGCTGATCTTTGAGTATAGCAGCCTGTGTATTTAAGCATGAGTACACAATCTCATTTTACACCATAACAATACCCTTTTCTTTTGATGACAGGTGAATTTTTGTCCAGTTATAAAATATACCCAACTTTCTTCTTGTTGAGATGTAAATTTGGCCCCAATATGAAAACTCATATATTTACATACACATGCATACATTCTAAGCAAAAGCGTGGGCCAGACTTTCACAGGAACAATACTGTCCAAGTATTTTACTTTGCAGCCCATCCTGCTACTATTTATACTTACTGCTACAGATATCAGCAATTGTTTCTTGCCTCTTCACCCCTCCTGGACACCATGGGAGTAACAGAGAGAGGAGTCTCTTGGTAGCACTTTCATTCCCAGCAGGAAGCTCAAGTGTTTGTGATATCCATTTTGATACAAAACCTAAATTAGGCCTCTGGAAATAGGTAATGCATAAAAAGAAGCATTTTTGTGCCACAAGATTATTATTATAGGTTACTGTTAACCCTTGGGAGATGGAGGTGAGTCCTGCAGCTCCCCACTGGGTTGAATATTTGCTGAGAAATCACAGGCACTACCTAAGCAGATATTTCAGGCGTGCTTCATGCTAAAGAGAACAATCCTGTTGACCCATCATATTCTGATAGCCAGTCTGAGAGCAAAGCATTGTGAGTTAAACAAAAAGGATCAGCACAGCATGCATATGCTGCAACTCTCCTGTGCTAAGAGAGGATACAAGGGGCTGGATACAAGGAAAACAGTGGAATTACAAATGCAGAGTTCAAACAAACAAAAAAATACTGTATTTGGGAGCTACCCAAAACACCTTTTGCCTCTTGGCTCCCCAAAATTCTTCCTTATGGCAAAGTTTCCACTGGGTCACAATCTAGTGAAAAGAAACACATCATTCAAGAAGGAAAATATAAATCCAACCTTTAAATATTTTGTAGCTTTCAAGTTTCAGATCACTGCAGATTAAAGTTTCAGGGCTGGAAGTCTGTGTGATTTACCCCACCTTCACAATTGCAAATCATAAAGCTACACAAATCATAAATTAACTTATTTTCTTCAGAACCACCGTCATCCCTGAAGTTTGGAGAGCTGGTCAATAATTCGGATTCAGTGAACCTGGCTATTTTGCACTAAAGCTACACCACCTCCTGTTGTGATACAAGTTGGCCTAGCATTGCTCACTGCTTGACTTATTCCCTTAGCAAAATGAGCCACACAGGAAATTCAATCTGTATCTGCCTACACGATTAATTCAAGTTCAGCTTATCCTAAGCATTTCTCTTTCCTTCAGACATGCAGACTTCAAAGAGCAATAAACTGTGATCTTAAACACAAAACCAACTGCATGTCAGTTAGTTTTCACTAAATATAAATAAATATTTTAGTAAACTATGGTTGCTACTTGTTAAGTCTGGGAAAAATGGAGCCTTGCTGTAACCTGGAAGACAAATTGGATCCCAGAGCCTCACACATCCTCCCATTTAAATCCCTGTGACTTGTATACCTGCAGGAATAACACAGGAGAAGCATTCCAATAACTTCATGTAGTAGCAAGGCAGGTTGCAGTTCTCCTAATAAATTTAAGCTTTATAGCTCCTTCACTCCAAAAGCCACGTTCTCAGCGATTCCTACACATTGAAGGAGAAGTCCTGTGGAAGCAATGTTATTTCACAGACCATTCTGACTATTGCACTGGTGACCAGAGCACACAAATCTTTGCACCCCTTTGTGGGTAAACATTCATAAAAATACCCTCCTATCAACAGAACAGTTTGCATGAGCTACAACTCACTGTGAAGAACAACGAGGTTTCTGTTTGGCCTAGAGATTTTTCTACAGCCATGGAAAGGCACAGGGAGGAAGCCAGAAGTCCCATCTTCTCCTTTTCCACTCCACCATTAGGTTTGTCATAGCTTTTCCTAGACAGCCATCTTTGCTCTAGCAGCTCTGACATCTGCACATTGCATTTGCCCTGTTGTGCAAGCAAGACTATTTCCTCAGAGATAAACAGAGATCACCAAGCCCACAATGCCTGACACAAACAGAGCACAGATCCAAGCTTCCTTGGGTAGCCTACATCCATCCTTTTCGATTGCAAATGTAAAGCAAACTTGGCAAGACCCAAAGGGGAAAAGAAGAAAATTATCTTAATAAAGAAATGGGAATGAAAAATCCTCCTCCCTCTCGCAAGCCACATTTTTTTAACAGCTATTTGAATCCTCCCTGCTTATAGACAGTCCCACTTCTTCAGCAATGGAAAAGCAATACAATCATCCTGTCATTTGATCCCCCCAAACATTCCGTAATTTAATGGGAGCAGGCTCCTCACTGGGCTCTCAGACAGAAGTTTGCCCACATGCCTTTTAAAGTACGTACCTGATTTTGCCTTTGTCTGCTAAGCTCCTTTTGCAGCTGCATTCCCAGGAAAATGTTTCTATACCCACTTTCCCCTGTCGTTTCTACAGCCTGCTCAGAGATGGATTCATTGCTGGGTTTCGGCAGTTACACTTCTTCCTCAATTGATGCTTCCCTTCATTTATTCTGAAGTTTCCAATGTAAAACAAACAGGAATGCCACCTTTGTAAAATTACTACTATCCCACTGTCCTCCAATGCAACATTAACAAGAGGCAATATTCTCCAAAGCTATGAAGCATATACTGCCCTAAATTACATTGCAGTCGCTGCCCTGAGCTTACACATTTTTGAATAGGAAGGCTCCCAGGGATCTCTCTCTCTCTGTTCTGACTGCATTTACTGCTTTAAAATATTTTTAACCCAGACACTGAAGTGCCAGCCTAGCAGCCCTCCATGCTAATCCTAGCCTGGGTGGCTGTTCTTAAGGGAAAGCATTCAAAAATTGTAGCAGTGCATCAACTTTGACCCTTTTCACTTAAAACATGAGACTTCTTTTTTTTAGGAAAAAAAAATTAGATTCCAGAGGGAATCACTGAACTCTGACCTGCTTAAAATTAGTTTTGTTTTAGTGCCTGTGTGGTGACTCAACAGGCCAATTTTCCAGACACTTAAGACTTCTCTGCTCCTGAAGATTCCAGTTCAAGTCCTGGACTCACTGCCTGGGGTCGGATCAGAACACTTTGTTCCAAGGCTTCAAGCAGTGAATTCCCAGATCGCCGTACCCTTGCCAGATGCTGGCATGCTTGGTAGTAAGTAGGGATGTAACCAAGCTAATTATATTTTTTAAAAAATCTGTGAAGAGTTTTGCTTGCAATACGTATGTTAGACCAAAAGAATTTCCCCTCAAAATTCAGCAGTCAAGAAATGTTTATATGGCTCTGATAAACATTTCATGATAAGCTGGATTCTTTTGGCGGGGGGAGAGGGGGAAGATGTGTACTTTGGTCTTAATAGTGCAGCAAATAATTCTCAAATAGGGTCTGGCTGAGTGTATCCATCTCACTGGGAATAACTGATTTCATTTTTTTAAATCTGTCACAGGCATTACAAACACTAAATGAGTCACCATAGACTCCTATGCTGCAAAAAATAGAATCACAACATTTCATTTGCTCTTCAACAGGACTTCAAGTGTAGTGCCTGGTATCAAAAAGCCTTGTCAGTTAACAAATTAAAAAATCCCAGGAAATGACACCCCAAAACACAATCTCTGAAAAAATTACTTCCTTCAGAAGTTTACCACCTCCCAGCAAAACAAAGCTCATCTAGGAGCAGTAATTTTCCTCAATCTCAACAGAATTTTTCAATTTAATCTAATCATTCATGCTCTAAGCATATAATTCCTATCTTTCATCAAAGGATCCCAAATGATTTACCAAACAGCCTCAGAAATCTCCTGTAAAGTGAGTGAGCACTATTATCCCCATTTATAAGTACTGAGGAATTAAAGCAAAAAAGATGCTTAGAAACTTTGGCCATGAGGCAAGAGCCAGATCCAGAGACAGAACCTAGGTGCTGGTCCATATTAAATGGCATCTGTTACATTTCCATCCCTGTTTCACAGCGATTATGGGAAGGAAAGCTATGCCAATGCCTGTAATCACTTATTTGACAGGTGCTAACCCAACGAACATGAAGGCAATTTATACACTGTGCCCTAATCTGCCTGCATTTGATCATGTATGAACATAGCACTAGTACTTGCTCCAATGTAATTTTGTGTTTTTCCAAGTAAGAATTCAGCTTTCTTCCTTTTTCGGAAAGAAAGCAAGTCACTAAAAGACAGAGTTTTAACACGCAGTCATCAATATGCTGTTCTTACAAATACAAATGTAAAACAGTAATAACACAAACAATGATGCACACTGTGCTGTATCAACAGCATGACTGTCTTCTGCCCAGAAAGCCCTTCTTCATCCTAGACAAGGTATCTCTCAGGACAGACAGGTCTGGCTTTACACCCCAGGAGATACTGTCAGGACAGTCAAAGGGCAGGGAAATTCTGTGACAACAGACAGGGACTCTCTGGTTTGTGAGCATCCTCCACAAATCTAACCTCAAGATCTGCCTGCCCCTGGTGATCACAGCTGGTAATCACAGGACCTTAAAAATATACCCAGTGAGGGTAAAAGTTTTGAACCTGGTCCACTAGAAGGCAAGCTGCTGAGCCATGGCAAACAGCAGTGTCAAATATAAAGCAGTAACTCATGCATCGTGGTCCCTGTCAGATGGCCAAGTTGTGGTTTCTCTGCTTGAGAGGACCTCCCAAAGAACCACCACAGTGTCCCCCACAATAAACCTAGTGTCACAAATTCCCACCATGCCTTCTCTGAGGAGAACTGTCACTGGATTGAATCAATGTGAGCTAACTAGGTTATTCATCACCTGCAAAAAAAACCGTGGTGCTCAGAGCTTTTTGGATACAATGGTAAAGTGAAGAAGGCTTTCTTCACCGCCTACGCAGCCTGGGCTCAAGTCTGCAAAACAAATTTGAGCCGCAGTCAGACTCAATGTCAGACTTTTGCCAGCTGAGCTCCCTCTCACTTCCTCAGTTTCAGGTCATCTGAATACCTTGACAACCTGTGAGGATAAATCAAGCACAGAAGGTGTTTAGGAACTAAACACACATGTCAGGTGTTTCTACAAAACCTACACAAAGTTATATCGAAGCATCCGAAATTCCAAATCCTTAACAAATACATCACACATTTTGGAAACAGTGAGCAGGGACTTGAAACACAGCCTCACTGGTTATGAAAAATGAAAGGAGACAGAGTAAAGCTTGGAGGAAAGCAGGAGAGAATGTACATTTTTTGCTCTGTACAAATGATCGGTTGCATGAAGCTTATCTTCACTGGGGTAGACTTTTTGAACAGCTCTAATCTTAAAGCATATTAAACAACACATTAATAATCATCTGTTGATCCCCACACCATAAAAGGACTGCTAGGACTCACTGGTCAGTCCTCCTGCCTGAATTTCACCCAGAAATTCCCTCTAAACTCTGGTACAGCAAAACCAGGGCGCAGGCAGAAGCCCTGCTGGTCCTCATCTTGCACCAAGAGCATTAGAAACTGAATATTCCCACTGTCCATCTTCCCTCAGCCACACCAGAGCTTGGGACCAACATGACCACACACTAGTGAAGAGACCCATGGCCATAAACCATTCCCAGAGCCAATGTTTGGTTGTGTCACCAGATCCATCCCACTGTGTTACATGAAAACTGTTCAAGTCATTGATGGTTTTTAAGAAATTATTGACTCAGGCTCTTTGATCTTCCTCAGCATCAGTAAAATTAAAGCTCCCATTCAGCAAAGGGCTTGAAGCATTTGCCAGATTTTAAGCACCAAAGGAGACCTACTGGCTACAGTGGGACTAAAGTGCTTAAAGCCAGGCACATTCAGAACCACATCAGGGCCAAAATCCCTGAACAGCCATTCAAAATACATCCAAGGCTTGAGCTTTGCTTCTGAAAACTTTATTCTCACTTTACATATAGTCAAAACCTGACAAGAGCTCACTGTCGGATTATGCAGGAAATCTGCAAGTTTCACCAAGGTGTGATTTTATGCTTTTTCACACATTATTGTATCATGCTGCGCCAGAACACTAACGTATGCACAGTTTTAAAATAACTTGCATTATTACAGCCCAGCACAGCAAACCCAGCACTAAGAAACCAACATGCAGACCTCCAGAGACTCGCTCCTCAGTGACTTGCAAACTGATAAGGGGTCACAATTCCTTTCTTATGGGGGGTGGGGGGTTTTAAAAAAAGAAAGAAAGAAAAAAAAAAAAAAGGAGAAACAATCCAAACCAAACTCGTCGTTTCTAAACCTCTTCCCCCATTTCACTCCCTTTCAAATGAAACTGTCAATTTTCAGATTTGTCTTTGGTCATGTCAGGGTGGGAAAATGGGATTTAATAACATTTAACTGACTTGCTATCAAGAAGGAAACATATTTTTCTTCTTTCAAATTTGAAACCGACACTTTCTCTTTTTTTTTTCTGTTGGCCTACTTTCTTTTAAGTTGCTTTTCAATTATTTATGAAAATGCAATAATGCATTACTTTGCTGTGCAAATGTTTAGAAAAAGGAGATAGTGTCTTTCAAGTGAAAAAAACCCATACATGGCCATACAGAGGTTTATTTAGAAGCACGCTGTAGGTGACACTTTATAAAAAACAATATGCTTTCATTTGACTCCCAACACACATCCCCATTTTTTTTTTACACTGGATGTTTGAGTTAATACAAAGAAGGCAACAGCTCCTCAGAAACACCCCACTCATTGCTCTCCTGAGCAGGACCTGTAACAAACAAAACCTCTACATGGGAAACTGTACAAGGGGCTGAACCAAAGCCTACTGGAACACTGAAAAGGCTCCATGCTTTCTGAACAGCCTAAGAGAGGGCAAAACCTTGTCCTGCTAAATAAAAGAAACTAATAGCAAAACACTCAACAGTTTAGACAGATATTTTTTTAGTTGTTTGCTACCTTTTTACTTGAAACAGCTGGATTTGGAAACATCTGTGTTCCAAGCCCACAGAACATCACTGAACACCGACTGCCGGACTTCTTTCTGCACTTCTTGAAATCCCATGTGGATGCACATTAAAGTGGCTAACCACAGGCTCACCACCTGAAGGTTTTAGCATCAACAGAATAAAACAAATAGTGAATTCTGCCTTGACAGTAGCAGATACGAAACCAGGCCCATAATGCTCCCCTCTCACCTCTCAGGCTTCGCTCTCATGTGCACAATTTTGGCCTCATAAGGTGACTTATCACTGTCAATGGAAAGATGAACGTTCTTTCTCTGCAACACTTTCTGCAGGAAACTACTCTTCACTAACAGAGGGAGCCATGAAGTATCAGCTTAAAGAAGATTTTACTGATCTGGTCTATCAAACCAGGAAAAAAAGACCAGAAAGCATTATAAAATGAACACAGATGTTCTTAACAAGAACGTAACACGAACTGAAATATAACCAGAGAAATACAAGCTACCAAAACAACCCTAACAAAACCTAAAACAACCCTAATAAACAAATCTCCATCCTGAAGGCTTTCAAGCCTCAACTATACAAAACCCATTCTGCTGCTAACACTGACCTTTCCCATGCAGGTGGCCACCTGACCAACATCCCCAGTGATACAAAATAAAACAAAACTGTAGAAGGACTCAGAGAACCCAATCTCTGCTACTATTATTAAAAATCTACAAAGTCCTCAGTATCACTCCTTAAAACTGGAATCCATGTGAATCCTGCAGTCTCTGGAGGTTCTGGAAGACACCTCTCACACTCACTCGTCGCAGTCCCTGCAAGTTTTCAGAACAATGTTCAACAACACAGGTAACTTAAGAAATTAACTTTTTTGTTTTCCCCTTTGTTAGAATGACTTAGGCACCTAAATCATCCTGAAGGTCAGTGGGGCACTGTCTGCAATGTCTTGAAAAATGGGACTTAGCCACACTGAAATTTCATTTATCTAACACTGCACTTGTATAATTGGTTAATTTTTGCTTAATATTTTGCTTAATTAAAATGAACTAAGCCACATTTCTAAAGCTACTTAAAATTAAATAAATTAAATAAAGCTGATATTTAAATATTGTTCTTAAATAGGACCATAAAGCATACCTCTACTCATACTCGTGTGTTGGGATAAAAATAATTACAGAAAACAGTACAGTTATACAAGTACATATTTTCCTTCTTCTTTTATGTAAAACCACGTAATTTAAAACTAAGCAAAGCAAGAAGAAAAATCTCACATTCTTAAAATCTTTTACAATTGTGCAACAGCATTTTTCTTCCATCTTGCCTCTTACAGCTACTTCTTTATGCTGTGTTTGCAGGCGTGGCAGAGGTGCTTGAGTATGCAACTACTGCTGCTATTCACACCACAGGACCCATGCCTTTACTTCCAGCATACCTCAAGGATTAGAATCTGTTGGTTTCTCCATTTTCTACCCCATTTCAGCTTGTTATTTCTCACTAGAAGCCACTTTCTGCGCCAACTCAGTACATGAGTTATTAAAAGAACAGTGGGACATCTGTGGAAGGTGCAAGACAGTGCTTCCCTCCCCTCCACTGCTCCTCATAAAAACACACACTCTCATTCAAAGATCATGTCTTATACAAGACATTGGTCTAATGGCATCTTGTGACAGGGTAGGAGGCAAGCATCCATGTGAAATGCCCATGCAAACATTTTAAATGTGTTGGGCATCTACTGGACATATGCTTGGAGAATGCCCTCCACACTGAAGTGGGGATTTTTTACTGAGAGGGACTGAAGTGGGTGCAGACCTGACCCACATCCTGACCCCTGTTTCAGAGGCTGCCCACAGAACACATCCCAGGGGATTACTGCACACTTTTACTGAGCTGTTTTCCTCTGCTGCACTTTGCTGGCAAAGAAAGGTCTTCAGCTTCCAGAACTGTCAATTGCCTTTCAGAAGCACTAAGCTCACACATACACATTTGTACGTTTTCATCAGGATTTAATCATTTGTAGCCTCTCATGAGAATTAATATTATTCCTCGACAGAGGCAAAACTTCCATCATCCTGTGCAAACTGCTACTTACCTATGGCAACCCTGTTTATGGGAATGCCTCATTATATATAATTTCAGGTTTCAATTGGAAACTGTTTCACAGAAGTGACAAGCACTTCACTATTTCTATCCCAGCCCTGTCTTTTTAGTCTACAGGAGGCTCAAAACAGATCTGAGCAACAAGTTCCATCAAGAACTCAATGCTCACCCTACTTGTGCACACACTGACTTGAGTAATCTGTGTGTGACTCCCAAACCTGAACTAATTAATTGTCCTATATTTGTAAATCTCAACCATAGCGTGCTTAATGCACCATGGTGCCACTAAACAAACTCGCGTTCCCAGGAATCGGAACAAATTGCTCGGTTTCCTCAGAATCATTCTGGCCTGCTCCTGGCAGCTCCCTGCATACAATTACAGATACAAAATCAATCTGAAGCACAGAAAAGAGCATAGGATCTCCTACTGAACACACTCTTCTTCCAGATTTGAATTTGTAAAGCAGAATATTGCATTAACACAGTCCCTTTTCTATGACTTCATACACTTTTTTATATATTTTTGCATAGCTCCTGGCAGGTGTGTTCAATTTGTTATTAAACAGAACTCTTAACTGACACATACACTGCATTTCTAGGTATTATTTATGCATTTGCCTATATATCAACATGAGTAGCATGATTTTTACTGCCATAGCATAAGGAGCAAGCTCATCTCAGTGAAAAGACAGTTGTATGTTCTTGGATGCCACGCTGGGGCACACAGAGTGCCACAACAGCTGCCTTTCCCTGGGTATCTCAATATCCCCAGGCTCCTTCCAGAGTCAGTGGAGGAGACTCCCACCATTGTGTAATTTGGTGGAATCATCATTGTTACAGAAGAGGTACTTTGGTTTCAGTAAAAAATTCTTTAATATAGAAGTCAGTATCTGGCTTTAATTCAATCTGCTCTGAAATCACTCGAAAACCATTCATTTTCTATCATTTTCTAATTCTCTTCTCTAATGGTTTCTGAATCTTTTTCAGTATAAACCTGGTCTATTAGGACTCATCTCCTGCTAGAAGGTTGGTTCTGATATTAAAATGGTGTTCCTAGCTAAGAAAAGCAACTCTTCTATTCACTGACTAAAGGCACTGACTTAGCCATATAATAGGTATTTTGCTTTCATTTTAAAAAAATGGATTGTAAAATTAACTTCTAAATCCTTATTGAGTAAATATTTAATTAGTTATCTGAGGATCACAAGTGTGTCCCCAAGCCTTTTTCATTACACTGAAAGCTTACTCATACACAAGGATTTTATAGCAGTGTAACAGGTAAGACTCCATAGTCCTAGTTTAGAAATTGAACCTGTTTAATTAAATGTATCTTTAGACTGACTGCTACAAACCACAATATGGCACTCAGTTTAATTTAAACCTGTTTTGTTCACTTCATTTCCCACAGAAAATGAAGACACTGTAAGCCATATTCACATCTGCTCCAAAGCTTCTGAGCAGAGCAAGCTTAACTGAATTTCGTCTCCTCTCCTCCAAAACATGGGCAAAGCAACTTCAAGGAGGAGGAGCTCAGCTATGAGCTGGCAATTTCACCCTATCCCATCAGCTCTTTGCTGTCCTAGCCATCCTTCTAACCTGCTTAACCCAAAATCCAGTGCTGAGAATCTGGAATTAAATTAAATTAAATTAAATTAAAATAGATTAAATTAATTTAAATTAAATTAAATACAACAACATCACTGCCACTGGATCCAACACTAAGAGCAGCAGTAGGTAAGACCTTAAATACAATTTTAGTAATACTCCAGTTACACATCCCACTAGGCTTGGACTGGTAAAGCCAAGTTATGTGTAAATAGGACAAATCTAAGCCTGCTGAATTAGACAAGAGCATTCCTAAATCCTTTCAGGCTCATTTCAAGTAAAATCTGGATTACCTTTCTAGGCACCAGGAGACAACAATGGAAATTCCTCCTCTACAAGATGTGGTCTTATTTGGCTCCTCTTCTGTAAAACTCTGCTCCTTGCAGAAGCTACGAAATGTCATCAAATTGCACTGGTCCTGTGTGCCTGCTCAGTTTCTCTCAGGACATCCTCACAAACCAAAATAGATTGGTCTAAACGTCCTTTCTCAGACCAGTGCAGCATTAATACAGTACTGACTTTCCCATGTATTTTAACTATAATCATTCAAAGAATCAAATACTAGTACAAAAATATATCATTTAAATAGTGTGAGGATTTTTCCTTGAGATTTTGCAGTAGTGAAGAATACTATCCTTGTAAAATAACTCTGACCTGCACTTCTCAGGCAATTAATTTCCTTGAAATATAGACAAATACTTTATTCTTCAAACAATAATGACAGAATACAGCTTTGTCACCAGGATTTCTTTTTATTTAAAAGAACAACAGGAAATGGGGATGGGGGGGAAGAGTTCTATTAAAGGACAATTCAGTGAAAGGTCTTTTAGCTGGCAATTGTCAGCACAGCTCAGGGCCAATGGATCAAATTTAACTCTCTAAAGTGCTGATGGTTGTATGAGTCTTCACAGTAGGGGCTGGTGCTCTGGGCCACTCAAGTTCAATTTTTGGTGTTACCACGGGATGTAGGAACTGGAATCTTGGTGAGCAAAGATTTGCTCCGTATTTGATGCATTGGGTAAAGTGGTATTCTTAAAATCACTAGCCTCCCAAGCAGCTAGTAAGCCAGCAGGAGGTTAGTAGGAAGAGAAAGTAATTGTCCTTTGTGCCTCTGAAAATAGCCAATATTAAAGGATCCTCTTATGTATTACCTGCGTTTCAATCTACTCTTGCAGCTCACAGGAAAAGAAAGAGGCTGGTGGAGAAAGAAAATAAAGCTGTCAGAAATATTACAGGAGACCCTCCTCAGGCTGAAGTGTATGGTCTCCTCACCTAGAAACCTGTGCAGCCAGAAAGGATGAGTGCTCTGTAAGCAGTAAAAAACTTGTTCACACAACACACTTTACATACACAGTGTACTGTGCGTGTCCCTGTGCATTCACCACATCCCTGAAGAGGCCAGAGACCTGGGGAAAGGCACTGCAGGAGTGATCCTCAAACATTTATCCAGCATGTCCATAGTGCAGCCAGCACCATGTGGACTCCACTGTATGTAAGTCATTGGAAATCCACTTTCCGTGCAGCCTCCGCTTTCCACGCAGTGCCCAAAGAAGGTGGAAGTGCAGCATGACCAGCAGCAGAATGCAAGCCTAAATGCTCTGATCTTGACCTGAATGTTCTTCTCTGTTAGTAAATTTCCCAAAATGAAGCAGATCTGGCTGTTGATTTCCCTAGTCCTACTGTTTGTTCACAAAACTGAAAGGAAATTTACTTTGGGTCTGGGCACAACAGGAAAAACTAAACTCTCCAAAGCCCCCAGTGCTTCAGCACTGGTGGAAAGGAGCTCACTCTTGTTTCAACCCTCAATTCAAATTCTGTCTAAACCAAATTTGGGTCTGAACTTGGCTACATAACATATCCTAAGTGATTAACTGGACCATATCTAATGTCTTGAAGACATGGAGAATAGAAGCAAAACAGATTACAAAACCCCCTGAACTTACAGTACAGGAGACTTAAAGGCTTTACAAGGCCCATTCCAGTAGGATCCAGATGCCCACTTCCTCATCAGCAACATTCCCACTGCTTTCTGTATGAGCACAGCTCTGCCTGTTCAGGGAACATGTGAGGATCCTCATGTTGAAAACAGGAAAAAGAAAACTTCTTTGCTAATAGGAAAAAAATTCTTGTAATAATACTAATCTATTTATAATGGTCAAAAAATATGACAGCTTACAACAGCGTCAGAGCAGTGCTTTGGCAATATTTTAGCATACTGCTGTATTTTTAGAAGGACTGTTCATTTACTTTCTCCTAAATGCTGCAGTTCTTATTTTTCAACAAATGATCTGTTTTTTTTGGTGTATCATATGCCAACATCAGAGTGTTTTATCTCAGGCTAAGTAGGAACTGCAGGCAAAAACAAAGCTCCTGCACACACGCTGCTGTACAGCAGCACTGCCAGAGATGCCAAATCCCAGTCTCCTCCTGTGCTTTATGCAGTGAGAGCTCCGCCACTTACAAACCTTCCTGGAACGCGGCACTCACTGCGTTTTTACGATGAGTAACAGAAGACTGCTGGGTTTCTTCATCCTGAGCATTGAGGAACTATCCCATTGTAAATAATTGGGCTGACAGTTTAATGATGTTGCTCAACCTAACTGATTCTAGCAAGCAGCATGTACGATAAGAGTGCAGGAAGATGTGTTTAAGCGCTTTTATGTTTTCTCAGCGCAGCGTTTCTGACCATTTCAGAATTCAGCTGCCAGCTACAGGTGAAGTTCTGTTAAGCTTTCTCTTAAGTATCACCTGGGCCTACAAGCTCATGACAACAGGATGGTCACAGACCCTAAGAGCCTCTACAGCTGTAGCTCCAGGACTTACAGGCAAAATCCACAGGCTCTTCTTTTCTTATTAAAAAGCACATATGAGCTTCCACTGCTAACAAAAATTTATACTAGGCTAAATTAAATACATGTGCACCCACATGTTAACTGAATTAAATTGAAACCATCAATACATCTCAAATGTCCATCTGTTTACACAAGCCACTTGCAGCTTTCAAGTCTTGTGCTCCTTACAGTGTAACTCTCAACCAAAACAGTCGAAGTGCAAGCAGAAAGCTCTGCTGTGCGATTTCCATGCATAATGACCATGTGTTTATTGGGTTTTCATGTTCAAATCATGTCAGAATAGACATGCTATCCATTTGCAAGATGCAACACATCCATGCCAGCCTCTCCTTCTTCAGCTGCAGAAGCCTTGCAAAACAAAGCTGACTCTAACCTGGACAGACACTATAGCTAAATTTAAAATACCTCCCTTTGCAATTACAGTTTGATAGCTGTAAATGATATACCTTGCAGGATAAGGAATTAATTTCTGAGGTAATAATGTATCTTCCACATCTCAGAAAGATTAAGAGCAGCAAATACAAGTAGCTGTTTTCAGGTATATTGCAGGTGATAAAATACTTTGATGAAAATCTCTGTACTAGCTCTTCCTAAGAAAAACTTTGTACTAGCTCTTCATAAGAAGTTGCCTTTTAATCTGAGAGGCTCCCTTCAGCAAGGCTGCATACAGCTAGCTGGATTTAAACTGGAAGGATGAAAGCCAGGACACATTATCCTACAGTTCTACAGCTGGAATCAAACTTCCTTTCCTAATCTGAACTAAACTTAGTATTTCACTCTTTGACAGGGATGGAGTGAAATGCAGCTCTATTAAAAATTTAAAAAATCAACCAAAAGCTGTGCCAGCATGTGATACCAGCCTCTCAGAGAAACCGGTTCTCATCAGACACTATCCTCCTGGACATCCCTACTGTACTGCTGTTGTTGATGATGATGATTGTGATGTTGAACGCCTACAAATCTCCCACGTGCCTATTTCGTTGGCCTGTTTTGCTTAAAAAAAAAAAAAAAAAAAAGCTCTAGGCCATTATTCTTGAGCAGTAAGAAAACAAATCACTCTTAGACCTACTCCTCTTGCAGATTCCCACACTTATTACCCAAAATCCCACAGCTCGCTATTGGTTCTACCCTTGACCAAAGTACAGGGCTGAGGCAGCATGCCATCCCCTGGGAAAAGCCGATCACGTTCCTCCCGGCGAGCCACTCCGGTTATTCTAGGATCGCAGTCGGGCTGGAATAAAGTCCCCTAACTTTTCAGAGAAGGCAGCGCTCGCTCCCAACGCCAAGTACCTGGTGACCCAAGGGGACGAGCGTGGCCGCGCTCCGCACCCTGACAGGGAAGTCGCTTTTCTCCCCTGACCCGCTTTCTTTTTGAGGGGAAAAGAGCCGAAACGAGCGAACCGAGAGCCTTCTGCACCCTTCCAAAGAGCCACCCTCCTGCTTGGGTAGAAGCGAGGGAAGGTGCCTCGCAGAAATACGTAAAGATGCTCATGCCGGTGCCCCCCACCCCGGTGCCGGTGCGGTGC
>VWYI01027967.1:119829-158922 GCA_013399455.1 Anthoscopus minutus
GCTCTTCCTTTCTCTCCCCCCCTTCTTCCCACCCCTTCCCCCTTCTCGCTCTCTGTATCTCAAGGACGAGGTGAAATCCCTTGGCTGGTCATGAGGCGGCTTCAGAGACAAACAACACAATGCGAGTGCAAATAACAAAAGGGAAGAAGGAAAAAAAAAAAAAAAAAGGAGAGGGAGCCCGGGAACAATGGGGGAGGAGAGGCTCGCCGCGCCGCGCCTGGCCGCCGCCGGCACCCCGGCAGGCAAGAGGAGGAGGAGGCGGAGGAGGAAGGCGACATGGTGACAGCGGGGAGGGGGCTGCGTGGGGAGTCCCCCCGGCGTGTCGGGGCTGCCACAGATCATCCCCGACCTCCTCCCCGCCGTCCGCCCCGCCGCGCACCGGGGCGGCCCTACGTGGCGGCCAGCGGTAAGTGATGCGCCCGCCGCCCCCGCGAACGGCCATCGCCGCTACCACCATCCTCATCCTCACTGTCCGCGGAGGGAGCGGGGGCGGCGGCTGTCCGCTGGTACAGCCAGCGGTTCAAAGCGGCGGCGGCGGCACCAAGCCTTTCTCGCCTTCCCCCTGCTCCGCCCGGGAACTTCATCAAGCGAGGCTGTCGCGGGTCCCGGGGACACCGCTCCCGACTCCCTTCCCGAGAAAGATTTCCCCCTCCCGCCGTTTTGCTAAGAGTAAACATGCCGAGAGTTGCATGGTCGTGGGCGTGTGCGTGTCCGCTGGCACCTCCCGCACCGACAACCCTGTGACAGCGGTGCGATCGCGCACGTGCCGAGCTGCCCGTGGGGACGCCCGCTGCATCCCCTCTCCTCAGCTCCCACTTCATTCCCAGGACCCCCAGCCGGGCGCAGGAACCCGAGAGAGACGCAGAAGTTTGGGGTCCCACCGCACCCTTCCCCTCCGCGCTCTCCCGCAGGGGCCGGGGATGAGGCGGTGGGTTCGAAGCCCACCGGTGTCACCCCTCAGCCCCCGGGGTTACCTCAGCGGCCTGCGGGGCCCGGCGGGACTGCGGCTCCCCGCGCTGCTGGAAGCCGTGCCCGCGGCGGAGCAGCCGGGGCAGCCCCCGCCGTGTCACCGCTCCCCCAGACAAGCGGGGGAGCGAGCGCTTGTGTCTGCAGCCTGCCTCTGCCCCGGACCCCGCGGTTACCTCCTTCTCCTCCGGCTCTGCTGCAGCAACCCTCGCCGCTGCTCGGGGCAGCGCAGCCGTGTCCCGGGCTGGCCCCGCCAGCCCGCGGGGAGCCGGCCGGCCGCTGCCGGGGTTTCGCGTGTGGGTGGGGGTACGTGCCAGTGGGTGTGGGGGAGTTGTGTTTTCCTCTCGGCAGCAGCCGCTGGTCCTGTCTGTACCCAGCGCAGCTGCTCGGAGCCGGTCCCGGTGCTGCGGGTGCGACGCGTCCCGGGGCGCGGGGGGACGGCGGCCGCAGCCCGGGTCTGGGAAGGGTGGCGGGTACCCCGCCGCTAATAAAGTCACGCTCTCCAAGTACCAGGTCTGCCTTTCGCTCGCTCTCTCCCTTGTTTACTTACGGGGTCTTTTATTTTTAAAGGAGCAGTTTGTACACGTGCTTTTCCGAAGCGCCGAAGCCGGCTGGACGAGGTTCGAGCCTGTGAGTGGGAAACGCAGAAATCTGCACTCTGAGCCAAATTGCTCAAAGAAGAGCAAGTTCGGTTATTATTCATCTCCACGAGGGAAGTCTTATCTTCTACAAATATTTGATGCTGGGACAAGTCCAATAATTAACAAGAACAATCAAACAATTTCACTGCCTTCTTGGGGATTTAAAAAGTCATCATCTGGAATTCATGAACATTACAACCTTTTTTTTTTTTTCCCCCCGTGCTTGGATATGTTACTGTATATGATCTTTTCAGTGTGTGTGTGTCCCTAAGTGATTTTACCCTTTCAAGCAAAAAGATGCAAACCATTAACAGCACAGATAATATTCACAACTGCTGATTCAGTGAGACTTCAGACCTCTCCGTAGGAGTGGTGAGAGAGGGTGGTAACTCTGACGGGAAAAGGAGAAAAAAAGAAAAGAGCTGAAGGAATGTTTCTTTCTTGGCTTCCTCCCTACCTCTGTGGCAGGAACTCCCACGGGAGTCCTGTGGGTGGGATGGGAGCAGGGCAGATGGGAGCTTGGCCAGCTCTATATAGGTGCAAGCATCAGCTCTCCCAGCCAGCCCCATAACTCCTCATACCAGAGAAAAAGTCGGGCTGGGAGAGGAATGAGGCTTCTGAGCTCTGCAGCAGTGTTTCTGGCACGGTACAGACATGGGGTGCCAGGGAGGCAGCATGGCTTTCAGGATCTGCCAGGAGCCAAGAGGGACAGACAGGGAGTGGACCATGGCCTGATTGTATCCAAAAAACTCAATTAAGCCAACCTCAAACTTGCCTGTTCTGAATTAAATTCAGACATTTGAGAAAGGTGGCAGCATGCTAAGTGATAATGTTTCACCATGCACTCTGTCCCAGTCACCAAATTGTGAGCAAGTTCTGGCACTAGCTGTCAAAATTACACATCCTCAGTCCCCACCTGCTCATGCAAATCCTGCTTGATTGCTGCTGACCCTCAGTGCTGTGTAGGCAATGAAATAGCCCCAGCATGAAGCTTTGCTCCATCTCAGGTCATCTCAGACCTGGGATCCTACAGCCAGACTTCCATGGGTCAGGCTGACAGGCTTTGTGTGTCCTCCCCACATCTTTCAGAACCCTTTTCTATGCATACCCTAACTGCACCTTTTTTTTCTTTGCATAATCACTGCTCCCCCTGCCCTCTTTTACTACATGTTTTACGCCAACTCCTCCTTACAGTCATGATAAAGTTCCTTGCAGTTCAACACAAGAAAGGAATAAGGGTGGCTGGGTCCAAAACTAATCTGGTGCAAAGAGAAAAAGCCAAATGCGGGTGCATTTTATTTAAGATCAAAAGCACAATGGTGTGAGATTGTATTATGCTCTCCACAGGAGCTGTATTTTTCTAGTTCTACAATAGGATTAAGGTGTTCAGTGGAAAAGAGAATTACAAAAAAAAAAGGAAAGAAAGAAAGGAAAAAAGCCCCATTGGACTGCTAGTAGCTGCACTGCATTTGAGTTTGTCTTGAATAATAAGGATATTTCATTCCTCAAAGTCTCTAGCATCCTATTTCCAAATACTTTTTAAAACAATTGTGAATGCCAATAAGAATTTCATTTTTACTATTTATTGCAAAGAATTATTTTGGGAGGGGGGGCGTATTTATTTATTTAAAGGAAGGAAGTTGCCATTTCTGCATTGACTCATTTCAACATTTTCAGTCAACCAAATGATTTTTAGTAGAACCTAAAGACATCTCCTTATTTAGCCCTGCATATTTGAGTGCACAGGATGTTGAATGTTAGTACACAGGCTGGACACAGCTGGGAGCACAACTTCAAGCCACTTTTCCACCCTGAATAACTAAAGAAAGCATAAAAGAAAATTTTCAGTGCAACTTACACAGTGAAAGGTAGGTTACTGTGTAAAAATTGCTAGCTATTTTAAATTTGAAATTTGCAAAGCTCTGGCTAACCCTCAGTTTCCCAGCATCAGGGAAGCCTGGCCTGAGCCTGGTTCTGTTCAAGTGTTCATGGAACATGACTGTGTGGAAATGAATCACATATCTTTACTGTCAGCAGTGTGCACCTAAAAATCAATTTGTAAAGGTGTTTTATGCACAGCTCTGCATTGGTTTCCCCCACCCACCCCTAAACCTGCAAGTTAAAGTTTTATGTATGATTCTAAGGAAAAAAATTTACAGATAGATCTCTCTGCTCACACAGAACTAATCTGGCTATTTAGTTTTCCCTGACTTTTTCCCTTCTTCACCAGCTGCTTCTTGCCTCATCCTCCTAGAAAATTCATAGCTCCAGTTTTCTACTCCATTGAGTCTTGGCACACTCATTTTCACAAGAGCTACCGTAAAATGCCACCTTTCCCACATGGAAATGGTTTGTTGCTACCTCTCAGAGGTATAAATGACAGCATTGAACAACAAAGCCTGAGTCCTGTAAAACAACATTATCTTTGTGCCAGAGTAATCCAATCATTGAGGTACTGAGATAACCTTAAAGCCATATCAAAATGAAGAAACCACTTAGGAACTTACAAACATCTGTTTTTGTATCAGAGAGCATCAGCACAAGAACACCCTTACATGGTCTAATCAGTCCAAGCACCACTCTCATCTTTTACATTCAGCATGGCTTATCTGCTCCTCCATAATAAAATCAGAGTGATGCTTGCACTGATTTCTGCTAGTAGGAAAAGCCTCTGTTGCTTAAATTAAAGCAATGTGGTTCTATGCAGGTCTTGTCTCTGTTCTCCCAGAGGCAATAGAGAATCCCATCTATAATATTTCAAAAAGACATTAAAATAACTTCCTAGGGAACATAAAACATGCTGCCGTCGTGTCCCTGAATAGGGCGCTGTCTCCAGTTTCTTGTTAGCTGATTCCTAAAATTAAATGATAGAATCATGTTTCAGCAGAGCAATTGGCAGTTTGGATCCCACATTTAGGTCCTAATAACTAAATAAGGAATATATTTATTTTTAGTAGAAGGTGCATACAAAATCTAAAAGAAACAGGAAATGTTGATTAAATTAAATGTCAGTGTGGCGTTCTGTAATTTAAACTACTGCAGGCACATGGAATGATAAAGAGAAAAGGAAGCCAGCTGAAAAAGTTAAGATCCTTACTTTGAGTTGTCCATGCTGAGCAAAAATTCAGTATTACAGGAACCTGTAAACAGCTTCCACCTTCAATAATGGACTAAAGGCACGAGCCACAATCATCTATCATGCCACCAGTAATAACACATAGATTTCAATGAGATTACTCACATATTTAAAAATAATCATAATCTATCAGGACATGCAGATGAATAAAGACAGTCACAAGGATGGATTTAAGAAGCAGGCTGGAACTTCATTAACACAATATTTTCACACGTCAAACAGTTAAGTGGGCCCAGTTCAGGGATTACAAAATTACAATTTAGGGCAGATCTTCCCTAATCTCTCTTTTACAATAAGCCCACATCTGAAGCCCAGACCTCAACCCTTCCCCAAGGAAGAGAAGGAGTATCTAAACCCCACAACACTTCATTTAGGTTTGCTTCTTTCCCAAGCACAAATCCAGTTGCAAAGTTCCAGATTTCTTTTAATTTCAGCCTTAGTCCACACTGAACATGACCAAAACCTTTGCCAACTCCAACAGATGAATAAATATGTATATTCTCACATATTTCATTTCCAAATGCAACTTTTTAGCCCACCCCTGACCCTGTGGTGCTACAAAGGCCATCAGAACATTTAACTCTGCCCTAACACAAGAACATGCCCTTCTTGATGCCAGAATTCCCAACCGAGAGGCAACATCCTCTGCCTCTTGGAAAATCACAGATTATCCACCGCGATACCGGGGAGGATTAAGATCCAAACCTTAATGTCACTTTTGTGCCTGCCAGAAGTGAGAGAACCCAGCAAGGATCACAGCTGGAGGTCTCATGCATGTATTCTGGCTGTCCCCTTTTCTTCTTGGCTGTTTACCCCACCAGCAGCTTAATTAATCGTGTTTTCCATGGAGCTTCCACTGGAGGTGGAGGAAGCGCTTGCAGGATGAGAAACCACGTGGTGATGCTCTCCTGCTTGTGGACACCACCAGGAATGTGTCTTGCATGGTTCAGTGAGGGTCATTCAGGACTAATTAATGAGGGCTGATCATTAGGACAGTGCAGTTGTGGAACTTCCAGACCATGAAGTAGTCCAGGTATGTCCTCATGGCGCACCACTGTGCACAGAGTGCACTTCAAATTCCAACCAAAGCTGCAACAAAGTTTTCAGAGTGATTCCCAACAGTTTCAGGCACTCTACAAGTTGATAAAAATTGTGGCACAGAGCTTTCCAAAATCAGGTGTCTTTCATTTTTTACATCAAGCCATGAGTTCTAAAACTGGTGATTGACTGAAAAGGGGAGGTAATCAAAATAATCTGCAATTTCTGAAAATAGACCAGTTCCTGTGAGTAAGTTTTAGCGGGATTGTACAGTTAGTATCTTATCAGTAGCACAGGAACAGGGATTTGTATATACTGTTTTATTAAGATTATTATCTCTACAGTGCTCCTTAAATGAAAACAAAAGAAAAAAAGAATTTGCCGTAAAAGGACAGAAAAAATGACTCACTCTTCTGTTGTTGCCAAAAGCCTCTAATTTTCAATATAATCAACCTTTCTGCCACAAGACAGAGCCTTTTTTTTTAAAAAAAAATATATATTTAGGTGCAGTATTTAATATTACAATAAATATGGAAAGAAATGGTGTGACCTTGTTTAAAATTTAGCACATTGCGTTAGGATTATTCTCTGGCATGTATGCAATAAATAGTACCCTCAAAAGAAGCAAAGAAACATAACAAAACCAAACAGAATTAAATTTAATTAATGGCCCAATTTCCAACCAAAAAATACTCTTTCTCACTATGAAGTTTGTTCTCTGAATTTGTTATTATTGTTTGAAAAATCAGAGACCGTTTACGATTTTTGCTACAGCATTTCTCATGCAAAGCTGTTTTCTTGCACTACCATCTTTTGGAGTAACACAGCTCCTAATATCCTTAAATTACTATCATAAAAACAAAAAGGAGAGGAGGTTGCACTGCAATGAGATGTCGTTTGTGTTCATAACAGGGCAATTGTTGATTTAAAATTGGCATTGGAGCTCCTTTTGTGAAATGATTGCTGGGTTAGGAAAACAGCCCTTTAAAGTGGTAAAATGTGAATTTCTAAGGAAGGACTCAGGTTTAACACTTGTTCTGGTCTGTGTTGACTATTAGACCTGCACATATTTCTGTGTGTGTATATTCTGTTGTTCTGGATGTATCCTATAGGAATGCTCATAAGATCTCTGTCTAGAAGGCTCAAATAGCTTCATATTTTATCTTTAGGAAAAAAAACCACACAAAAAAATGGCATATAAATAAATGTTTCATAAGAACTCAAAGCCTGTCTTACCTCATGCACCTGCTCATGTGGCTACAGGTATGTAGTGAAGGATAAGCAGTACAAAATATTTTATATTCTGCTTTTCCAGTGTGTGGGCATTCAGGCTGTTCACTACAAATGACTGCACAAGGTGAGAGGCATGGAGAATCAGGCCCCAAAGATTTTCTATACTGGATCAGATCACTGGTGCATTAAGTGTGTCACCTCACAGCTGGATGCTCCAAAATGAACCTAGCTATCTGTGTAGTACTGTGGGAACTACTCTGGCAGTCAGGTTGCATCCAGGAGAGGAGAGTGGATTTTGCCTTTTATTTTCTTAGTGTATCTAGTCAGAACTGCTCTTATTTGGGATCAAACTGTTCAGACTTTCTTAACAGTTAAACAAGAGTATCTGACTCTTGTTGTGAAACAGGATGTAAGACATGGCATTAGAAATTACAAATAATAGCACGAGAGAAAACAAAACAGCACAACAAACATTACTTTCTCACTGTTTTCATGTGTTTATCTGGTATAAGAAAATAATTTGCAATATAAGAAACATGTAATAAGTATGCCATGATTTACATCAGGGCGTTTTACACTGCAGAGCTAATTTGTAGAACTTTGCAGCTTCATATAATTGATAAACATTTAAGTCAGAAATGTGACCATATAACATGGACAATAATTATATACAGTTTTAGGAATTTCCAGATATCAGCAACATGAAGTAGTACAAATATATCAACACACAAAGCTGTGTAAATCTTTCAGAGGTTTCATATGCTGAACCCAGTGAGAATCAAATCTCAGCACATCAAGTTATGACTAAAACACAAATATTCCTAAAACACTTGAGCATGCTGGTTCCAGCATCCAATAAATCCAAAGCAGATGAACAAAACTTAGTACACTTGTTAGATACATTAATCCTAGTTGTCACATATTCAAAACTATTCAAAAGCAATTACATACCTGCTATATGACTGAAAGTCAATAGCACTTATAGTGCCCCTAAATTGCTTCTCTGGAGCTCAGTTTCACTCACCAAAAAACCCCAACAAAACCCACAAAGAAAATATATGTGCCTATACTCCCAAAAAAAACAAATGAAAAACACACCCAAACCAAACAAAATACCCAGCCAAAACCCAAACACTTATGCTGCAGGCTTACATACTATTTTTTTAAAAGAGTTTCATTTCAGTAATATTTTTAAACATATGCCATGTGACTGGTGATCCAGCTTCCCCAGTTCACACAGCAGAACATAAAAGCTTTCAAGGAGAACAGGTGTCTCACCATCCATTTACTCTTAGTCATTCTGAAACATAAGACTTGACTGCAAGTCTTTTGCCAAAAAATTAAGGTCATTCAGGAAAATATTTTTTAATCCTTTCTTCTTTTTCTATTTTGATAGAACTGCTTCTCTTCAGACAAAATAAAGTAAGAGATGACTAAACCAGCTATCTATTTCTGCAAATGTTTATGTGAAGAGCTGTTACTGATGAAGTTTCACTAGTAAAAACCAGCTTTTCAGTTGGATTGGTTAAAATGGGCTGATTTTGCTTTCTGGCCATGTAACTGAAACACCTGTTTTGACCTTCTGCTGAAGGTGAAGAGCCCCCAGCCTGTGGCCAAGCACCAGACAGTCACAGGATGCACTGGAATATAGGATGGGCTCCTGGGCAGGGAAACCTGAGGTTTAGCCTCCTGCTGGCACCAGGTTCAGGGCCCTGTGCAGAAGAGTCAAAGCAGGAGAGAAGGCCAGAAGAAAAGATGTCAGGCCACAAAGATGAAATCAAAATAGAAACAGGAAGTCAAGTGGCACTCCGGGACCTGCAGAAAGTTGGGGTTTTTTTAATTTTTTTTTTTTATTATTTGTCTATTAGACAAATAAAAAAAAACACACCTCACCAAGGACCTGTCAGACCAGTTAGAAGTCTCTGAATTTGTGTACGTGTGTGGTAGGGGGTGTTTGTATTTTGTATTTTAACTGACTTCAAAACAAATCAATAAGTTTGGAAAAAACAGAAGGTCTCTAGTATGGACTTTTGTTCACAAAGAAATGTGCAATAAAACCCTATTGTATTCATTCTCCAAGCCAGAGGCAGGGCTGGTATTTGCAAACCCAGGGCAGGGATTAGAAGCCAGGCTTTCAGACAAAGAGCAAATCCAAGGGTTCACATCAAGGACTCTCCAACTATAATATTCTTCAAGTCCTTCTCACCCAGACACCAGCTGCTTATATCTGCATTACCTTTTCTCTTTCATAGATTCAAACTGATACTTTCACAGTGAAGGCCTTCATGCAGTTGATTAATAAATTTCCTTTTTGAGTAAGGAGATTTCAAAAAAGAAAAGTGACTGTGAGATAACTAGTATCCATAGGGAAGCAGACACTGAACGACAAGGGGGAAGGAGGGAGAAGGGTCAACAACAGGCATGGGACAAGAGGAAGAGGCACCAAGGAAGACAGAAAGGAGCCCTGAAGAGCATCAGCCATCAAGTAGTGAGTTTTAACACTGCTTGCAGTATTTTGACTGCTCCCAGACTTTTGGGACTTTTAAAGGCTTTCAGAATAATTAAATATTAGTCTTTGTTTTATAGCAGGTTGGGATGTTTTTACTCAGCATCTCCTGAAGCACTTCAGAGCTGGAAAAGCTATCTTTATCTATTTCAGCTTGCTTTGTTCACAATCTATTCAGTGGCTGAATAGTTGGAATAGTATTGAAAGTTAATCACCCTCCTACTCTCATGTTACCTTCCCCTACAACCTGTTTACCCTCCTCGCCCACTATTTTCCTAAAAAGCAGCTTGCTGACAAGTGGCAGAATTACCATTTCCGTGGTGACACAGCCCATCAGAGAACAATGCACAGAGATTAATTTTCATTTTTGAAGGAAAAGGAAGGACTTTTTTTGGATACATTTATTCCACAGAGGTGGTAAATGCAATCTTGCTTGTTACTGTAATTCACAAGCTCATCTTCACCCCTCTTGGTATAACCAATTCCCTGTTGATCAGTGCTCAACCAGTGCTTGTGTTTGTCTCTGTGTGTGTGTGTGTCAGGCAACAAGTGTGCAATGGAGCTCAAGTTCACCCTGGTCCATGAAACATGTGAGCATCCTGTGACTGAAAATATGCTCCCTTGCATAATGCTGAGATTAGCAAATTTCTAGTAAAGGATGTCAGACAGAAAATGGAAAAGGAAAAATGTTTAAGATAAATACAAAGGAAAACCCTACCTAAGAAATTAGCAGGATTCCTGCTCAGTTCCAGCTACATCTCTGTCATTGATGCCTGTGTGGAGTGACATATGACAGCTCCTCTGGCTTTAAATTCCCTTCTCTTAAAAACAAGAGCTGAAGGAGGTGAAGCTATTTTAAAGATCCTTGGCTTTTTAGAAGATGACTTGTGCCAGTGCCAATTGATCATAAGCAACTTTTGATGGATAGAGGAGGGAAGGTTAGCAAATCACAAACTGTGGCATGCTCAAATTGTGACATTCGTGAAAAATGTCATTGGCTGAAGGTGATTATCATCTTGGCAGCTGTGTTTGGTTGGATCTGGGATTGCACAAACAAACAGCTGAAAGGTGCTAGCTGGCCTTCCTCAGGTGTGTTCCTGGCTACTGGCATTTTTAATGCTAAAAGGGGAGGTGTTTTCCAGACATCCCTCTATAGGAAGGCACCATGGCTGTTTTAAGAGTTGCAGTTCCACAGCTGGTGTTAGCAGTACCTGGCAGGGTGAGAGCTGGAGTTCCCATGTGCTTCTGTCTAAGAACTCATCCCACAGGCTTTGTGCAACTGGGAGGCTTCTAGACAGGATGGACAGTGTCTTCCACTGACAGAGAACATGGATAAATTATACCAACTATAAACCGAATCTGTATGCCAAACCCTTGTATTGCAGACTTGGAACCAAAATTACGTTTTTTGGTTTGGGATTTTACAATGAAACCTATTAACAAAAGTGTCATAGCAGCCTCCACTAAATCCAAAAGAGGAAGCAACATCTCACAGAATTTCAGCTGAATATTTGAATTTAATATAAAACCTGAATAAGAGCTCTATGGGTTGCATATCCTGTTGATTTTATTTCTGAAGACTGTTCACCCCCAGAGATTCTTTTACTTGTATAAAGAGAGAAAATAATCTCTGATTCTATCTATCTTTATCTATCTATCTATCTATCTATCTATCTATCTATCTATCTATCTATCTATCTATCTATCTATCTATCCATCCATCCATCCATCCATCCATCTATCTATCTATCTATCTATCTATCTATCTATCTATCTATCTATCTATCTATCTATCTATCTATCCATCTATCTATCTATCCCCCACAGAGTTTGCACCACCAGTTCTTTCATTTGTGGAGAACCCTGTTTTTGGTTGGGAGCAGAGGGCAGGGAGGCAAACAGGCAACCAAGAAAAAGCTGAAGAGAAAGCCTCAGCTCGTGCACACAGAAGCATTTCTCCAGACAGGATGTCCCCTTTGCTCTCCCCAAACCTCTTGCTCTGACAATACGCTCCTCAGGCTCCACCTGGGAACTCAGCAAGTGGTGGCTGCCTGGCATCTGTGGGGACAGCTGGGTACCTGCCCGGGGCTCGCTGCAGCTTCATCAGCTCTGAGCATCCTCCCCTGCACACCTGGCAATGTACCAAAAACCCATTTGAGTCTTTAGCAAAGATATTTTCCTCCCTCATGGTGTTTTGAATCCGTTCTTCAAGCCTTTGTTAGTTGCTCTTGGAAGGACTCCAGGCAGCCCAGAAGACAAAACAATGCAATACTCCAAACCCCACGGTTCACTCGTGTGTCAGGATGGGCTCACTCTGCAGAGCTAGGAGGCCAATTCTTGCAAAGATCACTTCCTCCCATCTCTGCCTTGTTGCTTTGCAGCAAGGTGGAACTGAGCAGGTCATCTACCCAGGTGATGTAAAACCCAGTGTGCCCGAATTCATTGATAGTTAAAAAAGGAACAGAGTCAAAAAGTCAAGAAAAGAATTTGTGCGTGTACCTACCAGAGGCTCCAACCCCCCCTTTTTATGTGGATAAAGAACACTGCATATTTAGAGACAAAATCTACAAGGTTGTAGATTATTTGTCTTTTAATAATACTAATTCTGGCTTCTTTACATGCTGAAGTGTTTGTGGTTTGAAATCCACATTATCACAACTGTCTTGGTCTCAGTGATCCCCTTCCTGAAGCAAGCTACTTGTTGGAGAAGTAAACTACTCCATATCATTTTCTTAGAAGATTATTAAAAGAATTTCTCATAGCATTTGGGTTGTCAGTTTGAACTGGGTGGCAAACAAGAGGTGGCAAACTAATTAACACCTCAGAAATATAACAGATTAAAAGTGAGTATTTCTGTCTCATTTTGAACCCACTCAAATACAATAGATCTGTAAATTCAGCTCAGAAGCTGGGGGTGAATTCTGCTCAGAAGAAATTATGTTCAGAGAAGACATAGAAAGCATTGCAATAAATAATAATATTGCAATAAATAAATAATATTTGAAAAATAAAGCACAAGACAGGACAAATTTATAGGGTGGAATATCTAAAAGATTACATGGAAACTAAACAGAAATAGAAATGCTTTTATTAAAAGAAAAGCAAATGAACGACAACAACAAAAAAGAAAACCCCAACTTTACAGCAGCCCAAACTGATGGAAGTCCCATTTCTATACATACCATAAGGTTTAGTTTTTCTAGAAAATGAGCTACTTCAATTGTCACTGTAGAAAGCAGAGGCTTTAAATTCCCCAGCAATAAGTGGCAAGCCATGTGAATTACTTTCTCCCAGTAAGTAATTCACAAAGGATCTGATTCTGCAAAGCAGTTATCTGGGTAGTATTACTGCTACACAAAGTGCCAAAGATATGGTGAGGGCCCATATGTCTGCAGATCCCCCGAACACAGGCACATCCACAAGACGTGGGAGGTGGAAAAAGCAAAGCTGAGTGCAGTCCACACCAGCACCCTTAAATCTTAGAGCCACAAGTGTTTATACATCTGCTGGTGAAAATTAGACTGTCCAGATCATTAAAATTCAATACATAAGTAGAAATACTTAAAATACAAAAGAAAAAACTTTATATAGCAATTTCCCCCCCCTCCTTCTGAGCTGGTTTCCCTGTCAGTGTAACTCTGCCAGCTTTAATGCCTGTTATTTTTAATTTGCTGTACAAGAGGAAAGGCAATCAGGGAAGTTCATGTGCTCACACTCATACACATGCGTGCATCGATAGATATCATACATAATTTCTCAAAGTAAATATGTAGTGATTAATTTAATAAAAGAAATAATTGCAAACAGCATACTGGGTCATGGGTGACAAATCTAATCATTTACTGAGAGTAATATATGCAGAAATAAACAAGATCTAGCTTATAAGCAATGTGTGGGAAGTTAGCTATGATTCAGGCAAGCGTTTGGATTTCTTGTTTGTGGACAGAAGGTTGGAAATTTAACCACTTAACAGACACCTCTCTAATTTCCTGGTAATTAATGATTTTTGTAATGGTTATTAAGGCCTCCAGCCCTAGTACTGTCAGCTCATTATTGTATTTGTGAATTAACTGTAGCAGTTAAAAATATAGGTGGACAAGAAGCAGCTCCATCTTATCCTGGGCTGTTGTAGTACTCTGAACTAGAACGTGTAACCCCTCTAGTGGAAACTGGGAAAAGTGGAAAAGTGGCTCTAAAGAATTGCCCACAATAAGACATGGGTATCCCCAATTCTTCCAAGATCAATAAATGAAAATTTACTTGATTGTTCATTCCTTCAAATGCCCTGTGCTTACAAATATGCAGTATCACTGATATTTTACTTCAGGATGCAGGAAAAGTGCTTGGAATAGAACAGAGTGAAATGAAGGAAATAAGGTTTGGGCCAAGCATCCTGTTTCACTCCAATGAGAACACAATTGAGCTGAGCCACCCTGAGAAGTTTCCTTTCAATAAACAGAACATCAGTTTCAAAGTCCATTAGAATACGGGTGCTGAAACAGTGCAATTAACAGGGAAATAAAGGACGACAGGTATAAATTTAGGGCACCTTAATTTCTTCTGACACACCTTTTAATGGGATGCATTCCCACTCCAGAGAAAGGGACTATTGAGTTATTTGAATGGTCTCATTTTTCTGCACAAATGGGAATGAACTGAAACTTGTTATTGTTGCACAGGACTGTGGTTGTATGGTCTGAACACAGAACTCTGAGCCTCACAGTCCTGAGCTAGCCAGGGCTTCGGGCCTCATTCCAGCCATTGGCTTTCTCCCATCTCAGTTTCCCCACTTTCAAACTAGTGAAAATACTTGACCCTGAGTTCCTCAAAGCTGAAATGTATACTCAGCAGCAAAGGAAAGCTATTGAGTCTATATGCACAGCACAAGTGTGTAAGCACACAGAACTGGCCACCTGGCTTCCCAAAATTCCCATCTTTACACACAGATGAAAACTGCCCTAGACACACCAAGCAATGGCATTATTGTGTGCTCCTTGTCCTCATCAGGAATTCTTATATTGCAAAGACAAGCCACTCTTTCATCACTATGTCATCTCCATATCTAAAAGAAAAAAGAGTCAATAACTCTTTAGACATACTTCTAAAAGGTCGCTGACCTGAGGTCATCTGTACTGGGGTGAGAGCAGAAAATATTTTTTGTTCATTAAACAGAATGATAACTGTGAAACAAAAATTTTAATAAAATCTTCTCTGTAAAGTAAGGTTAATCATGTTGTGCCTATGCACAACTCAGATGAAGTTAGAATTAGGTGGCAGACACAGAATGCCAGGAATTTGTCACAACAGGACATTTAACTTTCCTTCTTAAGTAACTGTCCTTCAGGAGGAAACTGAAACCCCCTCACAGCCGAGCTCAAGTTTCCATAAAGTTTTTGAAGCTCTTCCTATCCCCTTTGCACAGCAGTCTGGACTTGCTGAATTTCAGAGTGGGATGATGGATCTATACTGCAAATACAAATAGCAATATGCTGTGTTGCCCTAGAGTGGGACAGCTGCTGGCAGGAGCAAAGACACCTGTCCTTGTCCACTTTTGCAAAATCGAGGAGAAGCAGACAACAATTATTTCTGTGAATCTGTCTTGAGCCCTTTTTTCCCCCCCTTTCTTCCCATGAAAACAGGATAACTCTCATGTTTCTCATTTTAGAGGACTAATATAAACCATCAAGATGGTAGTTGAATCTATATAATGATATATTTTTTCACTCAGTGTATAGCCTCAAAACTCTATTGATATACAGACTTTTCAAGTGCTGCTTGCACAGGTATCACTATTCTGGGATTCAGGAATATAAATCACATACTTTTTTTCATTTAAATGTTGATGTGCACAGGTAATTTTCCACTATGCAGAAAATGTGGTAAAAGTATGTGTTGAACATTTGTAAGATGCTAGAAAGTGTCATGCCAGAGTCTAGAAAAGCTTCTCGGAACTAACACAGCTGGTCAGGAAATACCCCTGTCTGCAATCCAGGCTTGGTTAGCTTTTTTAAAAAGGGGCTTTTAAGAGGTTTCATTTTAATATTTTAATGCCAGCAGATTGTGGTGCCTTACAGTAATCAATCCTTAAAACTGATTAATTCCGAGGATGCGCTAAAGGGTATGCTGCTATATAAAAAGAAAAGGGGATTTTACCCATTTATTATTTGCATAATGATTGAGGACTCCCCTCAGTTGAGTGCTGGCTGATTTGCAAGACAAAAACTGAATGCTCACTTTCAACGTGCACCTAGTTAAGTCCTAGTGGAAACCCAGACCGGGACTTCTCCTCGCATGTTTGCATACAGCTGAACCCGCACCTTCAGAGGATTTAAGCGCTACTACCGAGATTTTCAAATCAGCCTGTGAAATTTAACGGGATTTGCACAAGCGAACCTCTACTCTATTTTGAGAAATCGAGAGTAAGTGCAGGTGCAAACGAAGCTACTAATAGAAGTCCTAAGTTATAGTATAGAACTTCAGAGTTTAAGAACCGCTATAAAATAATTAGAAGTCATAAATCAAATACGTGTTACCTAGTGTTTTCATGTTAGCAAAAAGGAGAACTGCAGGACTCCCCAAATAACTTCAGCAGCACAAACGAGGACAATGCTATTCCTTGCCTGCATTTAAAGGGAACTAATCACATAGGAAATGACCACTTGATCCTAACAGCAGATCCTTGCTCCGTACTCTGTGAAAGATCAAAACAGCAAGGCGGGGCTTAGTCCCCTCTCAAGGAATTCCTCCAGGGCTCGGAGCTGGCACTTGCCTGGAGAAAATCCCCGGGGTTGAGTGTGCAGCGTCCTTACACGCCGCTACTGTCCCGCTTATTCACAAGACAAGCCGGTTTTGCATCCAGATGCATTTTTAGCACGATCAGACTTCCCCCGTTTCCCACCACTGTTACTTTAACTAGATCTTGCTGTGCTGAGAAGCCTGAGCGCCTTGGCAGGCTTTACAAATGGCAGAATTTACAGAAGCGCAGCTTCTGACCTCCGGGCATTATCCGAGTCCGCAGCGCGCCTTTATCGGCCTGGCTGTAGTGTTGGTTTTAGGGACGTTTCCGCCACCAATTCCTGGCAGTTTCTGGTCTGCCCGGTTCTCCTTTCCGAGGACACGAGCCCCTCTTAATCTCAGGGCTGAGCAGCCCGCATTAACCATTCGGGCTCTGGTGCAGCCTCCGAGGTCGCTGCTGACAGCACAGCGCACCAGCGCTCTCGTGTCTGGGATTAAAACACACCTGGGCTAAAAAAAAAAGCACTCTGGTGCTGAGGGTTTTGCAACAATTCTATACAATCTGGCTCTTGATCTTTCTGTAAAGCCCGAAAAATCTGTTTGCCTGCCTAAGTGTCGCACTGCAAGTTACCTGCTCGGGCTTGATTAACATTGGCCTGCTCGATCCAAGAACGGTAATAGTTAACCCATTACTTTCCTATGCACAGATTTGATTGAAAATATATAAATGTAAATTTAACCCCTTCCCCACATCTTTGTTACCGTGTTTTGGAATGGTCTCCTTTTACATGTGATGCCCTCATGGGCCACAGCTCTCCAAGGTTTGATCGGGGAAGTCCGTTCTGTCATCTGCTCCAGATGAACAGGATACTTCGAGGTGAGGTCCCTGGATATTTGGAATTTTTCTGGGTTTGAGTTAACAAAAAAAATAACTCTCTAATAGTGTTAATTTTCTTAATAATGGCTGGTGTGGGAGTGTGTTTTGGAATTGTGCTGGGAGCAGTGTTGTTAACCCAGGAATGTTTTAGTTATTGCTGAGCAGGGCTCACACAGAGCCAAGGCCTTTTCTGCCCCTCACCCACCCCATCACTGGGGGACCTGGGGGTGCACAGGGAGCTGGGAGAGGACACAGCCAGGACAGCTGACCCCACTGAGCAAAGGGATGTCCCAGTCCATATGGATCATGCTCAGCAAATAAAGCTGGGGAAGAAGGAGAAAAGGGGGATGCTTGGAGTGATGGTGTCTGTCTTCCCAATTCACTGTCACATGTGATGGAGCCCTGCTGTCCTGGAGATGGCTTAACACCTGCCTGTCCATGGAAAGCAGGGAATTCATTCCTTGTTTTGCTTTGCTTGTGTGCACAGCTTTCGCTTTACCTATTAAACTGTTTCTGTCCAAACTTAGGAGTTTTCTCACTTTTACCCTTCCAATTTTCTTCCTCATCCCCCAGAGGACAGTGAGTGAGTCGCTGTGTAGAACTTAGTTTCCATGTGGGGTTAAACCATGACAGCAAGTGAAACATTTCACTTTACTACATGGGATAATGTCTCTCTCTAGTGGCTAGGTACAGTCACTATAGCCACATGCTTTACTTGCATTTTGGATGGCATTTCTAGTTAAACAATCACTGCCATAATCAAATTCTGTGCTAAAGGTCTCAGGTTAAAGCAGTTTATTGAGCACATCATCAATATGCAGTCCTGACTTCATTAAATCCAATTAGAAAATGTTCATTTTGCAGGGATTGTTAGCTGTTTACTTTCACAGAAAGAATATTGCTTAGAAAGAGGTGGAAATTAGTGAAAGTATCCAAGGCTTGAGAATTCCTTTCTGTCTAACTGTATCTCAACCAAACTAAAGCTTTTGGCACTGTTCATCGCAGGACACTTCTGAAATCCCAAGGATATATGATACTCAGAGAGAGGTGAGAATAACCTTTTCCCTCAGCTCTTGATGCATTTCAACTTCTTGTTCTCCTAAAAGCCAACAGAACATTTAAGTGGGGGAAATTCTAATAAAAAAGGGCGNCTGCCCGGTTCTCCTTTCCGAGGACACGAGCCCCTCTTAATCTCAGGGCTGAGCAGCCCGCATTAACCATTCGGGCTCTGGTGCAGCCTCCGAGGTCGCTGCTGACAGCACAGCGCACCAGCGCTCTCGTGTCTGGGATTAAAACACACCTGGGCTAAAAAAAAAAGCACTCTGGTGCTGAGGGTTTTGCAACAAGTCTATACAATCTGGCTCTTGATCTTTCTGTAAAGCCCGAAAAATCTGTTTGCCTGCCTAAGTGTCGCACTGCAAGTTACCTGCTCGGGCTTGATTAACATTGGCCTGCTCGATCCAAGAACGGTAATAGTTAACCCATTACTTTCCTATGCACAGATTTGATTGAAAATATATAAATGTAAATTTAACCCCTTCCCCACATCTTTGTTACCGTGTTTTGGAATGGNTTGCAACAAGTCTATACAATCTGGCTCTTGATCTTTCTGTAAAGCCCGAAAAATCTGTTTGCCTGCCTAAGTGTCGCACTGCAAGTTACCTGCTCGGGCTTGATTAACATTGGCCTGCTCGATCCAAGAACGGTAATAGTTAACCCATTACTTTCCTATGCACAGATTTGATTGAAAATATATAAATGTAAATTTAACCCCTTCCCCACATCTTTGTTACCGTGTTTTGGAATGGTCTCCTTTTACATGTGATGCCCTCATGGGCCACAGCTCTCCAAGGTTTGATCGGGGAAGTCCGTTCTGTCATCTGCTCCAGATGAACAGGATACTTCGAGGTGAGGTCCCTGGATATTTGGAATTTTTCTGGGTTTGAGTTAACAAAAAAAATAACTCTCTAATAGTGTTAATTTTCTTAATAATGGCTGGTGTGGGAGTGTGTTTTGGAATTGTGCTGGGAGCAGTGTTGTTAACCCAGGAATGTTTTAGTTATTGCTGAGCAGGGCTCACACAGAGCCAAGGCCTTTTCTGCCCCTCACCCACCCCATCACTGGGGGACCTGGGGGTGCACAGGGAGCTGGGAGAGGACACAGCCAGGACAGCTGACCCCACTGAGCAAAGGGATGTCCCAGTCCATATGGATCATGCTCAGCAAATAAAGCTGGGGAAGAAGGAGAAAAGGGGGATGCTTGGAGTGATGGTGTCTGTCTTCCCAATTCACTGTCACATGTGATGGAGCCCTGCTGTCCTGGAGATGGCTTAACACCTGCCTGTCCATGGAAAGCAGGGAATTCATTCCTTGTTTTGCTTTGCTTGTGTGCACAGCTTTCGCTTTACCTATTAAACTGTTTCTGTCCAAACTTAGGAGTTTTCTCACTTTTACCCTTCCAATTTTCTTCCTCATCCCCCAGAGGACAGTGAGTGAGTCGCTGTGTAGAACTTAGTTTCCATGTGGGGTTAAACCATGACAGCAAGTGAAACATTTCACTTTACTACATGGGATAATGTCTCTCTCTAGTGGCTAGGTACAGTCACTATAGCCACATGCTTTACTTGCATTTTGGATGGCATTTCTAGTTAAACAATCACTGCCATAATCAAATTCTGTGCTAAAGGTCTCAGGTTAAAGCAGTTTATTGAGCACATCATCAATATGCAGTCCTGACTTCATTAAATCCAATTAGAAAATGTTCATTTTGCAGGGATTGTTAGCTGTTTACTTTCACAGAAAGAATATTGCTTAGAAAGAGGTGGAAATTAGTGAAAGTATCCAAGGCTTGAGAATTCCTTTCTGTCTAACTGTATCTCAACCAAACTAAAGCTTTTGGCACTGTTCATCACAGGACACTTCTGAAATCCCAAGGATATATGATACTCAGAGAGAGGTGAGAATAACCTTTTCCCTCAGCTCTTGATGCATTTCAACTTCTTGTTCTCCTAAAAGCCAACAGAACATTTAAGTGGGGGAAATTCTAATAAAAAAGGGCGATGTTTGAGTGTTAAAAGGCTGCTAACTTGATAAGGTTCTCCCTTCTTTTCCACTTGCTCACAAGCAATAATTCAGTTCAAGTGGTCAGTGACCGAAGGCCAGATTTTTAGAAGTAATTAGATGCAAAAAAAAGAGAATAACTATGCACCTAGAAGGAGTTTCTGAAATATTCTGCTGTGCATATGGAGAAAATCTCATTGAATGCCTGCCCTGTTATTGATCCAGTTTTCTCTAAACAAGAACTAAACATCAACCCTTCACCCTTACTGATATGCAATAGTTACAAAAATAAAGCAGGAATTTCGGTCCAGGTTTTAGTGTCCAACCACCACCAGGGTCGTTGATGTTGTTTGGGGTAGGAACTTTGGCAAGTTTGTTTGGGCAAGACACCAAAGGGCAGTCCATACTGCCACTGTCAAGGTTAAGTGCATCACCAAGAGATTTCCATCTCTGAGTCTGCCTCTCTTCAACGAGAGCCATTAAACCTCATGACTGAAAAATCTTATTACTGTGTTTTTAGCACACCTGTCATGTTATAGCAGCACAGAGTGTGAAATGGAAATCCTTTGCAGATGTCTTGCCAGAGCACTGTTCTAAAACAGCAAGGCAGCTGCTGGGTGGTGGAGCAGGCAGAGTTGGACACTCGAGGACCCTCTGTCAGGACAGTTTCCCCTCCCAGCACTCAGGCAGGGAGGGCAGTGAGTGGCAGCTGGGGACAAGCCTTTGTTCTACCCTTGCTTTTGCCAATGCAGTGCAACTTTGCTGCAGCCAATGGGAGAGATGGGAACTGCAGGGGAGAAAGAAGTCCTGGGTCAAGAGGGGATGTGTTCTAGTGCTAGCAAAAAAACCCCACTGCTTTTGCATAAGGCTAAGCCAAGAAGGGAAACTTGGGGATAGAAAACAGCGGGGAAAGCCCTTCCACCAGATTACAAGCAAGACATTAATTGGGGATGGGGAAATAATATCTTCATATTCTCCCAGGGCTGGAAACAAATCTGTGGCAGAAAAACATGATCTGAGATTTCTTTACAGTTTTCTAGTCCCATTCTGCATTTTCTAGACATGCTATTTTCTATTTAGGACAAAACAAAAAACCCCACACAAATGAGATCTTTGTCAGAGATGAGCTGTGGGACTGATATTTTAATATTAACACATAGCTTGCCGTATCCTGCAGGATCTGGCACTGCCTTTATCAGGGGCAAACAAAGGTTTTGCCTGTAAGCCCAGAGAAATGGCAGAATTTGAACTTCTGCAATTGCCTGAAGACCTACCACATGCAAGACAGGACCAAGACCAGGTGATAAACAGCCCTGACACAAGAAGAACCAGGTTGTCCTCTCCACTGGCAGGACAGTAGATGCACCTAGAGGACAGCCAGGAATTCCTGACTGGCACTAACAGGGGTCTGTCCCACTCTGGGTCGAGCCCTGCTGCAGCTAATGGCACATTTCAGCAGGGAATAAGGCCTGTGAATTGCAGCTGTGCATGAATATTGATAATAGCCGTCAAACACTCTGCTTTCTATCTCCCCTCCCAGGAGGGGTGAAGTGCTTTCTCAGCAAGGGTGAGACAGTGCTTCCAGGGAGGCAGGAAGGGGAAAATTGTCTCCCGTTTCTGCTGCCTCAGGGCTCACTATTGCTTATACAAAAACAAGTGGTGAAGCTGCCATTTACTTGGGAGGAGGCAGGATCAGACCCTCATTTTTCTGCCAGACAACACACCCTCATAATTATGTATTCACACCATATTTTGATAATTGTTCCTTACAGACTAATTAATATGAATGTTTAAGAAGTCTAGTTTTAATATGTTAGTACTGAAGGAGAGACTGCAGTCCTGTGGGAGGTTATACATATTTCCCACTGATGAGTACCTTAAATCTTAATGCCTATGAAGAGAGGGGTGCATATGAATCTACAGAGCCAGATACAAATGCTTCTTTTACAGGGTGGATTTTATACAATTAAAAATCAGTTTTCTTGGGAGCAACGGCGATGATTATTTTTAGTTTCTAATAGATGTGTCTCTGTTTGAGGTCTAATATAACACGCAAACTCTGAAGCTTTTCCTGCCTTCTAGAGGTGTGGATTCTCTGGTGACTCATAGAGAGTCTCATTGTGGCATGTCTCTCACCACAGCTCTAACAGGGGCTTTTTCTTCTATCCAGCCAGCAGTTTTCATGACCATTGCAGGGACTTAGCAACTCTGAAAATGCTACCTTTCTTGATGATGAACACAAAAGTTTCTGGGAAAGGATGGGCAAAAAGAGATCAATTACCACGTAACACCTATTTCCTTATGAAAGTAGTTTAAAAACTGTTGTAAAATGAAAATATCCCCTTTCTTAAAACAAACAAAAAGCCCAAGAGCAGCAAGAGCAATGGAAATCAGTGCTAATGATCTGACTCACAGGGGTCTCATCATTAACAGAAACTGACTCATTGCATTTCCTAGAAATTGCCATGATGCTGTTTTATCTGCCCTTTGTGTCTTGGGAGCAGAGTGGACAGAAGCAGCTTATCCCATGCATAGGCCATGATGGCAGGCCCGGCTGGGCCCAGTGAAAAAGCTGTATTTAGCTTTTTACATGCCTGATTTAAAATTGTGCCTGGACTGAACGTAGTTGCCATGAGAGATAAAGCATTCTGTAGGACCTGGAGGTTATCACCAGCACTCTGATCAGCTCAAGGGTAGTTGTGACCAGCTAAACAGTTCAGATCAGTGTTGCTGCTTCTGGTCACAGAGGTTTCTGCTTCCTGCCACAGGGGAAACAAAAGATGTACCTCAGGTTTTATTGTTTTCACCACGTGGGTCTGAGTCTGCAGGGTACATCTGAGCTGTTTGATGAGCTATAGATATGTGGTGTGCAATACTAGCACGTGGTGCCTGTCACAGGACACTGCAGCTGAAGATTATACCAGAGTAAGGCAGCTCTGAGACTGCTGTGGTGCCAGGGTACCTGCACCTTGTCCATCATGCTCTGCCACTGCTTCCCTCCTTCCAGGAAAGCCACAGCACAAGGACCAGCCTCATCCAGTGCCAAGACACAACCAATAACAATGACAAAAGTTTGCAAAAAGCTGGATCCTGGAGTAGAGGACATCATTATTTCTGATCCCTCTTCCTCCTAGTGCAGCTCAAGTCATGCTTAGTCATTTTTTCTAGCCCATTTTGCCATCTGCTATTCTGTCCTTTGCAAGAGCTGACAACAGTGCAAGGACACGAGAGCTTCCATGTGATGGTTGTTTAAAAACAAACACACATTGTGCTCTGTTGCCAAATATTTGTATTACTGAAGCCTTGGCTGTGGCTAAGAATCTATTGTTTGAGGTGTGATAAGAGCAGAACAAAAGGATGGCATCTAATTAATAATAAAACAAAGGCCTAAATATAACTCCAAAGACAAAAGATGAAGGAGTAGAACAACGCAAGAAGGCAAAATATTTAACTTTATAAACAAAGCAGAAGTCACCTAAGCAGAGTTAAATCTCTTTGTAGTCATCAATACAAAGAATGAATTTAATCTAGAGCTGGAGAAAGGTAACTTGTAAACTTATGTAAAGAATGTTACCTGGGAGCTCAAGAGACTTTCTGTGAGACCAGAAAGAAAAGGCAAAGTAAAGATTGTGGCATCATGGGCTGACCAGAGTAAAAAGTCCACCTCTCTGGTTGTAGTTGTATGGCAGCTGGACTGAAACCAAGGAAAATCCTTGAATCCCTCATCTGATAGTCTGTGAAGTCAGTCAGCACCCAGAAAGCACAAGTTTTGGTACTGCATTCAGCTCACCTAGGTAGGCAGAGGGCAGTACCTCAGCAGCCCCTAGAGAAAGGGGAAGTGTCAAGTGAAAGTGGAAAATTAACTACTTTTGTCACCTCTCATGGTAATCCTGGCAGATCAAAGCTGAAGCACCACAGAAGGCAGCTCGAGGAAATTTAAACTCCTTTACTACTTATCCTTTACTTCTGCAAGTGAGATCTGGGTGGCTGGCAGAGAATTCCCATGAACACCACTTCCCTTTGAAATGTGTGCCCTTAGTTAATCTGGGGGAGTCCAGATAGGCAGACATTCTTAAAAGGTCCATCTTTTGAAAGGATATCTTTAGAAGGGCAATGCTGCCTGAAAAAAATGAAAGCTAATAGAGAAATAAACCTTCCTTCAGGTTTTGCTGAATGATCTTCTAACACAAGTTGTCCAGTTTCTAGTTCTACCACCAATTTCCCATATGCTTTAATCCAAGCTTAATTTTTGTTCATATATTCCATTATATATAGAATTATATAATGTATTTTAATTATTTACCTGTGTTGCATCTATAAGATGTGTTTTATCCAGCTCATGTATTTCATACATACATTATACTACATTCATCTCACCCACTGTCTTATCTATGCAGCCCATAATTTCAAAAGGATGAATTTCATGAAGAAGCCCTCTTACCATTACAGGATATTAATTTAGTTTGCTCTGGAATTGCCACTAAAAATGACAGCAGCTGCTCCTGGCTCTGTGCTGCGACATGCCTCAAATCCCACTCTATAGCTATAACACAGAACATTTAATCTCTTTGAGCTGTGTGGTGAAGAAGAGGTATCCCTGACTGATTCTACTTCTCCTTTTCCCCAAAACAAATTCCACCTCCACAAAACTGAACCACTCACCCTTTAACCCATAGCTCTACTGTCAGGATTAGCCTGTTCAGAAGGAGGTCCAAACAGCAGAATTTGGAGCTACTGTGTGACATAGGAGTACAATTGCCAGGTGATTAATTTTATCTCATCCAAAAACCTGTCTTCAGACAGGTAACTGTGCAAATGAGCAACTGCCAGACCCCAAGCCAGTATATATCAAAATGGTAGGGATTCTGCATTTTTCCACTTGTTCTTGTAGATTTTATGCATGCTTAGGAGAAATAAGCATGTATAAGGTAGCCATTTGGGGTTGATAAGGCAAAGAAAAATCAATCAAAAATAAAGCAATTTTTTTTTCCAAAAAAAATCCAAGATTTTTTAGTGCATTTTAATGGTCCAGCTAAAGGTTACACAAAACCTATTATTTTGAAAACTGTCATGAGGGACCAGGAAGGAAGAAGGCTCCTAAAAGCCTTCAAGTAGAGGATGGAGTTCTTCCTAATGCAACACACAAAGACCTTCAGAGAGTGCATTCACAGGGAATAATCCTGCCACAATATATTAGAATGTGGAAGTGTTCAAGTCCAGGTTGAACGAGGCCCTGAGTAAACTGATCTAGTAGGTGGCAGCCCTGCCCATGGCAGAGGGTTGGAACTATAAGATCTTTAAGTTCCCTTCCAACCCAAACCATTCCATGGTAAACTGAAATTTATCATAGATAAATAATCTTCACTTCTGTTCTACTTCATTAAAAAATAAAAGGGACCAAGTGGAAGAGAACATCTCTTTCAGGGAGAAGTTTCAGTGCCTGAGGAAAGAGAGAAAGGAAGTTGCTCAAGCCTTTGTTTTCCTGCCATGAACTAACACCAGAGTCTGGGAAAATACTACTACAAAGAATATAAATCCTCTTTACCCATTATGGACAGAGAGGTATTTTGCTTTTTTGGTATATAGGTAAGATTTAACTCCATTGCTTGAAAATGGTGGTTTCCTTTTTGTGGTAAATCTACAAGTATATGGATAGCAAAGCTGTCACATCACAGAAATGACAAATCATCAAAAAAGAAAAAAATGAAAAAACTCCCAGACACTGTAACACTCAGAAGACTAATTTTTTTTTTATGGAATAAGGTGGAGTTAACCTGTTTTTTGCTTCATTCAGCTTGCAAAATGCTTTATCTGCCAAAGAACATTTCTGTCAGAGTTAGCTATAACCATCACAGTTGTGTGTCCACCTAACCAACAAGTCAAGACAGACTAGTGCAGCTGTCCTGTACCTAACAAACAAATCAATTTGATAATCAAATCAAATAAGAATTCTGTGGGACACACAATGAAGTGTCACACTAAATAATTTATTTTATCTATAGCTATGTTTAAGGGTGAGGTAAATTTTAATGCTGATCTAAATATCTTAAAAGCCTCTTGTATAAATAGTTTTTCTTCTGATGTTCTTTTTCATCTAGCAGACAGCCTTATTTAAAGTGCTTTTTTGTTTCAGAGCTCAAAATTCTGATTTTCATTTCAGCTGCACTTGTACCTTGTGTACTTTTGCTGTCTCTGTGTTTATCTTACTTGCTAAAACCTTCCCTTTGACATCTCAAACAAACATATGTCCTCAATATGTAATACATAAACACATATCTATATCTCAAAAAATATATATAAATATACAAACATATATATTTTATATATAAACATATCTCAAACAAAAATATATCTTCTCAGCCACACAGGATTAATAAATATGTTCTCCTGATACTGAGGATATGGGGAATGAGACATGTAAAATTGAAGGCTTTTGTTTCTGGAAACACTTGGATAAATTGAATATGTATCCCTCGTGTGTCTTGGAGCCTGCCACTGGGATGAGGTGAGTCACTCAGAAAGCATGTGCTTAAACAGCCTGCAAGATGAAACTTGTGTGAGGGCACAAGGAAAATAAGTGTCAGTATGGGGAATGGATCTCATTTTTTCCTGCTTTAATCATCCATGACATTTTCTGAATACTCCTTTGTTCTGTACAACGTAAATAATGACACAGCCATTTTTCAGATGTGCTGTATAATGTGACCAGCTCCTTAAAATACTGGATACGGTGCCTCAGTATCCATTACATCTCCTAGGCAAGGGATTCAAGAACAGATGCACAACTTTGTGTCTGCAGAATATCTCTTTACCTCTGCATCTTCTGTCCACAACTTCAGTAAAATTAAATTGGAAAAAAAAAGTTAAATGTTAAACTTTTTTACTGTTAATGAGCAGTAAAATTTTAAAGTCTGAACTTGGAGAAAAATAGATCTATAGAAAATGTCCAAATTAAAATTAAATGTCCAAAATAATGCATTATTAAAGATGAATGCAACTCTTTCCTTTTTGGCTTTTCTTTCTTTTTCTTTTACAGTTTGAATTACTATTCTGTTCTAGGCTGCAAAGATGCTGTACTGTGACCAATACCTTCCACTTGAGAGATACACAGTTAAATCTCTGGATATACAAATCAGTTTATTCTTTTTAATGTCTCCAAGTGCTAATTCTTCAGGTTCATTGTAGTTGTTAGTCTTCAGACAGTTCTTTGAAGCTTTTGTCATGGCCCAAATTGTTTGGAACAAACATGAATTGGTTTACTGGTTCAGGCTGAAGGAGACTCTCATGAATCCTCTGCCAAGTCCTTTTGCAAGCTCCTGTTTAAAGAGCTATTGACAAACACTTTGGGCAGTATTCTGTCCTGCAATCATCCCATGAATTCCTGTTCTTCTGCTGAACATGATGTGCTTTGAAAAAAAACCATTGCATCCTGGAGGACAGATAGGCAGCTCTAGCCTTGGCATCATATAATGCTTACTACTGTGGCATTTCTGTGTAATTCTTTAACTTGGAGCTATGGAAGATTGTTGCTGATATTGCATTTCATGTTATTTTGCCACTGACTATGCCTGTGGAGTCTAAATGTCATGCATCTTTGTACCAAATCTCATATATTACAAAATAAGCATATCAGTAGTCCCCAGACATACAAGTGGAATTTCTTCATTCATTGTGTCTAAACAGGAGGTCCAGCACCCTTGGAAAACAGGCTAAAATTTAGCTGGCTGTTATTTACCCTTTAAATCTTTGTCACTTGAGACTAACACATCCCTTGCAAACCCAGTGGGGATCCCTACCTGGGAAACACACTTACATGGGATTTTCATACATCATAGTGTAGTGTCTTTCACTTACAGCATATTCACCATATATTACATAGTGATATATGAAATACTATGTGCCCACCTACACTGTACACCATCAAAAGGTCTTTCCTATAATAGTCTCTTCAGAAATTATTTGCCAGCTCTGTCACACTGAACACACACATGCACACTCCTAAAGCAACAAGCCTCTTTGATTTTGAGAACAGATTTCTCACTCCATGGGTTCACAGTCCCAGATAAAAGGGTCTGGAGAGATATGTAGAAATATAATGGAAGCAAAATCCAGTCCATCAACTTGTTCAAGAGAATATCAATACAAAGAGATTAGAAAGCTGCATTTTTCCAATACTATCACTACAAAGCAAAGTTGTGTCCATTTGGTTGCTCTATTATGGGAAAAGGAACATGTGCTGGTAGAAGCATATTTATGTGGTGCTAGTGTTGAGCAAGAGGGAAGAAGGAGAATTCAACAGTCACATTTTCATTTGAAGAAAACATAAAAAGCAAATGAGACATGGAGAGAACCAGCAGAAAGAATAGGGACCATTACTACTACCAACTCCTTAGGCACAGAAATGTAGGAACAGCAAGTGAACCTTATGGCTCCAAGGGTTCCTTGAGGAGAGATACAGAAAATGCTGGAACTGGGGCAGTGGCAGGTGCCCTGAGGACATAAAGAACGTGAACATTTTCTTCAGGTAAGTAGAAGTTGTGAAAAAACACAGAAAGCTATCCTTCCCACTTTTCCTGTCTTCCCTTACAAATTTAGGCTGTAATCTTAGATGCAAACATGCAGCGATATTCCTGCTTTTAAAAGCTGTGCAATGTATGCAGTTGTCTTTTGAAACATGCTGGGCACATCTACACAAGACTAGTGACCATGGTATGCAGATTCCCAAGTGTGACACTGTGCCAGTGCTGCTGCACAGGGGCTCTGTGTGGCACCAACCTCCCCTCCTGTGTGACACACAATGGTCTGGGTTCAAAGAGACCTTAAAGATCATCCAGTTCCAACCCCTGCCATAGGCAGGGAAATCCTCCACCAGCCCAGATTGCTCAGAGCCCCATCCAACCTGGCCTCTGACACTTCCAGGCATGGGGCAGCCACAGCTTCTCTGGGCAGCCTGTGCCAGGGCCTCACCACCCTCACAGTAAAGAATTTCTCCCTAATATCTAATTTAAACCCACTCTCTAAGTTTGAAGCCATTCCTCCTTGTCCTGCACTCCACGCTCTCAATCTTTCTTGTAGGCTTCCTTCAGATACTTGAAGGCCACCATGAGGTCACCCCAAAGCTGTTCTCCAGGCAGAACAATCCCAATTCTCCCAGCCTTTCATCACAGCAGAGCTGCTCCATCCCTCTGACCACCTTGGTGCCTCCTCTGGACTCACTCCAACAGCTCCACGTCCTTCCTGTGCTGGGAGCCCTGGGCTGGAGGCAGCTCTGCAGGTGGGGTCCCAGCAGAGTGGGGCAGAGGAGCAGAATCCCTCCCTGTGGGGTGTGGTTGAGCCCTCAATCCACTGCACACCACTGTGGTTTGCAACAGACTGCACTGTTTTAGTGGACAAGTTTTCTTGTTTCATACACCCAATCTCAAAGGCAGAGCTAGTATCACTCACTTTTTATTTTCTAGTGTTAGGGCTTGAAGGTGCATCTGGGCACAACTGCTAATAAATTCAGAGCTGGTGTGCTGAGGGAAGTGCCAGCTTCCAATTGCATTTGCATAAATCTTGAGGAGTCTCTGTCTCTGGAAAAGGCTCCAAGTAGCATCACACTACCAAATAAGCTACTCCAGCAAGGCTGTCTTTAAAAATAAATACATTGCAATGCAATGCACTTGCACTTTTGATTCTTCAAGATTAACAGGTGTGACTAAAGATTGCAACATTTTTCCTACTTCATTCCATTAAAAAGTCCTCACATTTGACTCAATGCTGCTATATATTCTCAATGCCAGTGCTTTCTTTGCTTTCTTCCAAGGGACACGAACCTAAAAATATGAATATTTTCTTAACAAGCCCTACTAGTTTCTATATTCAATAACTGAAGCACGAAGTATGTATAGTAATATCTTACCCAATTATTTTACTTATGTCATTAATTCCATGGCATAAAAATGGCAAAATGGAGACAGATATTTCTGAAGAGGAAAAATTTAAAATAATACAGTGATATTCAATTTTATAATATGATATCACTGTGAATAAGCTTGCCTTTTATTAACCTTTCTGTATATCTCTACTTATGTCATCTTCTTGGAGAACATAAAGCTTTCTGAAGGAGGTAAACACCATCATCTAGAAACATATATATATATACACACATATACATATATATATACACATATATATATATATACATATATATATACATATAGGAGTTTTCTCTTAGCTTGAGGATTAACTTTAATCTATCTTGCTAGTAAAAGCTGCAATCCCTTTTCTCCTGATTTGAGGAGGAGACTACAGCTTTGAGCAGTGGTGTATACTAATTTTCCAGGCTCTGAGCTGCTAGGATTGCTGGGCAATAGGTATCCCAGACAATCAATGTGCATGGGCAGTGCTCAAAACATGACTGACTTACTGTACACTTGATGTATGTTTTGTGAAAATGATGTTTGTACACACTGATTAGGAATAGAAACCCCTCATTATGTACATCATATGTGGATGTGAGGCAGGGAATAATGAAATACATTTTTTAAAACCCAAAACAAATCCAACCAGAATCCACGGGTATTTTTGCAAACCAAATGTACATAGGTCTTAAATGTATCCAGAAGCATTCAGATCACTGCCTGGAGATATTTGGGAAAAAGAGATTGCTGTTTGTAAACCTTTTTGGGTGTTAGTCTTAAGAGCTCTTGCTGGTCCTCACTCATTTCTTTCTGTGTATATCACTTCCATTTTTATCCTCCAAGTCTTTCACAATGGTCAGCTTCCTGGATGAGATATGCTGCTCATAATTTCCCACAAGAACAATTATTTTCACCTCCTTGCCTCCATCAACCTGCTATTTATCCATATTGCTCTCCCAGGCTTCACAGCCCAGCAGGAGGGCAACATGAATCAATTGCCAACACAGGGCAACCACATCATGAGCAGCAAGGCTGCAGACAGCAGGTCAGAGGTGGTCATTCCCCACTGCTTGGTATTTGTGAGAGTAGTTTTGGATACCAACAAACAGGAGAAGTATCAGCAGAGAGCCACAGTGCCAGTCAGGGGCTGCAGCACCTGCCCTGGGAGGAAACACAGAGGTTCAGCCCGGAGAAGAGATGGCTTTGGGGGTCCTGCAGGGAGGTTATAAAGAAAAGAGAGCCTGTCTCATCCCAGAGATGCACAGAAAAAGACCTAGAAGCAATAAAAAAACAAATTGCTTGCAAGGAAATTCTAACTGGACCAAATGAGATATAAAACATCTCCTTCTGAGGATGGTGCAGAACTGGAAAAAGTGCAGAGGAGCTGCAGGAGATTTTCAAAACTTAAATATGGCCCTGAAATACTGATCGAGATGGCCTTGCATTGAGCAGGAGGTCAGATTAAACAACCTTTACAAGTGTTTATGACCCCAATTGTTCAGATTCTCTGATTAATCTGTTCCAGCTTTCACTCTCCTCAGCATGTAACAGCTTCTGCATCCTGGGCACTTTCTGTGTTACTAGGACATGGCATATGAATGATGTCAAATGAACTGTGACATCTCTAGAAATTACAAGGCACTTGTCACAGCATTATTAGTTCTACTTCAGAGCCATTGCACCCACATGCATTGAAACCTAATTCCCAGGTTCCTCTAAGTTGATTTTAATCTCCATTCAGAATAAAATTGCTGGGTATGACGGGAGACAGGAATAGGAAATGGGAGATTCTCTTTCCAGGTGGCTGCAGGTGAAGATGTGTCTGCCTTAAATAACTCTGTGATGGATAGCTGAACTGTCTAAGCATGAGGGGTACTCAAAGACAGACTCAGCGATTGCTTACTCTTAACTAAAAGGTATCAAACTAATGAATCAAACTAAAAGGGATTCATAAATGGCCACTGGATTTCTGGAAACTGAGGAAATTTCATTCATTTCCACATATATGTTAAATTCCTTAAAGCACAGAGGGGAGAAGCACAGTCTTGATTGAGTTAGGCCAATTTTGGTTTTACAAATACAAAGAGTCAATTGAACAGAAAGGATGACCTTTATTTAGTGAAAGAATCTTTGGTACATGTTATTCAGTAACAGCAGGTGTCTTGATGCTAGCTTTTAAAACAGAAATCTTATTGTCATTTCTGCTTGCTTTAATGATAACATTTTACTTAGTCCATTACATTGAAAGTTCAGTACCTCCCCAGAATTTAATGCTTTGGCTTTTCTTCTAGGCCCTCATTGCAAGAAGGCAGTATTTTACTGCAAATGGAGGAAAAAAGCCAAAGGCCTAATTTGCTAGATGCACAATTAGAACAAATGCAACATTCTTAAATGTAACAGCCTTGGGTTTGTGTTTGTGTATAGTTTTAATTCTGAATGCCTGACTGACTATAAATTATGTCCACTCTTATTCAAGTAAGTTTGCTGCTGCTGCTGTGTTGGACATACCATATTGAGCACAGCAGACCTTTTCACTGCAGGAGGGATATCTAGCTCGGGTTTTACAGTCCTGTGTTACGAATTAGGCCACAGAGATGGAGTGCTCTTCCACCTCAGCTGAGCTGCAGCATTTGTGCACCACAGTATCCATGCACGGTGTGACGCAGAATGGTCCAGCAGGCTTGCTGATCACCAAGTAATGTACAAAAATACCTCCTCTGTATCCCTTTTACCCCAGGATGTTTGGCAGCCCTGACAGCTGCTTCTGCTTCTGGAGTGTGGCAGGGATGTGACATACTCTGGTTCTTCTGATACTACAAATAGCAGATCACTGACAGGAAAATTGAGTTACATTATCTGTAATTACAGTCTCTGGAATTCCATGTCAGGCAAATGAGCTCTCAATGAAGACCTGCTGCTTTTGCATGTGAGGGATCTGCTTCCAAGTAACCCAAACAGGAGTCAGATGAGGTTTCTCCAGTGCCTGTAAACAACCAAATACTTAACTTGACTCAAGGACGGCAAGGCAGTCAATGTATCATGGTTCTTCTTTGTTGTCTGGCTCAGAATTTATTGGAGAAATTTCCTAGGCTTGTGGTTGTGAACCCTAGCGCTACATCACTTCTGTATGTCTGCACAGAGAGTTTTGCATAAACATCCATCACCAGTGTGATTTCTGCATTTGCTTTGGAATGCATCAGGATTCATATCTTCAAGTATTTTGGTGCTTCTTACAAAGCACCATTGTGTTGTCCAGTCTTCATTGTCAAATTTTCATGCACCTATTCCAGGCCTTTGTTCATTCACAGACACCCTATTTTATGTGTTTGAAGTCCAGGGATTCCCCATACTGGTATAAATCTTCCATAAAGAAAACCTCATTTTTTAATCTACTAAGGATCCTGGAAGAACACATCTGAGAATCTACTGACAATTTCCAGCAAGGGCTGGCAAATTCACTGCTTCTTACCTCTGGGTATTTCAGAAATTGAAACAGAACACTGACAATACACAGAGTTTGAAATCTTGACAACCTGCATTTGCTACCATCCAAGCAGTCAAAATCAATGCCTGGAAAAGTTATTTAGGTTTGCTATTCCAGAGCAATTTTAGTGTCTTGCAGAAGATATCACAAAATTAACTGCTGTAAATATGTATTGCCCTGTTGTAATGCTCCTGCTGTTAGCATCGTAACAGAAATTTACCACTCTTTTATGGACATTGCAAAATAGTTTCGTCTTGTGGACTTTGGATACCAGCTACCACTTAGATTTGCTGGGCTGTGAAAGCAATTAGAGACCTGGAAGAAAGAAACTCTATTGCTACACTGATGTAATCACATAAAATCACTGCAAATTCAGGTCATGGCAGAGATCATGGACCAAAAAAGTTTGTTAGGTCCGAGATGAATGCAGAGTAAATACAGGTTTAAACCTGGAAAATCCAATATTGTTTGAACAATCTCAAGAACTGGACAAGGCATCTGTGAGGCTTTTCAAGTATTAAAAACACTAGCAAATAGAAGGATAGGAGGTAGTGTTTGAATTTGGTATAGGGATTTTTTTAAAGCCACTTAAGCAACTTCAAATAACTTCTATTGACTGCACTTACTGGGCATGTCTCTTGCCATGAAGTCTCCTCCTTGCTTGCCTCATTTGTGGTGTATTTATCCCAGAGATAAAATATCTTTAGTACAAGTATGTTAGCTACCATGAGCTTGAGAGATCAGGGAACAAGATGAGGATCTTCTGCATGAAAAACACGACCTGTTACAACTCAGTGGAAACACGCCTCTCTCCTTAGCTAGAGCTGCAACAGCTTCCTTGATCAGACCCTGGGAGTCTGATTACATGGGGCTGTTGTGGTGAACACCACATTTTCAGGAAACTTTCTGCACAGAGACATTTGTCAGCAATATTCATGCACAACTCCTTCAGCATTTTACATAGGAGAAGTTTTGCTCCTGAAGAATGTAACAGTGTAAATAGAACTGCCTGAGTACAGATGGGAATTTAGAAGATCATGGAAAAAAAAAAGTTTCCTTTAAATAAGTTTTACCTGCCAGGAATCTTTAGTGAATAAATTAGAGGAAACCTTTTTTCTGTAAACCTGCCCTGCTCCATTTTGAAGAAACTGATTTTGTTAAAAAAATTAAAATTTATATTTAAAGCTAGTTTATCTCACTTATTTAAACCACAGCCTTTTCTAATCAGGTCTACGGAGTGGGATTTCTTCCATAAATAACCCCTATGCAAGTTCATTTTCCAGCTCCCTCTTTAAAAGAAAGTTTCATTTTGTCTAATGACTGCATCGGTTTCACTTCAGATTTGGCTTCCAGTTTGTGTATTCTAGACAAATGCCCAAGCCCTTTAAAAAACAACTATCATAATCTTGTTATTTGTTCCTTCCTAGGGATGACAGGTTGAAACTGGTGCTGGTGGAGTGGGTTACACTGTTTATCACTTGCAAATGTTTTGAGTCGTATTTTGGTGAATATTATGAAAATGGTGCTGTTCAGTTTTACATTATAACTGAATCTTACTGGTTTTCTGTTCTTTCAGTCCATAGAGCTTGAGAATGGACAACAAAATTTTTAGAGTTTTAGGAGAGTATGGTTCTTATATTTATCTTATTTTTTTCAACACTGTTTCCACACACATATTCAAGAGCACACTATCCTAAATTATTTTGGAGAGGCATTTTGGGAAATACCCACATATGTTCTCAAGGTGGCTGACTTTACTCTCCAATTATGATGCACTGAAGTAATTGCATATTAGCTTACCCATGGTCTAACACTTCGCATATATTTCTCCCTGGAATCCAGCCTGTATTTTCCCTCAGAAGCAGCAGGTTAAATCCTATCTATATTGTTTTTTAATAAAATAAAGTGAAGGAGCATGTCCTGACAGCACAGTTCAAGACTTTGCTAGTATCTCCTTCCCATTTGAATTTGTGAATTCCCAAATGAATTTGTGAAAGTAGGCTGTATTTTGTACTCTATGAAGACTCAAGTTCCATAATGATAGGCAATGGGAATTCCTCAGTCAAGGGGTCTGATCAACTGCTAAATAACAAAATGAAAAACTCTCTTATGTTTAAACTATCCAAGAAAATAAAGGACAACGAAGGTCTTTGTCAGAGTTTCTTCCTGTACAATATCTAATCACCAAGAAAATACATTAAAAATCAAAACAAAGCAAAACCACAACCTTCCAAGATTACTTTAAATCTGATAATTTCTTCTTGTGAAAAACAGTGCATTAGGGGAATTTTAATATTGCATTCTACTTACAAAAGCAGTGACAGGACAAGGGGAAATAGCTTCAAACTGAGAGTAGGTTTAGATTAGATATTAGGAAAAAAATTCTTCCGTGTGAGCATGGTAAGACACTGGCACAGGTTGCCCAGAGAAGTTCCTGGAAGTGTCCAAGGCCAGGTTGGATGGGGCTTTGAGCAACCTGGTCTGGTGGAAGGTGTCCCTGCCCATGGCAGGGGGGCTGGAACAAGATGGGCTTTAAGTTCTACTCCAACCCAAACCATTCTGTGATTCAGTGTATTAGAACAAGGTACAAAACAGGAGAAGTAACAGATGAGTCTATAAATAATCCAGGGTTCATAGAAGACCTGGCCACCAGCACCATATTTTCCAGCTAACAGTCATATGATCTGTTCAGTAGTCTTTATGGAAAATCTGAAATACTGAAAGAAGAGACCTGGATAGAAAGACATGACAAAGCTCTTAGCTGGGATTTAAAAGAGAAAGGGAAGCAAGGGTGATGACTGGGGAAGGACAATGCCACATACAGCTGAACACTTCAGAGCTACTGTCCCAAGTTAAGACACCGCCTGGCATTTGCAACTGCAAGGGATTGTTCTTTGCTGTTTGAAGGAATGGTGCAGCACTGCTTTTGCCAAATCCAGCACGCAATGCAGGGCACAAAGGTGACACACAGGGCCAGCCACTCTTGTAAACTCTTCCTATGATCCATAGTTGAAACACCAACTTACTCGTTGCTAACATTTCAACTTACAAGCAAATGGGCTGCTCAGTAATTTTGCACTGAAACATAAGCAAATTGCACAAGATAGAAAAGCCAGCTGGCAGAAGGGTGAAAAGTGGCACACCTCAGACCTTGCAGGTACAATCCTGTCCTCATCATTTCTATGGGAGAAGAAGGTGGAAGAGAAATAACTTGTAATACTGCTGAGGGAGGAGGTGTTAAATCCAAACATATTAAGCATTCAACAAGGTGCACTTCCTAGAGGAACCTAAAAATAATAAATAGATGCTGGAGTCAGACTTCTAATTCCTGGAAGAAAGAGTAAAAGCAATTAACCAGCCTGCAATTCAGATTGCTGGGAAAGACTGAGACTAACAAGAAGAGCTGGATGTGTTTACAATGTGGAATGATAGAGGAAATAGGAAGAACCAAGGAGGTAAATTCCCTGAAGGTCACAGAGGGGGAAAAAATGAAGCCTTTCACATGTGTGTAGGCCCAAAAATTATATAAATATGTTTTAAAGAAGGGAACATTTTTTACTAGCTACAAGGTAGTAAAGTGCCAAATATTTTCTTATGCTGAAAATGTCAGCAGCTCTGGCAGGTGCCTTGGAAAACAGAGCCCACTTTTATGCACAGTCAGCATCCCCTTTGGGAGACTCCATTTCCACAGGCTGCACTGAGGTTGTGTTTGGCACCTGAGGTACTTCACAGGAAACAACAACAACTTTTTGATGGTATAGAGGGTACTACAGTCTGAAGAAATGTTTTAGTATTATAGGGGTAGAGAGGAGTGGGTGTGGTAGAAGAGCTTCTATGCAGGTTCAGAAAGAGCCATAGACCTACTAGTCCAACTCTAAAATAAAAAATAAAATAAAAAAAGGTAAATAATTGGCAGATGAAAAATAAAAATTAGAACATGCATAATGTGCAGGACCAGCAAGACTGAAGCCCTCATCTGGTCTGCCCCAAACATAAAAGGAAGTAAAACAATATCATCAGTGATGATGAGCTGCAGCAGAAAATTTCTGTCTAAAATGATTTAGAGGTCCCAGCCATGTGTGACACTAAGTGCAAAAGAAAAAGGAGATAGGCAACTGTTTAAGCAGAGCAGGCATCCCATAAAGAAAGGAAAAAGAAGCCTTGGCTTCTTATCTCTGCCTGGACAGGAATTCCTCTATAATAAGTTATGACCCATTTACCCCATCCTAATGCTAAAATATTTCCCTAGCAAGTAAATATAGCCTGTATAAAACTATAAATTCTGCCACGATCAACTCAATTAATTTACTCTTGGGGAAGAAATGGACTGGCAAATTACAACCTAACATACTGGCATTTTACAAATGAGTAAGTAGAGGTGCCTCCTGGAAAATTTCCAAAGAGGGGCAATACTGCTACAATGCATAAAAAATGGACAAATTAGACATGTAAAAAGAAGTCTGTGCAGTGACAAGTATAGGAAAAGCTTTGTTAAAGTAAGTATGTGATTCTAAGCAGGAGAGATGGATGTTGAAATGGGGCAAATACAGTTTGGCCCCTGAGAAATCAGGACTTGTCTGTCTGGAGCTGGGACGGGACAACCCTAGTCAAGCTCTATTTATTTATCTATTTAAGGCAGGACAGAGGCCTTAGAACCTGGATGGACCTAAAAGTTTCATGGTGGCTCTGCTCTTCAAAATAGGCCTTTTGAGCGAGGGAGTTTTCAGGACTACTAGAACATGTCTGTAACTCTTGACTCAAGTATTTCTAAGTATTGTTACAGATTAGCAATCTTAAATGTAAAAGGGTTACAATAAAACATGGCCAAGAATATTGAATGCAGTCAAAGAAAAAGAGAGATTTCATGTGGCAAACTAACCAACAGCACAACAAAAACCTATGTGATTTGTGTTTTCAGTATTTCCTGGTCAGGCTGAATAGAACTGGTTTTATACTAAGTCTGTGTAGGTAGTTGAATGCAGCTGGGAATATTATCCCAGATCAATGGGGCTAATTTTAGCCAAAGTAATTCTCTCCTATAGATATTCAGCATCTTCCTGAAGGTGAGAGACTTCCTTCCTCCTCCTCTGGAGAAAGTTCACCTATATACATACATACCAATACTTTAATGTGTGCACCTGTGTGGATTCCTTTACAGATCACTCATTCTGTCAAAAGTATTTGAGATCATTTACTTGTGATATTTAGGATAGAGGTTCTTAAAGAACTTAATTTTTGCAGTTTGGTAGCTTTAACATTTTGCTATTTCTGTTTTGGGTTGTGTATGTAAAAGTGATGGCTCTTTGTGATTTTTCCCTGTAGCTAGCTCTCAGTCTTCTCCAACAGAAAGTAAAAGAGTTTTCCCTCGACAGCAAGTGATGCAGAATCAAATCCTCCGGTGTACCATGCAGGAAAGATGATGTTTAGCTTCTGCTCCTGAATTCATACTTTCTAAGCATAAATAAGGACTGATTCACAACTGCACATGACTGTGGACATGATTTTCTGAGCATGAG
>VWYI01027968.1:7529-21257 GCA_013399455.1 Anthoscopus minutus
ATATGTTTATTTGATTGTCATTTACCCTACTCTAGACTCCCGGATGACAAGAAGACTCCCTCCATAGCATTCTCCAAGGCATTTAGTCATGCCACATGAAATAGAAGAGTTTTATGTAAAAATATCTGAAGATAAAGGTGAATAAGCTGTCTCAAATGGACCCATCCTTAAGAGCACCAGGTTGCCAAGTTGCACAGTATGGGATGCTTGTAAGACTGGGTCTTCATACATGGCAATACTTCTACAAAGCAAGTAGCAGCAGGGGTTTCACAGAGTTCTGGGGAACTAGCCACGAAGCCTTTCCTACAAAATGTGAAAACTCTAAATAAAAATATTTGTTAAAAATTTGTTTTCTCATCTCTTCCATGCACAAGGAATAAATATTTCCAGAATCAAAAAGAGATTTCTATCAACTGGTTTTTTTCTTGTCTTTGTTTATGCAGTATAGCTGTGCTATTTCCCTATGGAATAAGAAAGCACATAAAAATCAGAAAAGATGAATTAAAATGCAAACCTGCAGAACTGAACTCTCTGTTTTAAAAATGGGAGGATGTTAAAGTCTGTGGCTGTTGGAAGTGTATGTGCTAATATTACATTTTACATACGCAACACCTGAAACAAGTGCTGTAAATGTAGACATGTCATTTCCCAATATATTGCAACCTGCAAAGTTCATACCTTGCCTTGTCTGCAGCTAAAACCCAATCCAGGGATGTTTTACACCCCAATATTGACAGGAAGTATTATAGATTAACCTGAAGGAGAAGTTTTAGGTAGTATATTTACAGAGTGCCTTTAGACACACACTAGGCCTGTTTAGATGCAAGTGAAAGAATGGAGAAGGCAGAGAAGTATAAAAATCAGCAGTAATAATAATGCTCATAGCACAATAGCACAAGGGGAAAATTCTAGTGCAACAAAGCCAGGCAGATAAAAATAAATTAGTGTCTTTTGTCTTCTTTTTTTCCCTCATAAGATAAATAATTCTTTATTCTTGCAAGCAGAGAAATAGCAATAACCTTTCTACCTTAGAAATTGAATATTATTAGCTAATTCATCTTCTAAAATTTAAAGTCATGGTAGTTAGAAAAATTCCTCTTGATTAAATCCATATGAAACATAAACACACTTAACTTTTACAAAAGTCATTCTGCCAGTATAAAACATTCCCCTAAAAGGGAAATGCAAGCATTTTTTCTAACCAGTGGTATACTGAAACAATTTAAAACTTAGCCAAATCAAAAAGTTTTTCAATATCATTGTGAACTGTGAAGCACCAGCTTTTTCCAAGACTTTGAGAAAAGTTTTTTAATACTATGTCACAGATCTCTATCTCCCAACATTTAAAGCATCTCTCCTCTGGGCTACACAGGCAGAAAACCTATCCACAAGGACTGAAGCAATTTCACCTGCATTTCTCATTAGGCTTTCTCCACGGTGGAGTACAGTGCTACAATTATTGGCATGTTACCTCCTCTGTCCCATGAATGTCAGACTCAAAGCATAGAAAGCCATAAAAATGCATTGAGGACAGAAGCTGCATTCAGTCACACATATTCAATACTTTCATCTGCTGGAAATGACCAGAGAACCAGCCATTAACAAAAATCGAAAACTGAACATATCTCATTTTAATTTTTATTCTCAGACATCCATCGTCCCCTCCAACCTTTTTAACCAAATCCAGGGTAATGGCATATATGTGCAAGGACTATGCTTACCTACCTATATAGCCTGTGTCAAAGGGCTGGAGATGAATTACATTTCTTTGGCTACAAGATTTCTTCAAATAACAATAAGGCTATGGAATGTAGATTCTAAAATATTATCAGGATCACATTTCAATATATATTTTTGTATAGAAAGCAATACTGAAATTTGTGTTTATGTGATATTTTGTATACAAGGAAACATAAATGTTTATCCTTCAGTCTAAAACAGTCTATTGTGGAAAAGTCAATTCTTTATTTCTTGTAGTATAAAATGCAATAAATTTCTCAGTTATAGCCTGCCACTTAGTTGCTTGGAAAAGCATAATAAGATACACACATTCTGTATCTGATATGTCCTAAATATTCTGAACCTTAGTTTCCTTTTTTCCTGTTTGTATTATTAAGTCATTATTTACTCAAAGTTTCCACTTCTTCAACAAACAGTATTTTAAGAACTTTTGTTAAATCCAGATTTTCAACATCCAAGTGCTTTCTAAATCAATCCATTAGGCCTTTATTCCATAAGTAGAAAGCATGGTTTCATCACTAGTTTTGCATTGCTTGAAATCTAATAAATTATTGAATTCAGGCTAAACAAAGGTCAAACAATGACTCATTGCTTTTGATCTGGAAGATGTTGCTCTTTGACTTATTCTGTAATTGCTAACAGACTTTTGACGTAAGCGATCACGGTATGAAGAATTGATAGCCATGATTCTAGAGGTTTTGGATTCATTTGTCAGTAGTCCACCAAGTCTCAATAAATATATTATCCAGTGGTTTTTGTACTCAGTCTACCTTTCTGCAAAATAGTATTTCATTGTTATCTAATTGCATCTTTTGTGTACTGTAAAATATTGACTTAAATTCTTTGACTATTAGGAGGTGTTAGGGAGAGGTTATAAACCAAAATTGAGATTCAAGTACAGGACACCCAGCTCTGAGTAACTTTATTTTTAATCAGGGCAGATGTAAAACAGCATATATAATGTCCAAATGGCTCCATAGATGGAAGCATATGCAAACATAGCATAACAGCAGGAAAGAGTCCTTCTTAGTATTCTCATTTAAAAAAAAAGAATAGACTAAAGCAAGTTTGTTCTCCCACTTTGATCACACCTTCTTCACAAAATTTAAATTTGAGAGGTATGTTACAGTTACAGAGTGGATTCTGCACTTGTTGCCCTTTATTCTGTAGTTTTGGATCAATTCAATTTCTCTGTACAGAAAATCAGAAACTCAGCCTACTTTGAAGTCCAGCATCTCAATTCTACATAGGGACAGTAGTCACAACATGTCTCACAGCATTGATCCTCAGTAGAAAGGAGTGACTAGGATGATATCTGTACCCTACAAGTTAAATTCATATCTGCATTTATTACTCAATATCCCTGAAATGGAAGTAGTGTAATAAAAGAAAGATAACCCCGACTTTTAAGGTTTTACCTTGACGTTGCTGCCAATTTCCCAGATAACAAGAGTGCTTTGAAAAACAGCTAATCAAAGACTACTTTCATGCCCACCTGTAGTCCTTACAAGACCCTCAACATAAAACTTCCCATTATAAAATACCTACCACAGTAACAATATCACAGCAAAACACCCAGAGACTGAACAGTTCCTGCAACATAAGAACCAAATTTGCCAGTTTATCACAGTGCCATATTAATTTGCCACATTTTTAAAGCTTAAGGCATCATAATGTGTATTGCTACAGAATAACCCTCAAATGGCAGGGAGGTTTACACCCATAGAAGAAAGCCGTTGCCCCTGTCAGTGCAAACGTTCCTTCAAGAGAAAAAGAACTCTATTTCAAATGTGTTTAATCCTGATTAGGAGGATTATCTTTTAGAAATCTATTTACCAAGAATGTAAAGGAAAAAAGTAAGAAGAAAAATAAAAAAAGAGCACAGCCCTTATGACTTTAACATAGGAAAAAAAACCCTCCAATATAAAATCACTCTCCATGGATTGTTTGCTTGCTAAACAAATGGAAGAAGAAAATGTGTTGCTTCTACAATATAGAGAAAAATCTCTTGTATCACTTTTTATGCTTTACTCAATATGACACTAGGCTTCTGCAGGTATAGGGTTTTATATTTTGCTTTAGTACATAAAAAAATTCACTCCATTGCATCATTTTTAATTATGCAAAACTTAATGACAAAACACTCACTGTTCTCCATGTGACCTTGTTAAAAATTGGCTAGAAACTGTTGTAAAATAATTGTTAAACATGTACTGTTAGTTTGTTATTTGATATTAGGTATTAGGTATTTGGTATTGTTTTTGTACTGTTATTATATTGTAAAAAGGGTTAAAAGGGTAGTTATAAGAAATACTATACTACACATAAGAAAATCACCACCCCCAGCCAAATGAACCAGCCTAATCCTAAGAAAAGTGTAGCACCAACCCCCAAGGAAACAAGCCAGTCTAAACAAAAGCTATAATGGGCCAATCAAGTGCCTTAAGCCTTCATGCAAATTAAAGGGTCCAAACAAGAAAGCATTCCAGAAGGACAAAAAACAGGATAAAAAGGGGCATCTGATCCAAAGAAGCTGTGCCACTCCACCTGGAACACCGATGACAAGACTTCGCTGCTCGAGAGCACCCAAGCGCTGCTGCTGTGGCATCCTTGACGGGAGCACTTCTGCCTGGCCCCTGGGCCCCCATGCTTTAGGCCTTTTATTTTTACAATAAATGCTGAAATCACTCTTAGTCCCGGCAGTCTGGTCCCGCTTTAACAACCTCATCAGCTACAATTCCACAGTAAGCTGTCTGAATCTTTGAGTCATTAGATATAACTGTGGAAGATTATTTAGTGCTACAAGCTTTACAGTACTGTGTGCTGCCTTTCATTCGTCTTTTTAAGTAGTTTCGCACATTCTGTTTGGCCAGGGAGGGTGTGGAGCGTCCATCCTCAGAACTATTCAAAAGGCATCTGGACAGAGTAGTGTCTCTGTCTGAGCAGGTGGTCGTACCAGATGACCTCAAGGGGTCCCTTCCAATCTCATCCGTTCTGATACTCTCCATGACATTCTCAAAAATATTTCTCATTTTAAGAGCAAAAATGCAAAAGCATTTTCTCATTGTATTTCTAGCTATAATTGAAATACCTTTCACCAGTACATTATCCAAAAGAACTGGGAAATTTCAAGAAGAGTATAAATTTTCTTCCTTCCATCCCAAGCTGCAAGCAAAAGCAGCCTATGACAAACAGCATAAGTGTTTTGTGAAAAGAAAGCAATCTGGAGTACATGTACTGGTAATGAAAACTTCAGTCTTTACCATTGTTGGATGTTAAGACTAAAGACTAGATCTAAATTCTTTAGTAAATAATTTTTTCTAACAATAAGCTTATTTATATAAGCAGGTAATCTTGCCAAGACATGAGACCAAACAAAACCCAGAATGAAATACCTACAAACTGAAACCACTGACCTTAATAAATATCTCAAATTTGTGATACAACAGACCTACCAGTACGTCATTTGTATTGCTGGCTTAATACTTGTTCCAGAGCTTTCTACTCAGTATATTTTCTTCTGTGGTTATACTGTGTACATTAATCCATTAAGTAGGTACATAGATTAGGAACCAATTTTATAGGCTACTAATCCTTACAGGTTTTGTTTCTTAATTCTTATGAAGGGATACAAAGAACTAATTACAAAAGAAAACTAACATTAAATGTTGTGGTGTGTCCTCTGTCATGGTCGTTCGTTTGCAGTTTGTTAATGGCTTGCTCTGTGATCCCCCATGTTAATGGTTTGGCCTCAGTTGTACCCTCCTACCCCCAATTGTCAATCCACCCTGATCCCTGCCCCTTGCTCTCAATTGGTCCCTGTCATTTCACCCAGATGTCAATTCCACTTTGTACCAACCCTCTAGTCCAGAATGTTCCCTGCCAATCCCCTGTTATTTGAAGTCCCTTTGGTCCATATGACCTACCCTTCTCCCCTTGTTTTCTCCCTTGGTTTATGCATTATGTAATCCCACCTTGCACTCCTCCCCTGGATGTCCCTCATTGGTTAAAGATTTGTGCCTTCCCCTTGAACCACCCCCAAATATAAGCTGCTGCACCCCTGTGTTTTAGGTTTTTGGCCTCTGGATTCTCTGGAGGAGTAATGCCCTTTGGAACCCATACTGGAGATCTCCTCCTTATGTTTGCTTGCACACTTGTGCTGGGTGCCAGATCGTGCCATGGAGCATTGGCTGTAAGCTGCATCTCAGGTATCCTGCTCTTGAGGTGTGTCCCACCCCCGGCATGGTGCCACAGGGAGAGCTAGCCGGCTCTGGAACCACATCAAGTAAAGATTCCTCAGGACAAGAGAGACATGGAGGTCCTGTGAGGGCAACAGAGATGGTTAAAGGACTGGAACATCTTACGAGGAAAGGCTGAGAGAACTGGCCGTGTCTAGAGAAGGGGTAGCTGAGAAATTATCTTATCCATCTCTTTAAGTATCTGAAGGGAAGGTATCAAGAGGAAGGAGCTAGATTCTTGATGGTGGTAGGACAAGAGGCAGTGGGCACAAACTGATGCATGGGAAGTTCCACCTTAACATCTTTATTGTGTGAGTGCTGAGCACGGGAACAGATTGCCCAGAGAGGCTGTGAAGTGTCCTGCACTGGAGATATTCATATGGACACAGTCTTGTGCCTTGTGCTCTAGGATGGCTCTGCTTGAGCAGGGATGTTGGACCATGGCAGTCTTCCAACCTCACCCAAGCTGTGATTCTTTGGCTCAGAAAAGACAGAAAAAGTATAAAAAAAACAACTCTGTCTAGTTTTACTAAAAGACAATTCTTATGAAAATAATTTGGTGTTCTAAAGACAAAAATCATACTAAAATTAAATAGAATTCTGTAAGATAACCAACTATCTCTAGTACAAATACCGAGAAAGTAGAACAGCATTCCAGCTCCCTCTACTGGATTAGATATGTTGCATTATTAACACTGTACTTTTAAAGCTTTTTCCTTCATCACACTCAGACATATCAGGCAATTTCTTTCAACAAGTTATTTTTGTTTTCTCTAACATAGCATCTAAAAAATCAGTTTAAATGGTATTGTAACTCCTGAACACATTCTTTTTCTAAAAGAAAACCTAGAACTGAAGCCAAACAACAAAGACAGATTTTATGCAGCTATTCAAAGTGAAGTTTTCTTATGAATTATTCTATAAATAGGTATCAAAAGTCACTAAATGGCTTTTTTATTATTTTCTTTGTAAAATTTATCTATTTTTTGCCTCTTTCATCTGCTGGGTAGGCTATTTCAGAGACAAAACCCAAAAAAATTCAGTAGAAAGTGCAAGTCACTAGCTATTGAGAAGCAAAACCAGAGGACCCTTATATAACTGATGGTTTAAAATACATATTTCTGTACACTAGAAGACTTTTGAAAACTTAAAACCAAAACTTTCATTACCTTACACTGTAAACTCATCCCCATCAGCAACCTAGATCACAGCTTTTTCCTCTCCTTCCCCTGTCAGGAATGAAATAATCTTTTTGTCATTTTTACATATGTATTTTTCAACACAAATACAATATGACTGCATCTCCCCTAATGACAATTTCTCTAGGTGAAATCTTCACCTCTAAACCACTAAAACAACACCATTTCTTTTTCTGGCATTCAGTTATTCTTTTTCTAACTTAAATAATTGCTGACAGTGAATCTGCTTAAGGACAAGTAGACAATAGACATCTCAATTACTATCTCAAGAGACGAAATGCAAAGGAGAAGCCCTATGATTTAGTTGACTTTAGCTATACACTTTAATCCCAATTCACTTATTTGGGAAGGAGTTCAAGACTGAAAGATGATTAACAGAGATGGACAGATGCAAAGTCTAAAAAGGAGTCTTGTCTTTAGAAACCTTCTGCCTGAAACGGTAGAGGTTTTAACTGTAGTGTAAGTGTGAAGGACGCTTTGATTTTCAATAATTAAGGAACTTGTTCCCATTGAGCCTCCAAAGAGCTAAACAAAAATCATACACAATTGCAGCTGAACACCACAGACTGAAGATAACACATCCTTCTCCTCAAGTATATTGTGGTGTCTTGCAAGTTCTTTTCCCTTCTTATTTACTTTACTAATTTTCATTTCATAACTAAAGAAGAAAAGAAGTTGGTTCAAAAGAAATTCATAATTTAAAAAATATTTCAGTCAGAGAAAAGACTGATATTTCAGCCAGCATGGAAACAGAGAACATATTGCTGTGAAGACAAAAGATTTTTTTAGACAAATAAAATAGTTGAAAGTTACTACTACAAAGCACAAATTACAGCATGTGAAAGACAATGAGGATGCCCACTTAGCCAATATATACTTGAGTAGTGATATATAAAAACACACTGTTGAAAAACAGGTATATTGTTGTTAAAGACATATAAAAATTAATAAGAAATTTCAAAATTATTTTTGGCCATCCACCAGCATACACTGGACAATATTATTATTATCTCTTCAAGCAGGGAAGAAAAAATAGTGATACTGAGAAGTAAATTTTGAGACCTTACACTTCACTTCTGTACAGCTTCTCATCACATTACACACAAACACAATATTATATGTTTTAAAAGTAGTTCACTAATAAGGACTGGCATTTTAAAGTAAAACAGTAATAAGTGCCCTAAAAAAATACTGTACCACAGTTTAGAAGACTGTGAATGTGGTGCTATAATCACATCAGGAAAATAATTTCACTTCTTTCTTCTATGTATTTGTCTTGCCGATAGGGCCTTAACATATTCAGAGTGTCTGATAAGCACATATAGCAAAAAGGTCAAAAAGTACTGCATCCTGAAGAGTAAAACTTTAGAGAACTGAGACTATAAAATGCCTGTCTCAAGCTTACATTATTACTAGAAATTCCACGATTATTCAGATTTTCATTCTGAGATGAGGACAGGAAGAGCTGTAGAGGAAGGATGGGGAGAGAAAGGAAGAGAACTGCCAGGGGAGGACATTAAAGTGGTATAGTATTGAAATTCCTCACCTTCATTCTTTAAAATCCTCACTGCTTCTCATCCTGATTTCCTGCAGATAAGATCAAATACATTTAAAAGCTTCTTGAGGGAAAAGAAATTGCAGAGTATGTATGTGTCTTTATATGTACACATATTCAAGGAAAAAAAGGGAATACAACTAAATTTTACCTATACATAGGTCTAGGTATTTAGATACTGCTAATAATTGTGAATTTAAAACAGCTAAGCTCTGGTTACTTCATAAAAGCTTTGTAAAAAAATGTGGTTTCACTTCACAATCCTTAATGTTCTCTATGTGCTCAAATGAATAAACGTGACATGTTGTATAGTTGGGTAAGTATCTTCCAATACATCTAAATAATCAATTTTTTTTCCAAATAGAAACTAGTTAAATAAAACTCAATAAAATATTTTATCATGTGGCTGAACTCCTCTCTGTGGACATCTATATCCACTTTTTTTTTTTTACACAGAACACAAACCTGCTTTTTGAACTGATAATGTGCAAGTACGCTGCATAGAATTGAAAGCCTATGAACTCAAATTAGCAGCATTCTGATTTACAGAAGCATTATAATAATGGGCACTTTAACTTTACTACACTTTCAGCAGCAACTGAAACTGAGTAACTCTTTTACACTTTTGAAAAACCTGAGTAAACACTGAGAGTAAAATCTGTTTTCATCTCCAAGGTCATATCTCCTACTAATGCATGTGATATGAACTGCATTGCTTTTTAATCAGCATGTGACATTCAGCAATACAAAAAAAAGGGCCTCCTATTCCCTTTCACCCTCTCTCATCAAAATCTTTATATACACATTGGAATATTGCAGTAGTATTCCCTGACTATAATTTCCAAATATAATTGCTAATTTATGAAGAAAGCATGTCTCTGTTTATGGGTCAATAGGGAGAAGTTTTAGACAAGGCTAGTCTGCTTGCTATTGTGGCAGTTCATGATTTATTAAATTTGTTCAAGTTATTTCAGTTTGAAGACAAAAACTGTAGGTCATTTGTTTAACATGAGGCCACAGTCATGATGAAGAACATAGTAGTTTTACTAAGAAATGAGAAAATAAGAACAATGTTTGAAAGGTTTGTTTTTTCTAAGTGAATCAATTTTAATAAAAAATATCCACTGCAACACATTGTTGTGGGTTTCCTAAATTTTCTTATATATGGATAATTCCAAACTGCAGCAAGCATATCTTTCTAAATTTGAAATCAATCAGAAATGGCCTACTTTTTTTAAGTCACCTATTCTTTCAGCTTACAATTTGCTTCAAGGTGAAGTCAGACATCTGTCACAAAAAGTAATGTGAAAAAAGGAGTGTATCATAGCGACATCTACATAACAACCTTCAGGAACTAATAGCACATCGTCCCTTTTGTCACCAGCACAGTCATACATGAACAGATGTGACACATCTGTAGCTCAGAAGTCATTACGTGTATTAATTACTGAGGAAACATCTTAGAGGGCTGAACATGTATATGCCTCCTGAGTAATTATGAAGTGCAGTCTGGCAGATATGGATGATGTCTAACAGGAAAATCTCCAACTGTTTTGGAAATTTTCTGTCATCTGCCTTCCTAAAATCCAAGTCAAAGAGAAAGAGAGGAAATGGCGCACAGATTTAAATAAATAACAGAAACTTATAAAAACAAATTATGAAAAGAGACATTAACCATGTTGAAATTCAGTCAATTACTAGACTACAATATACTTTAAAAAAAATCATATCTATACTAATAAATATGTCCCTTTAATGACTTGTCCCTTTAATGACAAGTGAATGAGTTTCATTCACATGGGTTAATACACAAGTATACACTAACCACTAGATCTGCAGGTCCCCTGAAAGAGCACAGCACTGACTTCCTGTCTGGACAGCAGGCTCACATTGCATTAAGGCAGAAGATTTTTACCTTCCTGGCTGTCTTCCAAGACAACTACTTATATTTAGTCCAGAAAATTTTGAAATTTTTGTCTGAGCAACATTCTCAAACAGAAAGTTATTTTTCATAAGCTCTTTTTGTTTGAGTTTTTGTTTGTTTGTTTATTCTTTGTGATCTATATGGGATTAAATGGAAAGAATTGAGCATGTAGAGTTAACCATAACAAAATTAATTGTATGCAAATATTACACAATTCTGGTCTATTTTTATTTTCCAGGTTTCCCTGCCAGAATCATAAAATTGTACAACTACTCAAAACTCTTCCTGTCACAGAAATGTTTCTGAGTGTCACCTCCCAGTCTGGTAAGGGAAGTGGAGAGGAAGGGAAGAAGGAGAGGAAGGGAAGAAGGAGAGGAAGGGAGAAAGAGAAAATAAAATGCAGGAAATAACTTTGAATTTGCATGGAAGATCAGAACATTTAAATGACAATAAAGAGGAAATTATTTTATCATTGTTTTCTATTCAAAAGACAAATGAAATTGTCATAGTCTATCTTCAGCAAATATTTCCTTTCTTCTCACACTCCTTTACTCATAGTTTTGGTGATGACATTCCCCACCTTGTTAAAAAAAATTAAACAAAGCCTATCTCTCATGAGCAACACCAATCTACTATTGTGGAGTGATACTTGCTCATGAAAGACTTGCTCCCTGTTAGAGAAGGTTAGGAAAACATTGTAAGAAAAATACTTCTTGCAGCATCTAAAGCCTGACATCCACAGACAGGTCTGTCTTGCTCTATAGAAGTTATCCAGATCTAAGAATATTGCTGTCAAGGCCCCACAACATCTTTAGTTTCCAGATACAATTAATTGCTACATTGCAGAGTAAGAAATGGTTGTCAGAAAGACAGAACTGGATGCAGACCCAAAAGGGGGAGCAATGAACTTTCTTAGCTAATCAATGCAGCTACAAAAAGCAAAGAGTACCCAAAGGGCTGCACTGCATGGTGGGTCTGAGCTGAACCATGTCACTAAGAAACTTCAAGAACTTCATTACATTCAGCTACAAAAACAGGAACACAAAGGTTGGGAAGGGGTGGGGGGAGAAAGCAAACAAATAAAACAGATGAAGACAATTTGAGTGCACTTCAAAGAAGGTGCAGAGGGATGAGCTTTACTGTGCAACTGCTTCACCGTGCTGAAGAACCTGGAGTATTTCTGAGCAAAGTAACTGGGAGATTCTGAGGAACAAAATCCCCCACACTCCTTCAATAATAAAAGCAAAATTCAAATCAAACATTAAAGTTTCATTCCATAGTCTGTTCATTTTGTACTAACGTTAAGTTTGTCTGTAGGGGACAAGTGGAAGTAAATGTTTTTGTGGACTGTTGAAGTCTTCATAATTCCACAACTAATACTAGAGGTGACTTCAGTACTCTATATAAAATACCTGCACTTAAAGGAGTGCTGTATTTTTCAAACTTTTTTTGTATGCTCGTGATCAGTTATCAGATGTCTCAGGCACATTGAAATTAATTTGGAATTCCCAATCAAAAAGAAAATCCAGGATTATGGAACATTTTGATAGAGCTGGATTCAGGAAACCCTTCATATTATTAGTCTGCAGACATATTATTAGTCTGTTGCCATATATTTACATTTCTAAGTGAAAACTCCCCATTTGACAGCTGGAGACACCTCATCATCTTTTTTTTTTTTTGGTTGGGTTTTTTTTTGTTGTTTGTTGTTTGGTGGTGTTGTTGTTTTCACTGGTTTGAAAAATGGGCATGTCCTGAAAGAGCAAGAATTTTGCACAGGCTTCTAGATTACCCTGACACAAAGAAGCCAGAAAGTCAAAACCTGTGGTGCCTAAAACGCAGCTATTCAGGTTCTGTTTTGTATCTCATATTCACAAGGACTTGCCAAGGTCACACAGGAAGCACGTAGAGCTGGCAATAGGACTTAACCTGCCTATGGTTTAAACCAAAAGTAGTACTTTTACCTACCCAATATCCACAATATCTTACCCACACAATTTACAAAACAAATATGCACAGGACATAGAATGTGAAAAATACAGGAAAGATCCATAGATTCATCGTACAAATCTGTAGGAGCTAATTATGCAGCATAGTTGGCCTTTCACCATTAACTCATGAAATTAATTCACTAACTGCCAAAAAAAGCAAGGATGTGCTAACAGTAGGATCATTCCAAAATGCCATTTTTCTTTACAGTTTCCCGGAGCATCTACTCCTTGTCACTGTCCCACACAAACATAACTGAAAATATTCTTTGAACTGTGTGGTTATGAGCTTTACAGTAAAGAGAAGGATAATGGCCACACAGTGACAAAGGAAATCAAAATCAGACAAGCCTTATAAGCATGACCATCATACTATTTAAATGCGTTGCAATCTACATGAAAGCTCTGCAAGTGTCAGCACTCTATAAATTTAAAAGAAACTTCTTTCTTTCAGTGTAATTGGTTTTGCCTTGCAATGGCCCATTCAGTTATTCCTCATCTTAGCAGTAATAACACAGGAGCCAATATAAGAAGAAATAAGCCTCTTCATGCCAATACAAGGCTGCCAGAGCCAATATTTGCACTGCTGTTCCTATGAACCCCTTGAAATCTGGGCTCCCTGCAGCAGCAGTGTGAGAAGCACATGACTCATTGAGGAGTTTGATGCCAGCATATTCTCCAGCCATTGAACAGAGCCACCAAACATTTGTCACTGTCACAGCCTGTACTTTATGGAAGAGGAAGAAAGCAAAGAAATAGACTATGAAGGTTGGATGTGAACTTTCCAGCTGAATATAGGCAGAAGAAACTAGTTGTACAAAGAGAAGATAAAGCCTTGGCTGCACAGCAGAGATTAGAAGAGAGTAATAAGGTAAGAAACTTTAAAAGGGGGGTTTCACTGGTTCCCAATTCATTATTTACTTGAAATTCCAGATTAAATCATTGTTAAAAGGCTGGCAACTTCAAAAAATAAGCTTTACCTTTCGTACTGTTATCAATTATAGTGAATTCAAATTAAACACATTTTTCATACATGTTCTTTTTTTTTAAATGATAGGACTATTTGATCTGTGAAAATACTTTG
>VWYI01027972.1:0-10277 GCA_013399455.1 Anthoscopus minutus
AACAGAAAATAAGTAAGTGTACTAGTGAACTAGTTTAGCTAGTTCTAAACCCACAGCATTCTTCGGTGCATTGGCCGGGAAATTTCAAATTGGCAATTTTAAAACCACTACACATAATTGGTGTTTCCGCCTGGTTTCAACTGAACCTGCCACACATGTAGAACACAGTCCAAGCAGGAACCAAAGACAGAAGACCAGTTAAGAGGCACCTGAATCAGAATTCTCACATGGCACCATTGCACAAGATGCTAACTTACTTCATACTTGCAATCTGGTTACTTTGAGTGAAGAATGTCTTTAATGAACATAATGAACACAAAACATAAAAAATGATAGTATTTGTAAATTTTACTTCAAAATTGTTGAGTAATTCCATGGTGTGAAACGGTCCCATATTCAATTACTCACTCTAATTCAAAACAAAGGAAAATGACAAAATATTAAAATTTATCATGGGATGAAAATTCCAGAGTCCTCAAAGATGACAATTAACTATTGCAAAATATAAGAATATGTGGATAAAGCTTTAACAGGTATGGCTCTAATGGCCACATGCCATTGTGAGTGACATAATTATTGTATCTTAGGTGTGACTAGAGAAAAAGACAGCAAAATGGTATTACTAGGTATTCAATATAGTTAAGACACATGGTTCATAAGAAACACCATGGCAAGTTAATTCACAAATAGCAAACATAACCAGTTCACAGAATAGAGACTGACAAGAGAAAGAAAGTAAGGTTTGGAGGGCTATTTATGTGAAGAATAAATTTCACCAGCCCTAATTTAGGCAGTCATTTGAAAGGGAAATACATCTAATGATTTTGCCATCACTAATGACATTTCATTTTTTCTAAAGTCATGGAGGAAAAGAATGTGGACAGGTTAACATTTTTTATTTGTTTCTTCTACTACGTAAGTGTAGCAAGAACAATAAAAATAGCCTTGTATGGATCAAACAATTTGAGATTATTGCACATTAACATGAGTTAATGCACTTTTAGACAATCTGAATATTCAAATGGTCAAAATGATACAATTGTGCTGAGGAGAAGCTGACCAAGTTTTTTTCCTCATTTGAAATTAATGATTCTCTGAAAACAAAAAAAAATTCTCTTTATGCTACTGCCAATCAAATCAATTCTGTGAAGAACTTTTCTTCATGGTAATGAAGAAAACTGCCTTTTTCACTCAGTTTTATTCCTGTTCCACCTACCTTTGAATACTTATAAAGAGAAATGAGATTTGAATTTAAACTCAAAAGATAATTTATGTGCATATTTATTATAGAGGTAATACAGAGATGGAAATGGGTTTCACCCATACAGGTGTCAGAGAAAAAAAACATGTTCCTGAATTTTAGGGTCTCTTCTAATGCAGATTTTCCATTATATATTGAAGTCATTTGGAACTGATTACTGATCTTATATAGAATTAATCTGTTGCTAATTTTAACTACTAAACTCTGTTCTTGTTTAAAGTTAAGACATCCTTGAATTAAAATTCCATGAAAGGAGAATAAGACACAATTAATTTACCAGCCTTCCTCTTCCCTGCACCAAACGAAATTAATTCATTATTGTCTTTTCAGTGTCATACATGTTGCTCCAATTTTAGTTACTTGTTCTAGTAGCATTTTTAAGACTAGATTTGCTTTCCTCATTCAACTTAAGTTAATCCTCTGCCAGTTAGCTAGTAGACTAGTGAAGAGTGTGCTCCACAATTTGCAGCTTCCATTGAAAAGGCTGCAAGGAATCCCCAGAAAAAAAAACCAAAGGAAGAGTGAGAGGGAGAGGAGAAAACCCCCACCTTTATTAGGTTTCACTTAAAGCTTAAAGTCATTAAATAATGTCATTAGTCATTTCCTAAGCGGTCATCAGTATCTACACAATAAAATGTTGCTTCCCATTACAAAATCAGCGTTCAACACTTTCGTTTTTAATTTTACTAAGTTAGTCACCCAGAAAATCATGAGGGATTGAAGAGAATGTAGAGAGAAGGATCACTCACTGCACCCACAACATCAGGTGGGGAGTGAGGGCATCCAATAAAGCAAGCAGCTAAAAGCATTAATGTACATGTGTCCTACAGCTCCCTAAGCAGAGATTATGATAATAATATCAGAGTTCTCAGCAAGTCTTGCATTCAGTTTTAACAAATCATTGCACAACACAGGAAGCTAACAAACACATTCTTCATCAGGAAGACAAAAACCCAAACATCTGTAAAGCACTGTACATCAGATCAGAGCTGTGGTTCATTAATCTAGAAAATATGCCAATAGGTTAAAAAATACATTTAGACAAAAAATCTGTACTCATCCATGTCATACTCTCAGGGACTTATAAGCCTTATCAAAATATCAATTTTCTCTTCAAAAGTCTAAAATTATGTAATATCATCACATTAATATAAAATAATCAAAACGTGTCAAAAGCATTGAATTTTTTTCTGGTCCAAATCATGTTCTTAAAATACTATTGTTTATCCACAATATTAGAATGTTAGAAAACAACAAACACAAGCTTGTATTTAGAGAGAATCTGAAAGACATGCATTCTCAACTTTGAATAAAATTCAAACAATCACCAAAAAACATAATAGCTAAAGATCTAATTATCAAGCAAAAACTGTACAATTTATGGCCAGCCTTCCATAGAAGGGTAGAGAAGCCAAATAATTTCAACATGGTGTGTTTAAGTACAAAATAAAATCACATACCACATCTTTCGCACTGTCAGTGTGACTCTGTTAAAAAGGATTATTTAGAGAAAATAAATATGAACATTATTCAGAAGTACTTGAAGATAATACTAGTGGCAGCTGATTTGATTGACTGTCTCTCCCAGCCACCTCAATACAAAAAGATAAAAATGAGACATTTGTTAAAATTTTTTATTTGTATTCCATTCTGCTAAAGCCTGTGGTGCAGTCAGGGTTGTCTTCATTAATGAAATCACACTAAATTAAGTATATGAAGATACAGATTCAGTATCCAAAGGCAGTGAACATGGTAGACATGGATGTGCTTTAAAGATCAAAACACTGAAAATAAGTAAACGTATTGGTGTGTTCATAATCATCTCAACTGAGAAGAAAATATGAATATTCACAAGATGTAAAAATTTTTGCAGGGAAAGGTATGGATGGGAACATATACATTACTCTGTTTTGGAATTGACAGTTATTCCTTAAAACCGAGCAACTTGTTTCTGGTTTTAATTCACAATGCCTGGAGACAAGCCAGAGGAGAGATGCATCACATGTTTCTGATGAGAAGGGTCTGGTGAAAAGGACTGTGGAGATGACATCAGTTCTGAGATAAAGTTGCAGTTCTGGCATTTTATCTGTGGCATATGGATGCTCACAGCAAGGCATACATTGGAACACAGACTATACATTCGTTGAGGGGCATAAAATTTAGTGTTTTGTTTTTAAGGCTGTGAATTATGAATCTTGGACTTGCTTTTATGTTATCCTCCACAAAATGCCATGATACATAGATAGTAAACTGTCAAAGGGCACTGTGTTTAATAATTATTTTTGTTCCTCAAGAGGGCTCCCATTTATTTCTCTTTTACATTTTATGGTTCTTTTTCTCTAGCACAGATAACCACATAAATGAAAGGAGTCAAACTTATGATCTACAGCTAAGATCTACTATGTTGTTCAACTTGTGTAATTATGTGTGTAACTAGCACACAGTCCCAACCATGGAATTTGGTGGATCACTCCAAGTAATTTCTCTCTCCTTGTTCCCTGAAGATCAAAATCAAAATATTTTGTTGCTACACATTGAATGGTCACTTGCAAAGTCGTATTGCTGCAGGATCTCCCAATTTAGAATTCTTTTGCAAGGAACAAAATAATAACTTGTCCATCTATTCACGGGACAACAGATGCCAATATTGATGGGCCCCAATTGTACATGTGTTTTAACAGAGAATAACCTATGAGCAATGACATCAATAATGCAAGGCCAAATAAAGCATCACTAACACTAAATGTAAGACAATCTCCAATGTATCGGTGACTTGTTATAAAATGTGTCATTCTTACCCTTATTTTTCTTTTTTTTTTAATGGAAGAGGTACAGAAATGGTAAATATCAGAAAAGACATCACACAAACTAAGAACAAAAAGCAGCACCAACATTTGGAAATAAATGGTTTCCCTTCCTCAGAATTATAATCCATGTACTGGGAAAAGAATATTCCTTGTGAAATTACTGATTGCTCATATAATAAAGGCTTGCTTCTTGTGAACAAAAGAAGTATGCCTAAATAAAGAATCAAAGAGCAAATAAATATGCAAGTTTTTATGTTTAAATTCTGCTTCATTTGAAAGCACAAGGAAGTACATGTTCTTTATTATTATACTATCTGAACTCCTACTAGTGGTTCATTCATATTGCTTATATATAGATAAAAATAATATTCAAACCTCTGCAGGTTTTTCCACATAATGTGCAGGTCAGAAGATTGCTTTCCTGAAGCTCAGTCAACATTGTAGATAGCAGAAGACCACAGAAGAATTGTACAGGTATACTGCAATAAAGCTGGCTCAATTTGTTGCACCTTAAACAAAATAAGGGCTAGGAATAATTATTTTTAAAATTTTCCCTATTGAACTTTTCAGACAATATTAAGGAAAATAAAACTTCTTTGATCTGAGTGACTGAAGAGGATAGTTAGCTCTTTCTAGCAAAAGTACCTGAACTTCCACAGATCAGGTACAGGATACTGCAAACTGCTGAGTATTTTTTCACTGACCACTGTGCAAACTGGTGGTCTTTTTAAACTGGATATTTACTATGTGAGCAAGCATTTAAACATCTCTTATTGGAATAATTCTGCCTATGAAACTGTGTCCGTTACAATCCCTTATACAACAGTGTGAACACTTAAACACACAAAAAGAGACACAGTTGAATGAACAGATAATATACTTCTGATATTCCTGTAAATTTATCTGTTCTCCACCCAGAATCACACAGGCTTATTCCACAATCACTCTCTTCCAATTGCTCTTGAAAATACTTACTTGATTACAGATTTTCTTTCTTCGGCAAGACTTGGACTTACAATATCTTCAGTTGGAAGGGAGCTACCAGGATTATCAATGATTCTTTCAGTAATACACTAAAAGAATGACTTTGTTACATCTTACCTCTTGCAGTCTAATGCAATGGTTTTCAAGCATGACAATTCTTGCATCAACACAAATTATAAGATTATCAATCCTAAAAGCAATCTGCTTAAAAAGTTTTTTATTATTCTTAAGAGTACTTACTTCAAGAGCTATTCATTTTCTCCACTATAAATATAATTTTTCAAATTTAAAAACATTACTAAACCAGTGACATAAATGCATAGACCCCTTGAAAATCAAGAAATAACTACCCTCCATCATAATTTTTCGTTATTAATAGCTCTTTTTTTAAGAGAGAAAGCTGTTAAATTTACACAGAATTGATTACCTATTCATTTCAGATATTATTTATGGAATGGCAAATTTTCGTTTTATGGGTTTTTCAACATAGCTTTTTACTTCTGAATCAACCATTTGTTGAACTGAAACAGACAAAACAGAAAAAAATCACTCCCTGCACTGAGTAAACAATTTTAGTTGTCAAAGCCTGGGCTAATCACTGTAAGTTCTGGTTTCTGGTACCCAAGTGAGAAACTTCACCCTGCCGACTCTATCTCCTATCTTCCTACCTCAAAGCAAGATCCATCCACAACTTTCCCAAATAAGGCCTCAGACACACCTCTCCAACAACTTTCCCTATGGACAAGAACTGCCTGAGGGAAAATGCTTCCTGCTTGTCTGAAGATGTGAAGGTAACAAGCAAGTTACAGCTTGTGACACAGGCAAATCTACACTGGCAGTTTCTGTTCAAAGATAATTCTCATCATGATTCCTAAAACGACTCCACATGCACTTTAGAAAAATAGCACCATGTGCTGTCTGTCAGCTGCATGCCTGTATCATTTTGGAAAATCCTCAGGTCCACTAAAATAATTCACAAGCAAGTGAGCAAAAGTATTATTAAAGGAGGGACAGACCTACTTTAAATGCATCCTTAAGCACACTGAGCAAGTGATTTTCAAAATAAACAGGGCAAAGAGGTTGTAAAACAAATTACTCTTGAGATGAACAGAAAAAGGACCCTTTTTTTAATGAAGGGGTGGAGGGTAAAATAACTGACATGCTTTCAAAGCAAAAACTGTGTGAACTTCAAAGCATCAAGTACAGAACCAATTCATTTCTATAAAATAATGCTTTTAACAGCTTAACAAAGTCATTTTAGCTTTGTTAGCTTAAATCTGCTAATAAAGAAGTTAGCTGATTTCATCTACCACTGCCATTGAAAAAGTTAGGATGACAGTTTTCATAAATAGGATTAACAGAGTAGGATGTCATTCTGCACACTGAGATCTTGAGTTCAAATTGTACATTAGATTTAAACTTTCTCTGTGCTAAAAACTTAGGGACATAAACTACCTATGATTCACCTCACAGTCAGTCCAAGCTAAGTTGCCAAGTATCGAGAACATTTTAATCTCGATCTTCCGCAAGGGTCACACAACTGAAAGACTGTTCATGCAGGAAAAGGTAACCTTGGAAGAAAGAAAGTCCGAAGGATTTGATTGGTAATACTTTGATCTGGTTTTGATCATTTAATACATTTGCAATCTGCCTACAACAGTAACATTAGACAGTTTAAACTCAGATAGTTATGTAGTCAAGCAAAGCAGGTGCCTCCCAAGCAAAATTCCAACAAAGAAAATATCCATTTTTTGTAATATTGCTAAGTATCAGAAAAATCATTACTGAATTTCTTCTTCACACAAATACCACAAAAATATAGTTAGACCAATCCTGAATTCAGAAACTCTGTACCAAAAGATACAACAAGGGTTACATAAGGCTAACAAAAGGTTTTACTCCTAAAGGAAATACAAATTTAGAGTATAATATTTTCAACATCTTTTTCCAAGGGAGTGTGCTTTTAGGTTAAGTACATTCAAAACAAAATTCCAAACTCTACATCAACAATTGTAACCTGTAAAACAAAGACATTTTGTAAAACAAAGCACAAAATTTCACATTTACAGTATTTTGAGCTCCACTTACACACAAAAACCCCTATAAAAAATGGACTAAGAGGAAGGTGAACTAATCGGGGCTTCAGTGGAACATAAAAACAGAATAAAAGAATGAATATAAACATCTCTCTAGCCCAGAGTACACAGTGGCCGAACACAGAAGAATGTAAGAATAGAGCAAACTCCTGTCAACACTGTCAGAGAATACCCTCAAAACACTCGACAACTTATAGTTCAATAGTTAGTACCTTCATGTTTAATCAGTCTTAGTGGATTTCCTGCATGTAAACTTCCTAGTTGCCCATTAAGTTCATGTAACCCTTTTGTATACATGGTATCCAATGGCCAGCAGTACATGGTGCTAAAGTGACCTTACCTCCTGTCATTGATTTTTGACTGGATTCACCATTTTTTAACATAAACCCCAAAGAACCTGCGTGAAAAAAAATAACCAGCCAACAAGCAGCTCTAACAAGATGTTCCATCCATACCACATGTGCCTTCAGATACGTCTCATAACCTCACTAAAGGTTTTACTAGGGACAGAAGTGAATTAAATAGCTTATTAATGGTTTTTCCTCCACACCCATTTTATTTATCCAAACTAAATTTCATCTGCCATTCAGATGCCCCGACAGTACAGTATGGTCTTTCTGTAATTCTTCATAGGCAACACAACTTTTAAACCCTTGCCATATTAAAAAACCTAGCAAATAATTCTGTTCTGTTTATCTATGAACATGCTGAGCAGAATGGACATGTGAACTGATCCCTGTGGAACTCCACTGTTTAAAAACAACTGTTGACTCCCACATAAGCTTATAAGCATTAATCATTCTTCCTAAAAGGATTGTCTTCCTCTTCTTCCATGACTCCTTAGCTAGTCATGCAAGCAAGAGTTACAGAGTAAGACGTCTTAGGGATATGTCAGATATACTTTGCACAAGAGCACTCCTTCCAAAGGGAAATTCCATATTTTGTCCAAATGCAAGTCTTTGGAGCCTACCAAAAGACATCTTTCAACTCCTGTATTTGCGAAAGATAATTGAAGACAATGTTTTCCATTAGTTATTTCAGTATATTACTTTATTTACTGCATCTAAAGGGATCACATAACCACATTATTCACCCTCACTTTACATATTTTCCTCACCACTAATCGAGCTAAGCAACAAATACCTTTTTTTTTTGGAGACATCCTCAAAACCATATCCAAAACTGTAAAACTCCAGAAGTTTGGAGGCAGTGTTATCAAGAGAAAACAATACACTTTTATATTACACTCGGGAACCAGGAGGGATTGTTGGATCCTCCTTGTAGATTCACCAAGATACACTTGTCAGAGGGGTTCTGAGACAAGATCAGCACTCTGGATGCTGGCTCTGAAAATATCTAAAAGCTGGCCTTGGCACCTAAGAACCAAGATCTCATTGCCTAACCCATTTGAGAAATTTTCTCTCAAAGCATACACCCCTCCAAGTTCTTCTGTCCCTTCTCTGTGTCTTAATCTTTGATTACCGCGGTTAATTCTCTACACTACTTGGGTGTGGTTATCTTCCATATTCAAACTTTTTGTTAGTGTTTCACCATTTACTTTCACACCTTGCAAGTTAGAAAAATCCTTTGCATCTCGCCTTTTCTGTAGTACTTTTACAGGCATTAACTCTTCCTACTGAAAACTAGAGATTTCACATGTTACAAACACTTCCTTATGCCACAAAGCCAAGACGTATCACCAATAAAGATTACACTTAAACAAAGCCTACAGTCACCATCACAAATGGTGGGAGGATTCTAGACAGACCCCAGAGTAAGAATCCAGGCAACAGGGCTGGTATCAACTGTTGTAATTCACCAGCATTCTGTTTTGTTTCCTTTTTTGTTGACTCTAGACACAAAACCATTTCTTGCTACTGTATTTTTGTTTCTGAACAAGGGTACAGTGAAGTTAAGTATAAATATGATAAGATCATATAAAAATATACCTATTTAAATCTGGCTAGGAATAGTAGCAAGGTGGGGGAGGGAGGAAGAAGTAGCAGCAGATGCATAAGACCTAGGCAGAAAGCCAAGAATTACACTATATTGTAATTCTATCACCTTTCCCGCCCCCATCAGTTAGGTAGCACAGGTATGCTTTGTAGCAATAACTTTCACCACACGTCTTTTCCGAAAAAAAGATTCTACTAAGGTAATCATGTTAGTATCTGCAAAATTCACACATTTATTCAGGAGTTTTAATACTCTATCATTGGAAAAACTAACAATTGCTATTTGTCATCTGCTGAGTTACACACTTAAGTAATGTACTGTGAACCATTAAAAAGCCCTGTAGTTTTCCACTTTTTTTTACATTATTTTCTATCTGCAAATTCAACATGAACTAAGAAATACATTAGGAGGGCAAAAATTGTATGTCAGATACAGCATTTTACACCAGACTTCAGTATTTAAGAACCTGAAGACCTGGGATCTTTAAGTTGCTGGGCAGGACCATCACCAGAGCAGTAGCGCAAAATAAATGAATGAAGATGTAGCAGCTCACTCGCTTACACTGCACCCCGATGGGAAGGACCCTGCTTGCAGAGGCCTATTCAGGGAATCCTGTCTCGGGTGGGAGTTTTGTCAGCGCAGGGAGAGAATGGCTTAAGGTCTGGTGTGAAGGGATGCCGTGATTAAGGTGGAGTTTCGGTGCTCCCGAAGTGATGCCTACCCATCAGCCAACAGCGCACGGGGGCTGGTAGCATACAGGTACCCTGGCTAAAAGCCGGCCGCTCGGGCCAGCGTCCGCCGAGAGGACAGATACCTCCTCTTCCTCAAAATCACTCCCTTCACCCGGGGGATTTCTCGGCTTGTCTCCCGGGAAGCTGAGATTTTTCCTTCAAAAGCCTGCCCCTCGTGAAAGCTGCACGGTCTCCCGCTGCCGCTCACGCACACCAAAGTTTTGCCGCTCTCGCCATAGCGACGCGGGCAGGGACACCCAACCCCAGNGGAGCCGGAGGAGGAAGATGAGGAGGATGAGGATGAGGATGAGGAGGGCATGGTGACTTTCAGCATGCCGGGACGCCTGCCGGGGGCTGTCGTCTCCTCCTCGCGGGCTGCAGAACGCAGAGACAAGGCGGCGGCTACACCTCGTCTCCCTCCCCCCTTCTCTCCGTCCTTCCT
>VWYI01027972.1:10418-23281 GCA_013399455.1 Anthoscopus minutus
CCGGGGCGGAGGGGGACGCACCTCCATCGCCCCCCGCCCAACTCCATCCGCCCCGCCGGGCGGAGCGGCAGCTCTAGCCGGCCGCGAGAGACCTCCGGGGCCAGCGTTGATGCAGGGAGTCCTGCGAGTTCGGAGGCACCGGGAGAAGGACGCGGCGTGGGGACAGCCTCACAGGAGGAGAAATCGCATCCCGATTCGCGGGCGGTGTGCGGCGGGGCCGGCCAGGATGCGCAGCCCATGGCGAAGTGGATGCCGGCCTGCCATGGTGCAGCGTTTTGCCATTTCCCAAGAGGGAGTTCAGGAATTATGCCATAAATTTGGTGAGGAGGGTGTGGGTGCTGAGGCTGACCAAGGCAAACAGTAGAGGGGAAAAAAGAGACTGACAAATTCTGAAACATGACTATAAAAATCCCCAGACACATCTTCCCACCAGAGAACTAGAAGAAGCCATCGAGAAATAAAATTGCTTTGCTGCAATGGCACTCTTTAACAGATTATGAAATCTGCAGGTTATGAAATCCGAATTATACTAAAGCATGCTGCATCCCTGACTGCAAAATACGTAGCCAGAAACATCTATAGAAGAGTCGTTTCTGTTGGTGTAGTGGCGAAATAAAACAGCAGCAGTTGTATGTGCCTCGCATGCATAGTGTGCCAGATCAATCCCACTCACATCCACTCTGTGCTGTTACACCCACTCACACTGCCATGCTAGCACAGGCAGGAGGTAAAATGGACCATGTGCAAACATGTGCAGCAGAAGGAACAAAGTAGTGTCCTCTAATTTTCAACCACAATTCACTGGCTTGTTTTTTTCAACATTGTATTTCTTGCTCAAATAAAGCACAGTATCCTGTCCAGCGCTGTGCTAATTCAGGTGTATTGATGTTTTCCAAAATGATTTATTTCCCCTTATAAACAAATCTGTCTCTTACTGTTCTGTAAGTTTTCAACTGTAACCAGATGGGGCAATTGATCTTAATTCTGAACTTCTTAATTTTTCAAAGATCTTAACAAGGAAATACTTCTCTCTAGGTAATCAGATAATAGAAGAAGCATCTCCTAAACTAGTCTTTTTTTAGTAGTGGGAAAGGATGAGAGATAAATGAGATAGATAAAAGAGAGATAAACCCTTTTTTTCTCAAGTTAACTTATTGCCATTTTAAAAATTAAAATGTAGATCCCCACTGTAATTTGAGATTTTATAATTTTCAAATTCATATTTGAAAGTCGGGAAAAGGTAACCCAAAATCCTGGTTAGAAAACCAAGTTCCATCCAATAGAGTTTGACAGCAACTCCAAATTTCCTTTGAGATTAATGTCATGCTCAGAGCGCCCACAGTTGCGAGGCTGAGGTCAGCACTGAGTGGTAGTCAGAGAGCCTTTTCACTGCTGCTTATGGCCTCTTTCAACCCCCTGCTCTCTCTGTCTCTGCTGGTGCATGTAGAGCTTTTCTTCATAAGTCTCTGGCTGATATGTGACACTCTTCCATCTTATTTGTTAACATTATCTCCTGGGAGAAGAAATGGTCACCGATGAAGACAATCACACACACACAATGGCAAATCAACCAAATTAAAACCAGTGGTTTTCCACAGCATATTTTTAGTCAAATATCTAGCGTATTCTGCAAGCCAAAGGGCATATATAATTCTGTTCTGGTGGGATTGTTGAAGAAATTATTTTAGTAGCATTATACTTATCCAGGTACCTACAATCAGGTTCATATGTCTAACCATCTAGATATAGTTACCATGAGCCTTCAGCTACTCCTTGCTAAATGATATAACACCAGTGGATTTTCTTTTTTGATTTTTTTTCTTAAACTGGGGTATGTCTAGAAAAGGCATTTTACTTTCCTTGAAACTAACTCAAAAGTGAGATACATTGCACCATGCTGACAATCTTGTACTTGAAAACTAACAAGACCTTGTTCTTCAGAAGGTCCACATCCATCAAAAATTAAGATCACAATATCCAAATGTGTCTATGTGGAATTAAAGAAAGTTTTGAGGTTGCACATTGTATCTAGCAAAAAAATGCCTCTCAGTCTCATGGAAACCAAAGACAGCATTTCAAATTTGCAGTGCCCCAACTCAGGTCTATGTAAACCATGCAAAGATTTGCTCCAACTTTTTTGGACATGAAACTGAAACGCTAACAAATCTTCATTTATTTTATTTGTGACACACTACATACAAAATTTTATTGGAGATACGAAGATCATAATTTTCCTGCCAACAAACCCAGGTTGCAAAAAAAAAAGGCAGGTCAAGGAAGAAGCAGTTTATATGAACAAAACATACATGCAAGGGTTGTCCAATCCTCTGCCTATTTCCTGTCACCCATAAATTTAAGCCCCAAAGTAGGAATGTTATCTGATGTTTTGGTGGAGGTGTGAGATCAGTAATCTTTCTGCCCTCCTGGTTAGTCCTGTTTTGTGAATACTCTTGTCTTTTGTACAGACATGACTGCATCAACTATAAGCAGAACGTACTTTAGAGGGCTAAGTTAAAAGGTAAATGTAGGATAGGAACTTCTTAAACTTTACTTCTGAATTTTTCATGCAATTCTAGCAGTTAGGCCTTGTGTAGGATCTCAAGAAAAAACAAATTCCGTCCCAAGTTTTGAATAAGTTTCCAGTTTGTGGACATAATTTGAAAGAGCACCATGTCAATCTCATGGAACTTCTGTCAGTATTTCTTCCTGGCCAAACGGCAGCAGCTTCTTATTGTAAGTACAGTGTGTCCACATCTATTGTAGTAAAGGTAGTGTTAGCTATGAAAAGCAAATTGTCAGATATAGTCCCCATTAAGGAACATTTCTCTCAAAATGGTTTTTGTGAGAAACAATGCTCATTCTAAAATTCCAAAGGTTCATTTAACCTTAACAAAATACAACAAAAAGACTGAATAAGAAAAAAAAGCAGTGCTGGGAGCATAAGACCAAACCACCATGTGCTTGTCTACAAAATAGATGCTCTGCCTTTTATAACGCTAGCCCCTCCGAAAGTCTTGTTGGTCAACTCCTTCTTTGCTGGTCAACTCCTTCTTTGCTGTCCATTGACATCTTGATTGAAGGTCAAGTCTTACCATATTGTGCCTCCTATTAACATGCCAGCCCTCCCCAAGTGCCCTGACTACCAAGGCCATGCAGTGACAAAAATACAAGCGAGAGAGAAAGACGACTATGGGGAGATATACTACAACAACATAACTATACATCTACAAAACTTCTCTTAATATACACTTAATATTAATCCCTTAATTGTGAGAGCGAACCATAGCTTCACTCATCTATAACAGTTTTCATGTACTAGAGCTTCCTGCTTTACGAAGATGATCCAGTATGGATTCCAGATTTTCGCCTGTGCTAGACCAGATGCTAATCTGCTATCATTGTAATGCAGATTAAGTCTTCTGAAACAGAAGTTGCTCAAACCATGTCTCATGCAAGCCAAAGAAGTTGAGATCAGGGCAAATCCCAAAAGCTTTCACTTTTGTTCCCTGTCATTGATTTTCCCTACTGAATACAAAGCCTTGCATTACATTTTATTTTCTACAACATCTTTCATCTCCCACTCAACTTGATCACTATGTAAGCTTCCATGGATGCCTATCAGTTGGGAATGCTAAAAACTTCTGCAAATTTCTTTGTTTTTATTTATGTGTAGGAAGCCTTATTACTTGTATTGAACAAGTTCGTCACAGTCTCTTAATTTATTATCATCTTTCATGCTGTTTTATGTGTAAATCTAAGTCTATTTAAAGATTTATAGAGCTGCTGGATAAAGATGGACCTTCATCAGCTGTGAATGTGAAGAGTTTAAATCAGATGAGAATAAATGCAGTGCTGGGAGGGGCCAGCAGAATAGTGATGTTGGGTAGGAGGTGTCTTTATGCAAGTAAACAAAAAGGAGGAACAGACTGACCTTTTATAACAATAACAATAGAGGTGAAGTAGAATAGCAAGGTATCCTTTACCTCAAAACCTACTCACAGGTTTTGAAGTCAAGATGATTTTTTTGCCAGTGGCTGGGAAAAGCAGACATGTAAATGGGGATAAAAGAAGTGATTGCCTGAAGATAAACTGTTAGAAAACATTGTGATTCACCATCTCTGAACCATATCATGTGGGCTGCAAGTATCAATAGGGTCATTTTACAGTCATTGCGGGAAGGCACACGTAACAGTTATCATTGCACCATAATAATTTATCTTTCCTATCCCTCTTTAAGTGGTTCAATAAATCATTTTATTTCTAGAATGTAGGAGGGTACTTGAAGCATTCCCTTTCATTTTGCAGGATTAAACAGCACTGGTTCACAAAAAAAATAGAAAGCTGATCCACAAGTCTATGAGTCATTAAAAATAAACAAACCACCCCCTGGAGGACAAGCTTCCTAACCAGAAGTCGTCTGGTAGGACCCACAGAAGTTACACGTAGCTCTCCTGAGTTGAGCTCACTTAGCTGTTGCTGGCTTTCTAATCCCTGCTCAAACAAAATCCAGCTGAAGGTCTTCTACCATTATTAGCAGCTCCAGAAATTTCTTCAGGATATAGTGCTTCCTTGTTTCTAAGGCAGAACTTTCTCTTCCCCCTCAAATGCTATTATGTAGTTTAAATATCTAGTTTAAACTCCCCTCATCACAGGGAAAAAGAACACCCTCCTCACACTACCCCTGTATCCCCCAAAAAAGCAACCCATTAAGTGAACTCTAAAATGTAGAAGTAAGAATACAAACTTTATGCCAGGTTTAAGGTGATGCCAGACTTTCAACACTTTCAACAGAAAGTTGAAAAAAACATATTAGGAAAACAAATATTAAGAGTCTTAGTCACAGGCAAGCACTCTTAAAATTAGCTGACAATGTTGGTATTGTTTCTTTCACTCTCAAGAAAGAAAAGAAAATTTCATCCATGTTTTGGTATTCAGAAAAAGAAATCTGCATACAGGAAATTATATGAAGTCTGTAAAAGGAAGGCAAAGTTAGCAGTTTCTGAGAAATGGTCATTTATATGAAGGGAATTCACTTTCCCAGGGTAAGCTGGAGTCCAGCCTTAACTCAGTGGTCAACTGGCCATTTTGGGAAAAGGTTAGATAGCAGCCTGTGTGGATTTGCAATGAATTGAAGAAACAAAAATACCCCATACTTAAAACACCTTTTTTTATTTCCTAAAATGTATGTTTTGCCTGGCGCCAGAGAAAACATTAAGGAATCATTTGAAGGGGAACAGATGCCACTCCATTTTAAAAGTTAGTCAGTGGTCCTTTTGCTGATTTGTGAGCAAAACCCAGTTAAAAATTCAGCAGGTCCATCTGTATTATATTGCTCAGCAGAGAGAGGCAGTCTAAGTTATCTGCTTGGTTTTCCCTTATAAATATATGCAGATCCATCAATGCAAAATTTCTTACTACAAGTGTAAAGCAAACTCTCCACAGCCAGCACCTCAACACCTTACCTAGTAGAAGAGTTCAGTAGGTGATCCATTACCAAGAACTTAATAGCCGCAGTTAAAATCAAGGAGAATACAAGTCCTATCCCTGCTGAGGTTCCAAAAGGCAGATAAGTTACTAGCTAAATTAGCTAGTAATCTTGCCTTTCCAGTTGTCTGATTCTGTGACCTCCCCTTACCCCAAACAAAATAAATAAAACACTGCTGTCTTGCTGCAATCCATTATGGAATAGACCCTCTTTGTTTCACTCAGTTGCCTCATATTTGAGTGTCTATAAATTGAGAGAGCTGTTAACTGTAGCATAGTTTTGACTGGGTTTCTTGTGGCTTGAGTGCCAGTGACAACAGTAGGAAACACAAACAGTTTGTACTTAGGGCATGGTACAAAAGAGAAAAAATAGCTATCCTAATTTACCTCAGTGATTTATGATTGGATTACTTCCACTTCTGCAAATTCAGGAAAATTGCAGATTTTATGAGACACAAAATGGCTGTAGTTTGTTGATACTGTTTTGTACATCTTTCTGATTAAGCATCCAGATATCATCTTGTTCAATTGCAATCTAATCTGTTTTGAGTGCCCTGGCTGATCTGGATGATAACAGGCTTGCTGTGTTAACTAAAGGGGTTCTAGAAAAGACCTAACTCTGGAAAAAAGATCCAGATATTACAACAACATCTAATTAAAAAGTAAAGCTTAAGGTCCAGGGTTTAGGTCCAGTACTAGACTGCACCTTTGGTCTCCATAAGGGCAATAATTTCAGGATACAGACCTAAAGTTTTGTTGAGGGATCTCAAAATGAGAGAGCAGTCATGGGGAAATGTTTATGCAGAAATTCCAAAGGAGTGAAAATGCTTGCACTTGACTGTTTCAGAGAATAATTGCTCCATTTACTCCCCTCTAGACTGAATGTCTATGTTTTGCGGGTTTTGTTCTTTTACACGGCTCTTGAGTCTTTAGATTCATATAGCCCTACTACCAGTGACATTATTTCTGTGACACGGGTTGACCAGAGACACAGCAGAAAGGCATCTGTGCCTCAGGAAGTAATGTTTATAAGTTAATCTGTGGACAAATGTAGAAGAGATGAGTAGACCACAAATTCAAATCCACTTTGCCTCACCTAAATGTGGTGCCTATTTCAGGCCTGCATGAAGTTACCTCCATTCAGACATAAAGTCTTACCTAACTGCTTCACTCTTCAACAGTTCTTATATAAAAGCCCTAGAACTCCAGGATAAAACTACTCACTGCGCTCAACTTTTTCTATATAATTCCTGTATTTTTCCATTTTAATTCTTGAAAATTCACTGCAACTAATTTAACTTTTAGGGACAAGAAAAGTTTACTGTTAAGTAAAAGGATGCCTTTCATCAGCTCTTCTGCTCTCTGATAAGCATGCACATAAAGATTTTTACTCTGCATTTATTACAATTCAAAAGTAGTTACTGTAATGGAAGGGTATACACAGTGATGCCTTACACTAAGCTGCTGCTGAAATGCAGGGTCCTACTAATTATTCAGCAAGTCAGTATCATTAAACCCACTGATAGAAGTGCAGGCATATGTGCATATAGCGTAGATAATTTCTGCAGTTTTCATTAGAAACTTGGAAACATGGGAAATACCTAAAAATTGCACTCATGACTCAAGATCATATGAGATTATACTTTCATACAAGATATGCTACCTCTTATAAAACAAAAAAATCTGAATCCCTCCAAGGCAAAACAGAAGTTAGTATTTCCAAGTCACAGCACTGCAATTTCTTCTCTACACAATATACAAAAACATGTTACACCAATAAAATTGTGCGTTTCCAAGCCCGCTATATGAATTTCATTTGCAATTTAAGAAAATCAGCTGAAGTTCACTTTGTTTAAATTCTTGCTTGGCTAAATTTTTAATATCTGTACCACTTGTTAATTACCATGGTGGGAATTAACAATGATGATCACATTTGCATACTGAACAAATATATTATTTATTACAAACTCATCCTTTCAACTACTGTTTTCCAACTAAAATTGAACAAGATTAAATGTAGAATATAAGGCAACCAGGTGGAATTCCCAGTAAAGTGAGTTGGTTAACACATGTAGAGACAGTATTTGAGAGTCTCCATCTATATATTCCATTATTAACTCAGCCAGCGAGGTGGATTGACCCTGGCTACTATCTACCCAAGCTCCTCTATTGCCACCTTCCTCACCTGCGTAAGGGAAAGAAAATACAAGCAAAAGCTCTTGGGGTGAAATAATGGTAGGGAGAGGTCACTCAACAGTTGCCATTACAGGCAAAATAGATTCAGCTTAAAGCATCTTCCCTCCAATTTCTCCCTTCTTAATTTTACCTCATTTTAATCTATCTCCTCCCTACCAGTGGTACAGGAGGATGAATAGTAGGGGCTGTAGTCAGTTCATGACATATCTCTGCCACACCTCCCTCTTCAAGGGAAGGACCCCCCACACTCTTTCCCTGATCCATCATGGGATCCCTTCCCATGTGAGAGAGCCCTTCATGAACTCCTTCAGCATGAATCCTTTCTGTGGACTGCAGTTCTTCACAAACTGTTCCAGTCTGAGTCCCTTCCTTGGGATGCAATCCTTCAGAAACTCACTGCCTCAGTGTAGGGCCCCCAGGAGTTCACTAAATCCTGCCAGGAGCTTGCTCCAGCACAGGCTTCCCATGGAGTCACTGCCTGTTTTGGACATATCCACTTGCTCTAGTGTGAGGTTTCCATGGGCTGTAGGTGGGTCTCTCATCCACCATGGATTTCCATGGGCTGCAGGGGCACAGCTGCCTCACCAGGAGTTGTATCATGGGCTGCAGGGGAATCTGCTTCTGTGCCTGGAGCTGCTCCTGCACCTCCTTTTCCATGGACCTTGGTGGTTGTAGGGTCATTTATCTTACATATCCTCACTCCTCTCCTTGGACTCCTGTCTCTGTTGTGCAGGATTATTTTCTCTGTTCTTAGCAATGCTGCCCGAGAGGTTTTACTTCTTACTCAGCCAGCAGCAAGTCTGTCTTTGAACAGGCTGGAATTTATTCCATCACCTTCCTCTCCATCAAAACCCTGCCATGTAAACACAATTCAGTAAGTCTGAAGCAAAGCAAAATGTAGAACAGTTTCATTACTTATGTAAACAGTTCTTCTTGTTTATTTCTCACACAGTAGTTTGGTACTGCAAATACTGTTACCATTGTAGACCTCTGATTAGTGTTACCTCTGTTTAGTGTACCTAAAAGCCTTGTGTTCGGGGTTAGGTGTCCTTTTTATTCTCTCAGCTAGTGGAATTTTTCCCATTTAGCTGCGAGAAAAGCTTTGATGGTTGGTGCATCTTTGGTGCTTAAAAAAGACAAAGAATCGGCTGGGCCCCAGGGGGGGTCAGCTGGGGGAGGGGAGCGGGGATTTTTGGGTCCTTCGGTGGGAGAGCGGGACAGACACTCTCGGAGCTGTTTCTGCTGGGAGAGGAGGTTTTTTGCCATCATCCAGACGAAGCNTCTTACAAAACGAGACACCTTGGCAACATCTGACTTGTATAAATCACTTTGCAAAGACTCATAAATTCCTCTTGTTCCCAGTAAAATTTTACATGTTTAAGGACATCCTGATTTCCTTAAGTACTATTACATATCTATTCTTTTTAAAATCTGAACTGAAATGCAATCACTGAAATACTGAACATTGATTTCAGTGAAAAGTTCTTCACTAAATCAGATACTATGATTGTAAATCAGAATGCCATTCAAATAGATCTGTCCATTTTTTGCTTATATTCAAAATATATTAAAAAATCCTACCCTGCATTGGACCAGTCTTCACAGTAAAGCTAAGTTCAGTATGAGGGTATAAATAATCCTTCGGCCTTCACAAGAGTAAATGACGAGGTACATATAGCAAAAAACCATGTATGTCAACATAATTTGAATGCTGATCTGCACATAGTCACTGTAGATGTACAGAAAGGATTTTGCACTTGAAGACAATACCTCCTGCTTCCACAGAACTCTTGTATAGGAAGGCAATAGTAAAATCGCTAATCAGTGTTTGGAAACAAACTAACTAAAGCATTAAGCACTCTCCCAGCTATTCTTGATGTATGTTCCTCCCACCTTCTGTCTCTTAGAGGATTTTAACACCTATTTTATTTTTGTCCACTTAAAGGCGGACCAAAAAAGGTTGGTTTATGTCGTAGTGGGGTACTCTCCTTGTCAGTGCCTGCTGACAAGGAGTGACGCTCCCCAGGGCCCAGGAATCCCCAACCAGTCACCGCAGATCAATGCAAACATTTAAACAAGATGGGCCTTCTGCGTGGACTTCTGCAACTACTATTCTCCGGAAAGCCCTGGGACAAAAAGCAACTAAACACAGTGTACCAGGGGGTGGTTCAGGGAGTAGGTACAGAACTTGAACCAATAGGGAAGACTTAGGGCAGGAGTACAAAGTGGGGTTTACAATACACAAACCAATGGGGAAAACAAAGGGAGTAGAGTGGTCACAAGGGCCAGTAGGGCATCAAAGGATAGGGGATTTCCAAAGGGCCAGGGCTGGCACAAGGGAAGATTGGCAACTGAAGGGAGGAGGAGCAAGGAATGTTCGGGAATAAGGGGAAGGTATCAGGGTGGATTTACAACTGGGGTAGGAGGGCACAACTGGGACTAATCTATTAACACAGGGGAGGTGGTACAACTTGACAATACAGAGGGGAATTGAGCAAACTATTATGAAAAAAACACACCACAACAGGCTTATACTTATGCAGTGCCAATGATCTCTAAGCTTTTTAGCAACTGGAAGTGCTATGCAGTGCCAATGATCTCTAAGAATTTTAGCAACTGGAAGTGTGTTGGGGGTTAAGTGTCCTTCCTTTTGTTCCTTCTCACTTAGAGAATCTTCCCCATTCGTTTTGGGGAACTGACTGCTGGTACTTATTGGGTGCTTGAGAAGATAGAATTTGACTGGGCTCAGGCAAAGGGGAGAAGGTAAAAGGGAGGGAGGGGGCTGGCTCTTGTTGTTGTTGCTGTTGTTGTTCTTCTTCTTGTCCTCGTTGTCCTTGTTGTTCTTGTTGTTGTTCTTCTTCTTCTTCTCCTTCTCGTTCTCCTTCTTCTTCTTCTTCTTCTTTTTCTTCTTCATCTTCTTCTTCTTCTTGTCCTTCTTCTTCTTCTTCCTCTTGTTCTTGTTGTCCTTGTTGTTGTTGTTGTTCTCCTTCTTGTTCTTGTTCTTCTTCTTGTTGTTGTTGTTCGTCTTCTTTTTCTTCTTCTTCTTCTGTGGGCCCCTGTCCTGCTGGGATGCCCTGCAGTGCCAGCTACCACCACAGAGCTTCTGATACATCTGTCCACCAGCCTGGGATTTCTGCACATTCCTGACATTCCAGCTGGGTCTTCTCCACAGTCTTGCAAGGGCACTGGGATCGACTGCCTGCAGGGGGTTTGTGAAGCAAAGCCTCTCCTCCATCCTTTCCTGTCTCTGCTGAGAGAAGGGTGTCACAGGGTCCCTGTTGCTCTTTTGTCGTTAATGCTGTGGTTATTGTTGGGTTTTTGCCTTCTTCTACATACTAGTAAAGAATTGTTATTCCTATTCCCATATCTTTGCCTGAGAGCCCCTTAATTTCAAAACTATAATAATTCGGAAGGAGGGGGTTTACCTTTTTCATTCCAATGGAGGATTCTGCCTTCCCTATCAGGCACCTGTCTTCCAAACCCAGACAAACTGAAAGAAATATCTGGTCAGACACCTTGTAGAAATTTTGTCACCAGTCCAACTTCAGGGTCAACAGTTTGACCCTGATGTGGAAAATGATAGGGTTTTTGCAACACCAGGTGAAAGTGCACTGATAATGCTATGTCTATCTGTTAATCAGCTAATCTTGCCTTTTTCTACGCAAGATTTCCAGAAAATCATCACACAAGACTGCTTCCATTTTACTTGCTGCTTCAATACTTCCCTAAGATTTTTAGCAGATACTGGTACAAAATGTCAGCAGTTACATAGATAAGCATCTTAACTCACATGGGGAAGGAAATGTGAGCTGTCACAGTTGAACTGAGGAGTACTGAGGAGTTGAACTGAGAGCTTGTTATATTTCTCTGACTGTGTTTGGAAAGAAGTACTTTCAATCTGAAATAAAAGAAAACAATGTTATAGATGACAATATAATATTGGCTTTCGCATTTATATATTAACTTCTTGTATAAGAAATATTTGATACAGTACAATTTTATGCTTACTTTTAACTGCTTTTGTATAGTATAATCTGTCAGTTGACATATACACTGTATAGTTTATATGAATGGTAATGTAATAAATACATTGTGCTGTGGGCATTAGCAAACTGTTAAAAATAGAGACTAAAAATACCCCTATTTAACTAAGTTAAAGAATGGTGCAAAACCAGTATTTTTCCTTATATCTCTGGACTGACATCTCAAAGTGATAAGAATGCTGGAAACCAGAGCATAAGCATCCAAAGTGAGAAACAACAAGATGGGAACTCGGGAAAACCTCTTCTATAGAATATCCTGCTGGCAGGTCGGAGGTTAAAAATCAAACAAGAGAACCTGGAATATCATCAGTTTTCAAGGAAGTTTGAATAATAAAATACATGAATATGCATGAGCCTCATAAACTATACAGTATAAAGATTGCACTATTTCAAATCTACAGTGTGCTGTATGGTTAACCAGCCAGAGACACCTCAGCGCTGGATACTTTTGTCCCTTCTTTTGTCCTTTATTAAACTTTTTAAAAGTTCTAAAGCATAAACTTTGTTTTTCACAACAAGAAATAATCGATTTTCTCCTCACCAGACTGAAGTCTTGTTTGTGTGTTTAATCTTTGGCTCTGCAGGAGAATCCCTGGTTGGTTGGCCAAATCCCACGCTAAGTTATTTAAGGCAACTTAAAATCAGTATTTTTGGGTCTTGCAGTAAAAGGTGAGAGATTTAGTTCAAGTAAAAAAAATTCTTCATCAGACTCAGTTTGGGTTAACTTTTACAATAGAACTTTTAAAACAACAAAAATCAGCTTTTAAAGAGAATATTTAACTTCAAAAGTAGCTATAGAAAACATTTTATTTCTTCCAGAGTTTTGGGGTTTTTTCATACAAAATTATTTACTGAGTCTAGCTTTGAGTGCATTGGATTCCTATTGAGCTTTGCTTTTTTTGCCTTGGAGAAGGTAGCCCCAGCTCTATGACAGAGAAGCAGCAGACAACAACAACAACAAATAAAAATATCACCACCCAAACAAACAAAAAAACCCCCCAAACAAATCCAAAATCACAAACTCCTTAGTTTCTAACAATGTAAAGCCTAAAAAATAGGAAAGGGAAGAAACATCTGTTTGAGATATATATCTTGGCTATGGCTTTTCATGTTTTTCATAGTGTAGTGGTTTTAAAATTG
>VWYI01027973.1:0-29032 GCA_013399455.1 Anthoscopus minutus
AAAAAAAATTCCCGGTGTGAGAAATAATATTCTCATCTCTTATTTAGCAGTGCTGAAAGGCCACAGAGTACTTTTTTCTTAGAAGAGCCTTCTCCAAAGTAAACACTGACATACCTCCTAGATTTTGATAATTTTTGATAACTTTGATGACTGGTTCCTTGGTTTAATAACAGCAAATAGCATTTCTTATTTTCAAGAATTGTGGGTTCAAACTAATTAAAAACATTGTTTTATCCTCAGAACCTGTTCTAATCAATTGTCATGGGTTTGAAATAATTACAACGCTTAAGCAAATTCATGAAAGGAGTGATATGTCAAACTGACAGAAAAATAAGCCATTTCACAGAACCATGGGATTAAGGAAGCTAAACAAAAATATCTTAACATTACTATTTCTACCATAACTTCTTATGTTAGAAATAGCTGAGTGGAGAGAAAATGTCTCCTCCAAAATAGAGAGTAATTGCAGATCTGAATTAGAACACTTTTCCCTCAAAACATGTGTCATTGATTTCCTCTAAAATAAAAAAGGATATTTGAATATTTTTTCCTGAGGTTTGAAGACAGTTTCAAACATGAAGGAGTGGCATTACTATCTTCTGCTGCTGAATATTCTTATTAATGGATACATGTATAAGTCAAAGAAACATGGGAGTGTAATAAGCTTATGGCATATACTTGGAAGCAAGTTTGAACTGTAGATATTTTCCATGGAAAGATTTGTACAAATGAAATACAAACAGAAGCACATGTGTGTTTACAAGTACCTGAAGTGAGAGCATGACAAAGGTTAGAAGAATAGTCTACTTGGAGAAAGAGAAGCCAAACCCCGAGATACTGCCTTCAGGAGTAAGACTGATGATTGTTAGTTAACATGAAGACCAGAAGACTCTGGTAAGGCCACAGCAGAGATGTGTCACCAGCAGGAGATCCTACATCATAATAGCAGGACAGCAACAAGGCTGCAGGGCCTCTTGTGCTGTTCCTTTTCCTGGTAAACCCTCGTCAACAGACCTATTCTTACCAGACAGGGGGAAAAGATTCCTGACAGACAGGGGAAAAAACAGGGAAGGTTGCTCCTCATTGCTCAAGATTCCTGAAGGTGCAAGCAGGTGGGATCCTGAAGCAAAAGATCATCCTCTAACAACTGCTGCCTCCTAAAAAAAGGAAATCTTGGTTCAAATATCAAGAACCAAAACATCTTGGTTATGTATCAAGGACCACAATAAGTTTTGACTGAACAGTTGGCATCCCTTGTCCTCTCTGTAACATTAATTATTTTTATTATAACATTTACAAAATGCATTTTGTATTTCACGTACAGCAATGTGAATCAACAAAGTCTGAGAATATGAATGGGCAAAATCCATTCATTCACAGATTTTGTAAGCCATTATTATATTTTGCCTCAGAGAGAGTTCTGAAGAAACTTCTTCACTGACTCTAGTTACACCTGGGAACAGGTTTACCTCATAAGCGGAGTCTCCTTCACTGAAAATATTTAGAACACAACCTGATGGGGTTCTGGGTTAAAGACTCTAAGACCTTGCTCTTAACAGAGTGCTGAATTGCACAGTATCTGTAGATGTGCTCCAGTCTTGACTGTATTTTATTATTCATTCATATGATCTCATTTTGGCTTTTATTACACAAGTTTCCAAGTGTACTTAGATTATTTTGGCCAGATGCTATGGACATCTTTTTGGATAAAGTACCTGGAATTAGTTGAAAAAATGAAATATGGATGGGATTGGAGATGTATGTTTTTGTGAAGTATCAGATAATGCTGAAGAGCATGCTTTCGGTCTGGAAAATGCAGTTCTATTGAAATAATAAGAACATTTTTCTTAGTTTAGGCCTTCTGAGTCAGATTCATATGAGAATGTTCTGATTATGTCACCAACCCATAACCAGTGGACGCACAAATCTGGCCACAGAAATAATCCTTACAGACCCTTAATCTGTGCAGAAGGCCCCTGTGAATTTTAGTATATCTTATGCAATGTCTTTCCTGAGCATGGAAAGAAAGAAGACATAAAAGACGAGAGAACTGATAGCAAAGCTTTCCCATGAGTGTGATCAGGTGGTGTCGCAAAAGTTAAAGACCCTGCAAGGGTGGAATTCCTTTCTGTGGTAAATGGAAGTGGCCAGAGGAAGTAGTAGAGTTGTCAATGAAAATGTGCAGTGATTCAGATAGAGAGAACCAAGATTCCCTGGGCCCATTGTTATTCTCAGAAATGAACTTGTTTCTGTTTATTTTCCCTTCGCCGTACTTTCCTATTACTGCCTAAAAATATGTACTTCTAAAACACAACCAATTGAAAGGCTCCTAGGGTTAGGAAGTCTAGGTACAAAGTTTGAAAATGCCAATTTTCCACATGAATCATATTTAAAAACTACTTTGGAAAAGATTGCACACTTCTCAAAAGCAATAACTATCACCCCATGCTATGTTCTGTAAACAGCACGAGTGACATTATATATAATTATGCCCATCAGGAAATTCTAGGCAAACCTACTCTACCAGAGCCTTTCAAACAGAAGTTGCAGCAGCCTCAGTGCAATGTGCATTGGCCAAGGCTCCTAAAGATTTGAGTTCTAATTACATAAGAGTGACATGGGCATAAATCTCATTTTCTCTAGTGCACACCAGCAAGGAGACTAGAACTGCCTAACAGATATGAAGAGATTAACCACTATGTCATGTTCATCACCTCTCTAGTAAGAAACTGTTATATTATGATGGATGACTGTTCAAGAGTCATCCCAAAGGCTGTTTGTAATCAAGAACCTGGAAAAAAACCCCCAAAACAGCTTTACACAGAGCTGTGCTGATCCATGAGCAAGTAGAATAACTGAGGGAAAAAGCCATCAGACAATGTTAAGTTACTTCTGTGAAGCTCCCTCTGCTCTGTGCCTACATAATGCATGAGGCAGCCTCTCATGCAACTTGTAGGTCCCTAATCTCTGTTAAGGGAGCTTTGAGTGTAGCAGCAGCCAGGTATATCCAGGGCACTGCACATAGTGCAGGTTCTAGCAGGTGTGTGATGACTGTCCTGCACTCACAGGTCACGCTGCCATTGCAGCTGCTGAAACCATGCAGCACAACTGTGAGTATTACTCACACCACAGTAAGGCTGCTGTTTGCATCTACTTCCAGAAGCGATCTGGCTGCTTGTGCTGGCAGTTTTGCCTCCTGCTCCTTTGAGCATTAAAGATTGGTTTGCAAGAGAACATAAAAAGAGGCATGGGCGAGTTCAGATGAAGTGTGTTTAAAGCTGTGAATAAATCTGTCAACACAGCATAGTGCTGCACTCTGTAGAGATACCTGCACTAACTCTGAAGCAATGTCATGCTATTGTAGCCCCACTCTTATGGAGAAATACTTCCAGCTTGCAATGCTGTCCAAGATATAACTAGAAAGCACTTTAACACTATCCCAGGTTTGTCTTCAATCATTCTTAGCTCACTCTTGCAGTGCAGAAGACTAATCTTGTTACCCTGCAGAATCTGGGCTTTAAAATAAGATGCTACAATGAAATAAGAAATCGAAACAGGTCAAAACTGCAATATTTCAACATGACTAAAGCATATTGCAAACATTTCACAGAGAAAATACAGCAAACTATGTCAGCTATAACTGATCAAAACAGAATGAGAGTCTCACTTTTTTTTGGTCCTCAATTAGAAATCACCTATTTTACACATTCAGAAATGTATTTACTAGAATACCAGAATTAGGTTTCAAATTTTCGTGCTGAAGAACAACCTGTCATTTAAGCTATTTTGTACTTTTTCTTCAGCTATAAATATATCCTTGCACACAGAAAAATTGGGTGCAATCCTTTCTGCTATTCATTCATGCCATTCAAAAGAAAATCTGCATGGGGGTGTGTAAATCCAGTTTATCAGTTTGTTGGGTTTTTTTTTGTTCAGAAATAGCACCAGCAGAGGTTTCAATATTTGAGACAAAGCAATTAAGCAAGACATTCTAGAATGGAGGATCTGCCATGGCATGCTTTATATCTAATTGTTTCTCCAATAACTGTTCTTTCACACTAATTGCCAATCTCTAGCTATTTTATTTTAGTGTCATCTTACAGCAATATAAGGTCTGACCTCCTCTATTTCCATTACAAATTTATAAGTACAATGCATAAATAAGAATAAATAGGTCAAAAATACCTTCCTTTTACTGTTTCACAATGATCTGGGCTTAAATCTAGCTAGTTAGGTATTAAAGTTGCTCAGGCTGTCTTTGGGTACCATGAACAGCAGCTCTAGCCCCTGAAACTTATTTTCAAATACTTTCATCTACATACATATGGACTCTGTACTTTATGAGTAGTAAGGAATAGTAAGGCTTTAACTGTTTCTGCCTGGGATAATGCAAAATATCAGCTTCATGACTGTTAGACTACCTTTCTAGTTTATTTGCCATTGCTCAGGTTTGACTACAGCATAGGTTTCATTATGTGGCAAATGAAACTAATGCTATGAATACGTAGGAAGATTACAGCAAAATTTCTAGAGAGCTGATCCAGTTTTATTTATTTTCTTTTAAACCAAGATGGTATCGTTTGTGGGTATAGGCCCAGAAATAAAACAGTGAGTGGGATGTAGCTGAGAAAAGGACAAGTCAGAGACATTTCTCCAATCCATCTGCCATGCCTAGAACCTATGGTAGAGCCCCATAATCCACAGGACTTCAATGTGTTTGATAATTCTGTCAGACACACCAAGTTTCATAGTACTTTTTAAAAGAAGCAAACCCTTCATGTACTCCTGGAAAGTTTGCAAGTCCTGCATGCCTTCATGCTGAATAGATGAACTGTACCTGGACTCCTGCAGGAGTTACTGCACAAAAGCCACACTGTGTTTTCCACTCTTATAAGGAATCACAGGAGATTTATGACCCTAATATTTTCATACTGAGAGCACTGGACCACTCAAAAATCCTATTCAAAATAAAGATAAGTTTAAGCAGAGGTTTATACCATAATATTGTTTAATAGAAGTATACCTCTTTCAAAACCTGCTGTCCATTAAGGTATAACAGAAAACCTAAAGCTACTTTGTAGCAGCTGCAGCAGATCAGGAAAGCAGATCAGGAAAGCAAAATAAAATAGTCCTTATTAACCACACTGCAATTCACTGCTCAGTGTCAGTTTCTCTCCTCTGGTTTAAAACACCCCAAAACACCAACAGAAGAGCCAGTTACAAGATGATCCAGGAACTGACTCTTCCCTTCTTTCTAGAACCTGACCTAATCACAGTCGCAAGAAGTTACTTCTTCCTTACTGATTCCAAAAATGTCTAGTTCCTCCATCAGCCTACGTAGTAAAGTAAAATTATGTTTTATACTCTGAGTGATCTAAAGCAAAGTGTTGGGGCTGCAGGCCTAAAGAGTAATTTTTGTTTCAAACAGCCACAGATGTGCAGATGAAATTTCAGTTAACCGGGTATTTTATAAATATCCTAATCTCTTGATAGATGAAGCTATTCATTTAAAGACAAAGAGAAAACATGTTAATGAAGAGTCAAAAAGGCATATGAAACAAGGAAAGCTATTTGGGGTTAACTCTGGTTAACTAAGCACCACATCCCTCTAACTTCATTCCCTTGCTCATGCCTGGTAGGACAGCAGAAGAAAATGGAGAGTAAGAGAAAACTTATGCTTCAAGATAAGAATGGCTTAATAGGCAAATGAGTCATTAAGGAACAAAGGACCAATGTAAGATGTGACAGTACTCATTCACCTCCCATGGAGGGATGTATGCTCACTCAGACCATGAGCAAAATTCCCTAACCTACCCTCTTCTCAGTTTTACTGCTGAGCATGACGTGACACAACATGATGAAGCTTTTTGGTCAGTCTGGGACATCTGCCTGGTTACATGCCCTCACAGCCTCTTGCTCACTCCCAATCTCTTCACTGGGCAGGGTGGGAACATGGCAGAATAAGAAGAAGGCCTTGATGCTGTTCAAACACTGTTCAGCGATACTTCCAACTGTGTTATTAGTGCCACATGAGAGAACAGCAGCTAAAAAAAGCTATAATTTACAGTCCTGCCTCTCACTTGTGCTTTAACTTGCTCTCCACCAGAAAGAGGCAAGGTTTTGTGCTTGTTGGTTTGGATTTTTTTCCTCCTTTCTACCCTCCCTTTTAGGAAATGAAATCTTCAGCCAAAGTGCTTTAATCAGTGGAAAAAGCCATGTGCATGTCTCAGCATGAAACCTGCCCTACCCTGAAACTTACATTTTATGTAAAGACATTTTGTACAAAAGCATCAAAGAGATCAATGCATGGAAGTATAAGACCATTGTCGGATCTTGAAGCCAGTTCTGATGGCAGCCAACCATGTGAGGATAATGGATTTGAGAATCACTGACTCCTAATCATCCCTTGCAAGTCTGCTGTTCTACAGTCCACATGTAAAAATCTGTGCTTTTGCTGCATAGTCTGATGAGTGACATTTTATAAAATATGATGTTTTATAGGCTGCAATTTTTTTATCATCCAATATTTAGTTGATTTACTTTTGAGAAAAATTAATTCAATTTTATCCCCCTCCAAATACCCATATCTGATGTATTTCACCAGATACTCATATGCAGCTGTTATTTCCAGTGTTCCAAGGTCTAAAATATGATATCAAGCCTGCTTCTCTGAACAGGCTTTGCCTACTCTTAGAGCATGATCTCACTTTGGGCTGGTGCTCAGCATAGTCTTTCAAAGAGATGGCACCTGAAACCAGTCATGTATGAGCAGAGGAGGGGAAGACATTGCAGGAAACTCTTGGTTGGTCTGAAGCCCAGATGAAAAGCTCCTGTTTATCCAAGGATAGTACAGTCTATCAAGATCCTGCAGTCCTAGAAAAAAAACTTTAACTTACTTTCAGAGTCAAAGTAGGTAAGAGTTGTCTCAACTGATCCTAATCTTGCTCCTGCTTTAAAGCCTGTCTTTCACCAATCAGCCATGCATCAGTGGCAGAAATATGCCACTTCACTTGGCAATAGGGAGCTATTGATTGATTGCCGTACAAACTGTGCTGATTTACATGATTTTACCATAGAGACTAAAGGTAATTTATTTTAGGTGGCTGGGAGGACATGAGATCCTTATAGCATGCTCTGGAGTTTGCTTTACCTGTCTTCAAAAGAGATTGAAATAATTTCATTTACATAGTTATTTTAAAATTGGGTCTCGGTTAGTTAAATCTCTCATTCTGACAAATTGCCAAGTGATTTCTGAAAATAGTTCATTTTGAAGACATACTGTTCTTTCAGTCCACTCCCTACAATGCATTTTTCTAAACCAGAGATTCATATATGCTACATTATCATAAGAAAAAAAAAAAAGGTCATTAAGCAAAATCAATTTCTTTAAGGAACATCTTTAAAAATGTATGAAATGTACTTTACTGTCATTGGCTTTCAATTAAAACTGACTAAAGTCTACAATGGCTATGTTTATGAAAGTGACAAATTCAAGTGAGAAGGGCAAGTGAGATTAACCAAAATTCATAATAATTCAGGCTAGATGCTGCCTTGCTTAATACTTTCCTGCTGTGCTCTTTTTGAACTTTCCATTATGCTTAATAAGATTTGTTTGGGATTTAGGATTAAAGGATTTATGGGTGTTCTTACAGAGATCACCTGAATTTAGTGGTAGACCTAAGACATAAAACTAATCTCTGGAAGTACATCAGGTTATGCTACATTTTAGAATGTTGTCTCATGGAGCTTGTTTTCCAGTTGTACTCAAACCTAAGCATTCAAACTGGAAAGGAGTCCTTCAAAAGTGTCAATGAAATTTAATTATGTGGCCATACATATAGTCATAATTTTACCCTAAAAAAATCCACTAGACCAAAAAAAAAATCTTGTCAAAGTTGGAGACATTAAATGACAAAGAGCTGAGTGCCAGGTGGGATGCAATAAATGGCAGGAAGACAGCAGGTCTCTGCAGCTGACAGGCTGCCTGTCCATGGAAAGCAACTCCAAAGAAGAGAGAGGACAGTGACTGTGCCCAGAAAGACCCTGCTTTCAGACATCTTGAGCTGTCTTTGTTATTTTAACGAGTCTGGAATCAGGAAAATGTTATTAGCTTTTAATGGGTCCCCTGGAAACAGATGTAAGGACAGATGAACACCAAGACCTGCAGAATTGCAGCTGCCTGTCTCACCTCAGACACAGGGAATCGGATGAAGCAGAATTACCAAAAGCCTCAAGGAGAAGATAAGAAAAATGGAAATATGGACTATACTGAGTGCCAGCTGCAGTGAAAGGTGCTACTATTGGGAACAGTCTGTAAGCATGACAGTAGCCTTAAACATCATGTACCCAGTGCTATTCTCCAGAGTCATCACAGTCCAGTGATGGAATATGACAAGACATCTCACATGTATTTAAGCTGAATAACTGTAATGCTGGAGACAACAGAGCAGCATTCTGACTGCACAAATTGCCGCAATCATTACACTCATCATAGTCTTATATTTAATGACAACTGAGTTCCTGCATATTGTGTGGGAGTTCATCAAAAATTTACCTTATATTTATATGGAATACTTTTCCCCCTCTGTGATGTAGGTGAAGAAGTCAGGGAAAGGACCCTGAACTGCTTTAGCTACAGTCACAAAGCAGTACTGAAATTTCCCTTGTTGCTCTATTAAGTGCAGGCTGCTGTGTCTCCTCAAGTTGTCAGAGGGCAAAAGAGGGAAGTGAAGAGTTAGCACCAAGAGAGCTCTGCATGGGGGAGCAAATACTTCAGCAGCTGGAAGTTCAGCAGCACCTGAACTCCCAGAGGAGGAATACTACCAGAAAATTTACCCCCTTCTCGCCTTTACCCCTTCTAGAGGGAAATCCAGACCACGGTGCAGCATCACAGACTGTTCATCCAGACACACTTGCAAGGAGCAGGTGTGACAAGCTAGTTGGGAAATATATCTGCAGAAAACCACGCACAACTCCAGGCTGCCATTTTATTTCCGAGCCCTGCATAATCTGGAGTCACGTCACCAAAAAGTATAAAACTTTCCACTACAATCTGAGTCACGTTGCTCACACCTGTCTCCCACTTTCCCAGAGTTACAGCAGCTGAGAGGAGGGGCAGCTTTTAAACCATGGTGAGATGACTTTGACTATCTGCACACCGTGAACTTTCTGAAAGACTGGCTCTGCTATTGCACTCCTGTTTATTGAGATTATATGACACAATTCAATTTTAAGAGCAGCTGCAAGTTTCTTGTTTTCTTCCAGCGCTTTCATACTTTAAGCCTTTATGTGAACCTTAGAATGAAAGCATTTTCTTTTTAAAAGAGCCAAGCTTTGTACCACATGGTCACCAAGGCTAATACAAAAGTTACCTCCCCCACACTGATGTTCATTTGCTATTAGGTGACAGGCCTCCCTGTCCAAAGCTCTGCAGTATTCTCTTATACAATGTGTTTTGTGAGGCATAGAGGCTGGCCAGGTATTGAAGAGCAAAGCTGCAGTTTTTGTCCTTGGAAACAGCTGTATGGGCACAACTTGCAACTTCCATCTTCAGACTAGTACAGCTTCCCCTGCTTCCTTATGAAGAGGTGTATCTGTGGCACACAGGCACCACTGGCCACTGCTTGTGGTGGGCTGACCACAGTAGCAAAGCTAGCCACTGCAGGTTTATACCTCAATAAAAGCCCAAAGACTTTTACAAATACTATCTACAGCATAATTCCAGAGTGTGTGCAGAAGACAGGCAGTAAGCTAGAGCAGTGGAAAATAGATTCAGCTGTATGTGCACTTACAGCATAGCTGCAAGGACTGAATTCCCCGGTCTGACTTAATAGAAGCCACTGGGCCCATGGGCAGGTATAGAATGTGGTCCTATGTGAGGCCTGGTATGGGCAACTAAGGGTTATTAGAGTTTTCAGGGGCCTATGAGCAGATTTTCAGAGGTCTGTTCTTTCTAGAGAACTTGGCACCAAACCAGAAAGATTTTAAACATACAGAAGGTCGCCTTGAGAAAGCTAGCAATGGCAATGCTCTTAGGGTCTTGCTCCCTGAAGGCAGGTCCTTTCTGCAGGGCTCATTTCAGTCCTCTCATAACTTTCTGAGTTGCTGCAAACACTGTGTAAAACCTCTTGGCTCAAAGCTCCTCTGAGATAAGGTTGCTTATTCCCCTTTCCACCCTGCAATCCTGTGCTCTTCCAAGCTCTTTGCTCTTTATCTCACTCTACCTCACTGACCCTTCAGCTCCAATAGATAATTTTTATTATGATTTGCTCCTTGGGCATGCAGGTTTATCACCTTTACTCTACTTTTTTCTCTGACTCTATAAGAAACTATACCTATAAACACTTTCCACCTACATTTCAGTAACTATCTAGGTCCTCTTGGGCTTTTTCTGATTTGCTTCATTCAAGGATTCTGCTCTTTGGTCTCCACAAAATCTTAATTAATCTTTTTTTGTCTTTTCTCTGTGTCATTCAGGAAAGCTGGGCTCACGTGTCATTTCTAATAGTTCTGTCATAGTTGTCTCTATCTAGATTGAGACTCTCTAGGCTTTGGCTAAATGATATGCTTGCAGAAAGAGAAGTGTTCCCAGGCCTTATTTCCCTGCAGGGGAATGGCATAGCCTGTAGTCCATCACACACAGCAGGCACAGTGACAGGGTGCGTGCCCCCTACTTACTGTTTTACTGGTTACAGTTTCACTGACAAAGGTTAATGAACACATTGTTCCAGGTCTAGAAAATACATGACTCATTCAGCAGTTTCAGCCCTTTCTCCCTTAAGCAATTTCCACAGGAGTTCTGAAGAGTATCCTCTTGACAGATGCTATCCTCTTTCATTTTCCTTTGCCTAAATCTTGGACCACAATACTCTGACATTATTTCAGACTGTATGGCAAGGCTTTCTTCACTATGCTATAAACTTCAAAGTCCTCTAAAAAGTGTTGTCATCAACTCTTTGAGATTTTCACTACAGCAGATTGTAGGCAATTATCCTTTTCCTGTTCCTTAGCTCTGCACATCAGCCAAAACTTTTTGCTGGCATTAAAAAAAAAGGTATTGATGAATTATTTTCTTTAATATTTTGGAATATAAATTGCAATATACATCTCAGTATTGAAGACCCTTGCAAGAAGGCTTCTTAATAAGATTTCAATCAATATTTTAGGGATGCATGACAAAGTCTGACATATGAAGACACGAAACTACTGAGTTGAGCTTAATACAGCCAAAAGTCTGGTATGACCGGGTACATACAAAACAGATTATTAGGAGCTTAAATAGCTACTGCTTTAAATAGGTGGCTGCTTGTGATGATGTTAGCTTAATGTAAGAGGTTACTGCCTTCTTCAGCTGGAAATTGTTTCCTCAACAGAAAGTAGATGATGGTTACTAAGGTCTTCTATTCTGCAGACTAATCAAGGTCACTTGAAAACTTTTCAGGGTTTATTGCACATTGTAATAGAAAAAGAGCTGTTGTTGTGCCTCAGCTGGAAGGAAGGAACTTCTATTAGGTATGTAATAAATTGTATATGTACTTTTGTCTGAGAGGTCAGGGAAATGGACAGTCATATGATTAGTTAAATAAAGTGATGCGGATTGTTTGCTTTTGGACTGGGCAACTCAAATTCTACTGCGCTTGAATAATATGCACCAAAGTATTTTTCTTTTGGAGCTGGCTCTTGCTCATAGTCCAAATTTCAGAATTTCATTGGAGAATGAGGAAAGTTTGAAAGATGTAAGAATTTTCAGTCCTCTCATTGCATTGTGTTGTACAGAAAATGTCAAATGCATTTCATTGCAGAAGATATTAATGTGAGTTACATACTGTTAAAGTTGCTATTAAGTCTGAACAGAGAAGGACACTATGTATGTTTTAGTTTTTCTTATAGGGATTGGTTTCCTTCATAAACGTGTATGCCTTGTATGTAATAAAATGTAAGTTACCTCACTTCGTCATCTTCACCTTCATCCCTCCTAAAACTTCTCATTTAGAGACATATTCAATACTAAAGAACTGAGATCACTTGCTTCAATTGTCTAAGAGTGCTGTATGAATCTGAAGGCATATCTAATGATCACACGCAAAGATTTGCAAGTAAACTCACACACATTTTTAGACAATTAGAAGCCAGGAATTATAGTTAGACAGCAGTGAGTGGGAGGTAATAGATTCCAAGCTGGTTTTCTCAGTCTCAGCAGCACACTGCCCATAACCATAGTACTCCCAAACAAATGTTTTGAGCACAAGCTGAACTTATGTCCATATGGAATACATTGGAACAGCACATAGAAATGCCACAAAAGTGACTGTACAAGAGAAATACCAGAACTGGTTCCAGACAATAGAATAATATGAAAGGTCCAATTTATTGCCATAGACACAAATCTTAAAAGCAAATCAACTTTTATTATATCAAAGGAATGGGGATGTACTGAAAACCTTCTGTAAAGGAAAAGGGGGACAGTTAAGGTCACCCGTTCCCAAAGACTCTTTCTTAATTGGTAGTAGTGCCCCAAAAATGTGTTCAACTCTTACATCTGCATCGCATAAGTCTGAAGGTTCTTTCATATACCCCCTGACATGTCCGCCATGATAGGATGTTGCAATTTACAAATTATCCCATGTCCCTTGTATCTGTGACTGTGCCATATTCCAGCAGCAAGTGCTGCTTTGGGCTTGTCTGCTCAATACACAACCCAATATGATTCACATGATGGATCTCAAATCCTACAGATCCCCAGTCTCCCCTCTGGGCTTGCTGTGTAGTTGCATTGCTATTCACTATTCCCAGTCAGCTACATGCAGCATGAATTGTGAGTATCCTCCTCCACCATCCATTCAGGCACACCTCTCCAATCCTGTTTGTGTTGTCTCTGTGACTGGAGTGTGTGGAATTGGGGGCTTTTTTCTATTTGGCACAACTATTGTCCAGAAGCAGAACTGATGTCTCACAAAGCCAGCACTGTTCATGGGCCTGCTATCAGTCACACCTCACCTGCAGAGGTGAGGGCACCATCTCAGCCAGAGCTCTCTCACTGCCCGTGAAAGCAAAGCCATAATTCAAACCTGACAGGATGGGTGGACATGCAACACATGGGAGTAAAACAACACTGTGTATGCAAAGGAGACATGTAGGTTAAGCAACACAAAGAACCCAAACGTAATTAAAACTATCTTGTTTGGAGGCTGAACCATATCTTCCCTGAATGATTTCATGAATGTTATTTCTGGCCATCTTTTTTTTTCTCTCTTCCTGCCAGCAAAATGCTGCCTGTTGCAGCATCAAAGCTGATAATCTCAAATGTTCACCTTTTTTCAGTAGCTGTTATTGTGTCTTCCTTTACTTTTCCAGGGAACTGCAAAATTTGGTGGGAGAGCTCTGCATGCCTAAGGCAGTAACTACTAGCAATCATTCCTTCATTAGAGTGGTGCCTGATTCTGGAGCCCTTGATTGTAGAAATAGTGCTTGGAAGTCTAGGGCCAGCAGCAGATGGAATCAGCCAGCATCTTGAAGGGGTGAGTGCCATAGGATATCGGGGACTGTGGAGAGGAATCACTGCTGTAATTCTTCTGAGATTTTCACTGCTGGTACAGGGACAGCAAATGTCCTTCAGTGAGCAGTGTTAGAGCTGTTTGCTTGGTGCAAGCTGACAGAACTGGATCACAAAACTTGTTACAGACACAGCCCAGGTATCACAACTCTTGTTCATGCATGTTTTGTCTTAGAATCCTCCTTTCAAACTTAACTATTAAGTGACCAGTTTATTTATATAGCTGTGTCATACAGGTCTATTTATTGCTACTCTGGTGGTCTTCACATTGTTGATAATTAGATTCACTTAACAAATGCAGAATTCATGAAACTCCCAGAAAAAAGATTTTTGTGGTAGGCAAGGACAAAAAGGGATATTAATTTCACAGAAATATTGTTAAATCCTAGTTATAGTTCCCTGAACCTCTTTCTGTTCATATTTAAACTTTATAGTGTAGTACAAGGTAGAGAGTTTCTTTTCATATTCCAAGTTTACAGCTGAACAAATACATATTAATATAGAAGCTGTAATGTATTCTGAGTTAAGCTGTCGTAAAATCTAGGGCTTTTCACATCATCACTTTTGAAGGTCAGTGCCACAGAGAAGAAGAAGCATCTGTAGTGGATCACCATGAACGTTTGTAATACATTGCAATAAATACTGCAATATATTTCATTTTTATACGTTTTTGATGAAGAGGCAAAAGTGCATCTTCAACAGTAGCTTTTCAAAAATTGCTCATCTGTTTGGAACGGCTGTAAAAGAGATTGAAACTAAACATTATTCATAGATACATTACAGCTCCTCACTGAGACCAGAGCTGAAATGAGAAGAGTTTTCCAATGATATTTCATTTGGTGTATTGATTTTTCTGAACTTGTCCCACAAAGCTATTGCATGAGTGTTCCAGGCAAGTATAAGAAGTAGATTATCATAGCTGGCTTTTTTCCCTAAGTTTGTTTTTCTTCTCCCAGCATTTTGCTCATTTTGGGCTTTAATTCTAGAATACCTAACAAAGTGTTTGAAGACTGCAACTTTGCAGAATTTTTTTGAAAGTAAGGCTATCATTTGCTTTTCAGAGTGCCTGAATCAACTCAGAGGAGGTGTGTAGGAAACTTTTTCCCCTCACTTTTGCTGAACAGAGAAAACTATGGTTTTTTGCTGTGGAATGTTTGCCAACAAATTAAGTTGCTGGGTGCAGATACCTGGAAAAGTCCAACCCATATGTTATAAACATGGCAATAGACTACTCCATCTCAGAAAATTTAGTCTATGGAGAAATCTGACCCTAATTTTTTATTTGCAGCAGATTCTCTAGTCCTTAAACTACAGAATTTACTTTAGAGTTGCCTGAGGACTGGACTGTCTCTGAAACTCGCTTAGGGTTTGGTCAAATGATCTCATCAGGTCACCACAAGACACAATGACAAAAGAGCAAGTGGGCTGTACTGCACTTACTTCTTATGACAGAAGTAAAGACAGACCGTGAGGAACTGAAGTCAGTCTTACCCCTGGCAGTGTAGTGAGCTCCTGGAGTAATGGAACGTCCTGCTTTTCATCTGTGTTTCCATGTGTCCGAGGGCTGTTGGTAAAAGGACAACTGCAGGTTTTTGGCAGTTTCTGAAATGAAGAAGTGCATGGAAAGAAGAATAAAAAGAAGTCTGTGACTTCAAGTTAGGGTTCTGTCTGAGGGCAGCAGGACACGGAGGGCGGTGTGAGCACCAGCAGGCTCCATGGGCATCTCCTATGTGCTCCACCTTGGTGCAGCTCAGTGTACACTGCCAACAGGGAACGAGGGCATCCCCTGCTGGCTTGTGCCACCCACTTCTCTGCTGCCTTACAAGGGCTTACACAAAGTTGTCATTTTCAGCTTTGCCTGTGGATTGCATTCCTTGAGGGCATTCACCCTCTCCTGCTCCAGGCCATCAGCATATAGAGTTTCAACCAGGTAGCAAATAGGCTTTATGGGGGACCTCTCACTCACAGCAGCTCCAAGCCTAACAAAAAAAAAACCAAATGTAATTATCCTTTTTCTTTTTGGATGACAGACCAGAGTCAGCTGAGTCCTTAAAAGAAGCACTGTTCTTCCATTTCATAATGACTTATTTATTTCACTATACATTGGGTTGTGCAAGAACAGCCTATTAACTACAGAACATCAACATATTGCATGTTCCAGAAGAAAAGACATTTACAATAAAATAAAGTAGTTATGATTTTATGAACCCACAATCCTGTGCGATCCTTTACTAAAATGTGGCAGTTGAACAGTGGGTATTAGATTTGGATCTGCCTTAGATGAATAAAATGAAAATTTTGGACTGTCTCCTACACTGGGTTGTTATAGTTCCATGAAGTACTGAAGTGGTTTTTCAAACATTTCACATAACAATGTAAAAACTACACATGCACATACATACACCAACCATCCAAGCAAGCAAGCAACCAAATAAAAATTTGTAATAAAGCTAGGAAGTTTTATTTCTTTTGCCCTACATTTTAGGTTTTTCCAAATTCAAAGAATCTTATACCATGAATGTAAAGATAGTGACCAAGATCTTCAAGTATCCCAAATTTGGGGTGCATGTATCACTGTTACATCTCTTGGATGGGGTTTTAAAAAAAATCCAAACAAAAAACCTTGTAAAAATGTTTTTGGGAAAAAAACTTCTGGGAATATGGGTCTTTTAGGTAACTTCTTTGTCACAAACTGATTGATGCAGGATGTGCTTGCTTACCAAAACTGCATGAAAAAGAGTGGCAAAATAACTAACTGACCCCAAACTTAGATTTTGCAGCTATCATAATATTTGTAAAAATTACAACAAAGATTTCTGGGCCTTGCTCAATTTATACTTTAAAAGTATGTCACCACTAAATTAATATCTTTCCTCTGTGGCTTTTCCACTAAAACTTTGAAAGACATAGGCTTGAGCCCATGTAAAAAGTGAAAAATCATTTGAACAACTTAAAAACATGAAATGTTTTTCATTCCATAGATTATTTTCAGTTTTCAGGGAAAAAACCCCAAAAAATTCAGAAAGAAAATTTAAAAAAACCAAATCCAACTCTGAGATAGCTACTCTAACTGAAGAAACTCCTAAATTACCATTTAGTTATGAGAACCTATGAGGAGCAATTTTTCTGGGTTTTTTTTTCCATTACATTTTTGCTTGAAACTGCATGGAAAGAGTAGGCATAAGTGGAGACAATAAGCAGGTAAATATTGAGCAGATTTATTTGAAAGTTTGTATCTTCTCCCACTGATGGCATCAATAAAGCTTTCAGCAGTGTAAAACTCTCAAGAAACATTCCCTGAAACTATGGCCAAATGGGTCTATTTTTCACTCAAAGTGTGTACCATGTGGGGGCCATAAACTGCCACAGGGTCACATTTAACAGGGGAACCAAGCTAAATAAAATAAGAACCAAGCAGGTAACTTAGTCTCCAACCTTCCCCACCTCCCCACTCTAATATTAATCTTAGTGATTTGAACTGGTTTTGCTTTATAAATAAATAAATCACTTGTTTTGACACTTGGTGTATTTAGCTGGAGGCAAAATGAGATCTTTTGAATACTGTTTGTTCTTGCACTGTTTCTGTCAGAAGCCCAAAATCTAGAATAATGGAGTTTAAGAAACACTTTCTTCTGAGATCTATAAGGAATAAATAGGTAGAGCATATATCAGGTTCAAAAAACCAAAGAAAACATCCAAACTCATGCAAATGATAGGTGTAAGGTGGGAGACTTTAACCTGTTCATGTCTGTTGACATGTTCTTGTTGTTACACAGCTTCTGGAGGGACTTGCCACCCATGTTGCTAAGACAGATTTGTTTTCTATTTAATTTTTTCCATGGAATGACCACAGATGACTAATGACTTTTGAATCACATTTATTCATACTTTGCACTTGCATACTTGCATACTTTCAGTTGCTGTGTGTGTTCAGACAGAGGAAACAGAATACTCTCCGATTTTGTTTGCTTTTTAACTCCTTTCACCTTGGAAGCCTTAGTATTGAAAAAATAAATAAAGAAGTTTATTTCAAGACTAAGAAAAAGGTTTCTGCAGTACCTTAAAAAATTATATTCAATACATCATTTATCCAGTTTTACTGTACATATTTTCAAAGCGTATGGTGCAAAATTAATGCAGTATTTCAATGAAAAGTTTAGGAAAACATAAAACTCTGGAGTCAGGATTTCAACACGTCTGCATGTCTATTAGGGCCATAGTTATTTAATTAAGATGACATACTTCAAAGTGACAAATTCTAGTGCTGGACTTTTTATTCTGAAAAGCCTTTTGATTTGACACTGGCTAACACTTCAGTTCTTTTACAGCTAAAAATCATTATCTGGAATGATCAAAAATAATCAAACTTTTGTTCTCTTTTAAGAAACTAAAATGATCCTGTCATTCCATATTACTCCAAAAATAAACAACAACAAAATACTACAAAATATAGAAAACTTAAGAAACTTCGTTTCCTATTAATGGAGATTGTTTTTATAATATCATGTGCTCCTCATCTAAATATGTTTATTGTAGTGATTACATGGCACCAGCGTGAATATCAACACAGCCTGAATGCTGATGTTTCTGCAGTGGTTGTTAGTTAAGGAGACATTAAAAAAATACTAGGAGAAGTGCAGCCATTTCTTTGCCTTTCCTACTCAATATTTTAATTTCATTTTCACATCATTCAGAAGATTTTTCTTAGATGGAGCTCTCAACAAAGGCTGTAATTACTTTTCAGGAGATTTCAAGAACCACTGACAGGCCCAAAAGAATAATTGTTGCAGCAATGTGGATATAGAACAGAAAGAAGGTAGATCATACCAGGTACAGATGATATTTTTCTTTGAAAAGATGCTGGCTTTCTGTAGACAACTGGAATATGCTAGATCCAATTTGCCTGAATTACAGTAGGGCATTCAGGGGAACTCCTGGAGTAAAGAAATCGGAAATTAAGAAACCATTTGTTAGGTTAGGAGGTTAAGGGGAGAAATGGGTGACAGTGTGTTAAGTAAGGAGCTTTCACAGTAGAGGAGAGCTTTTAGGAGAACATTTCAGGTTTCAGAAAAAGCTGTGGTCAGCTTTTCTTTAATGACCTTTACACAAGAAAAATACTTCTAACTCAATAATGAAATGTGCATATATTGCAGACCTGGAAGGTATCACCAGAAAGTATAAAGGGATGCAGAGACAGTTTGGAAAAACAAGAGACACCAATCTGATGTGGCCATTAAAGAAACAGCTAATACTTACCAGACAAAGTCATTTTAGCAAAGATGCATGGAATGAATGCTTCCTTACAAAACCCTGTTAAGAGTTTATCTAGAATTTAAGACACAAGTCTAATCAGAAAGGTTCAGGAGAGATTAATTCAGTGTGGCTAATAGGATGGCAGAGGGAATAAAGAAACCATGCTGCAGAGTCAGAACAGAGATGTCTGCCTTGCTGAGGGAACAAAAATCTGCACTGAAAGAGAATATACTTTGAGTTGAAAGTTTGGGCTGTTCTCTGTTTCTGTTTCAAAGGGATGTACATTTCCTTGTTTTGTCCAGGGTGGAGGAACTTACTTCTGCATCTTAAAAATAATAAAAATAAAAATCATCAACTCCTTCCTATGATTTTGTGAAGCACAAACGAGGACATCTTTCTGCCTGGTAAATACTTTCAGTAAGGCTGATCTGCAAAGCCCATTTTACTGAGTCCATTTGTGTTCACTGTGCAGAACCGCCTCATAGAGACTTGCAGCAGCCAGAATGCATTATAAAAACACTCAAAAATAAATATTTTATATGCTCCTTAATCAATGTTTTTATTTCCTTTTCAAATCCAAGCAAATGTCACTTCATTGCAACTTGCTATTCAACACATTGTGACACAAATTCTCATTAAGTGATTCCTTATTACAGTACTAATTCCTTGAAGTCTTAATCTATTTAATTCCTAACCGTGGAAAGAGCAAGGTTTCTTTTTAATGAGCACCATAGCTTTCTGATTCCTTACATTTCTTAGTTATATGTACTGAAATGTATTTTTCCACTGTTAAATAATCCAACACAGTCCGAATATATCTAATAAAATTTTTAATTTATTTTGCTGCAAAATTCACCCAGTAATGTATCCAAAAATTGGAACCAAACATTTTTCATCTCTCACTTTATTAAGACTTGTGTATTTAAAGGAGTGTCTATTTGCATACATCTTCAAATGTAACAATATAGAGAAAACAGGGCTATATTTTTAAAGAAATACTTTCTCCATCTCCTGTTCCCAACTTCTCTCTTCCATTGCATACATGCACTTTTTCCCCCTTCTCATTTCTTGCCTTTAATCCATGAGGTTGTAGGCACTTTGCACAAAGAGTCAGTAATAGTCTTCCTGATGTTTCATGTACCCACTATATGTTGAAAAAAAGTCCTTATTTTGCATCTGCAAGAACCAGGCTTCTGAAACTGTCGCACAGATTACCAAATTACAATGATGTATGGCAAACATCCCCTGAAATTAATTACAGATTGAAGGAAGTGAAGAGAGAAAAGTAGAAGTCATAAAATCCACAGAATGCTTTCTAAAGAACCAATGGAATAAATACACCTGCTTGTGAGACAACTCAATGCATCATCTTGCCTTCTGAAAATATGCAAAACCATTTTCATTCCCGTCTTGAATTTCCTTAACGAGTTAAAAAGGAGTTCTGTTAAATGAGATTCTATTAACAAGCTAAAGACCTAAACAATATTTGTTTTTAAGTGATTCACTATCCATCATCTTACTATTCAAAATTCAGCTTTAGAAAATGTCATCGGTAACATCTCTCAAAAAAGAAAATTCTCAATTCCTGTCTTGCTTCTCCCATTACTGCTTCTATCATGGTTTGCAGTCTGTCACCCAAACATAACATACACAGGCACACTCAGTGGCTATGACTGACTGCTGAATTATCCATTCCTTTTGCTCAGTCTAGTCACTTGCAACCTCTATTCCCAAAATGTGGAGGAAGATCAAAGGAGCTCTGGTGGGTTTAGATCATTAGTTTTAGATCATCTGGATCTGCAACTGATAGCAGCCCATTTTAATCAACTGCAGAATTGCACTGAACACTGTCCCAAACTGCTAAACAAGATTCTCTCATTAAACAAAAGATTTTATCCTAGTGGAGACTTTAGAAAATATATCTTAATGTATTATGTCACACAATGCTTCTAAAGAAAGAAAAGATGTTGTGGCAGAAGGTACTGAATTTATTCTTACATGACTTCAATTTATTATATGCTTTTTGTATGAGCACAACAAGTGATTTACCTCTCTATGCATTTCTTGTGAAACAGGAATAAACCAATGTTTTCTTATTCATTTTTTGTCTCTCTTCCCTGGAGTGTGAGCTAGTAGGGTATGAATTGCACCCTTTGGGTATAGATGGAGCTGTGCATAGCAAGTCTTTTCTGCACTGTGCCATCTGAGTAAAGTATCTGATAATATGCAATGAATTCTGACATTTTCAGAGTACCCTTGCTACTTTGAAAAGGCTCCTGTTACATTCTAACTTCTAAGTAATAGCATGATCCCACTCATTCTAACACTTAAAGCTACTCATGGAGATGTGCAAGATCAAAGCTTATGAAAAAAGTATCTCCAGGCCCACATACAATCAGAATCATACTTTGGGCTAGGAAGGACCTTAAAGATCTTCTAGTTGCAACCTCCCTGTCTGGGGCAAGGTCACTCTCCTCTAGTGACACCTGCTATGTTAACATCTTTCCTGATATTCCTGATATTCCTTTGCTTCATAACCTCTCTTTAAGCTTTTCTAGCCATGGAGTCTTCCCAGAACCCTTTAACTGGGTGTTTATTCCATTGTTTCATTTTCTGTAGGCTCAGCAATTAATGCCATTGACATGACACATGGCTGTGTGGTTGTAGATTGCCCCAAATATCAGTATTCCATAATTCTTCTCAAGGGACGTGTTCAAAGCTGTGTTCAAGATAAATTCTTCATTAACTGCTTCTTGATGCTCGTATAGAAGAGACTCTTTGACAACCATCTACTGCAAGAAGTTCTTTTGTATCTTTCCTAGAGGCTCCAGAAGGAACCTCTAGAACTCTTCTCATCTTCAGCTCTTCAACTACTGCAGTAGTGTGCCTTCTTTTACCAAATCCTCTGCAGCTGCTTCTGTTTCTACACTTCTATCTTCAGAATTTACCTCTTACTCCTTTAGTTTCTTCCTAAAGAGGAGGAGTGGTCTCCAGTCCCTCCTGCATATAGGTTGTCCCACAGATGTACAAGCTGAATGTTTCCATTCCTCAAGTACACTTTGTTTCATTTTTGTCTTTTTTCTAATTTACCTCTATGTTAAAATAACAGGTTATAAAATCAAAATGTCTAGCTCTAAGTTTTCTGTCAAATCCTGTTTCAGTTAGTGACAGATCAAATTTAAGGATGTTGCCCTGAAACTCAGAAATGCTAAATTGGAATCTGATTTTTTTCAGCTTTTTAAAGCATTCTCCTGTAATTTTCTACAGCAGTATCCTTAACACTATTGAGCTTGGACACCCTGGACTTGAAGTAAATACTACTTTTTTAGTCTTCAGAAAACCACTTAATCTCATAAGCACTGAATGTGGTCTTTTAACTATCATAACAATATTTAATTTGACATTTGCTTCAAATATATTGGTATACATAAAAATCTTTTTGGTTTTTTTTCTTGATTTCCTCTGTCACATTTCGCTTCAGACTTGTTTTTTTTTTTCATAGGCTGGTATTTGCTCTATCTCTCCTTAGAACACTTCTGGCCCACCTGATCTGTTACAGTCAGAATAGAAGAATTTGGCACTTGGGACCCTACACTAGGTGCCGAGTTTCTTTCACTGTTAATAAACCACACTTACATAAAATTTCAAACTGGATTTTAACAGACATTTACAGTTCATTCTGTAAACTGCTCTTTTAGCATTTAAACTGCATAACTAAAATAATTAATACAAGAGAAAAGCTAGTAATTAGGGAAAAAGCTATTATTTATTGTAATGTGTAAACAAGGTTATTGTATTTAAAAATCATTAAATATTTGTCACCAATTTTTAAATACTTTTTAAATACATGGAGATCTGTAATAAGCTCATATATATGTCTGTTTTTCCACAGGTCTATTAAACACTAGTTAAATTGAGATAAAAGCGTTTAGCCTCCACTTATGACCAGAATTAGAAATTGTAATCAAAAGAAGTAAATCACGGAGTAAAAAATAACAAACAGGGGATAGGACTGACACAAAGAATTGCAAAACCAAGTGTATTTTCTGGAACACGATTTCTGGAAACTTTCTCCCATATTTTCAAACTATTTCTAGTTAAAACCTTTGCCTCCAACTGCCTGCAGCCCGAACCTGAATGACTAGAAAATAACACAGGTCAGATTGTCAGCTGTATATTCCTTTCGTGTAAAATTCTGAGTACATACCAAGGTGCTATACACAGCTGAAGTCCCTGTTTGCAAGAACCAAATGACAGCTTTTTTAAAGGAGTTTAGCAGGAGAATAAAATGTCATGGTCCTCACGTTACTTGTTTCCTCCCTGCTTGAGAGGTCTCTTCTTTGCACCTTGTCTTCTTTTAAATTTCTGCATTGAACAGAATCTGGATCAGAGTCTGTGAATTGTGTCAGGTCTTTTGTCTTTCTGTTCAAGGTGAATCAAGCTTCATCCAAATTGCTTACTGAAACAATCTAGACTTGTCTATTAATCTGCTTCAAATACATGGCCTGGAAATAGCTCTGAGGAAAGAGCTATTAATGGTATCGATCCTCATTTGGCCTTTCATATCCTGGGTATTTTCCCCAGGTGGGTACTGCTTGCTCTATAGGTTTTGTTAACACAAAATCCTACATACCAGCATCAGAATTTGGGATTTAGGTCCCACGACATTTGCATTTTGTGATTCAGATCCATCCCTCATTCTGACACTAATGTGTTTGGATTTAAGTCTTTCTCCTATTCTATAAAATTTCCATTAAAACAATAATGAATGCCAATTTTTCCTTTTGCTTGTCCCCTTGGAGATCCCTCCAGGGATTGCTCTATTTACCCAAGCTGCTAATTCCTCCTAAAATATCTCAACCAATTAAAATATTTTGGATTACATTTCTTTTACCACTCAATATTTCCAAAGGGCACAAGCCAAATTTCATTGTACTTTGGGTAAAATTACGAGTCTATATATTTTAATTTAAATGAAGGTAAGGCACAGTTTCTTCAATCCAAGTTAGAAGAGCTATTCTGGCGAGAGGCATTATTTAGAGGAAGCAATGGCCTGACCTCTAGACTCTGGATTTTAGCAGTTATCGAAATATTCTTTTTCTCCATCTACCTCATCAAACATTGATTAACCATTTCACATTTTATATTTTACTTATTTGTTAGCTTCTCTAGTTCTTGCTAGTAAAAAGCAGCACACATAAGGCTGTCCCTTCTTGGAGCAAAAAGCATGATGACACTTGCTGAAGAGGTTACAAACCTTGATTTCTTGCTAGTCTTCAAAGTCTGATCAAGGAGCTCAGAGTAGGTGTATCTTTTACCCTATGTTACTACATGTAGTTTTAAATAAACTGCTAGAAATACACAATTCACAAGAAACAAATGGGTTTCTTTATTCTGATTGTTGTATGCAAAATTCTTCTATTTATTTATGGTACTAAAAAAGGTAATATGCAGTAAACAGCATTCTCATTATTTCTACCAAATAACTTTTCTCCCCTGCCCCATGGGAAAGGGGTGATTTTCTACTTTATTTAAATCACAGCAGAAGTTCAGATTACTGATTTTTGCATACATTTTGACCCTGATGTGCAACTTTCACGCTTTGAACTGCAAGGGAGAGAGCATCTGTCAAATAGAAATCTGTTTCTAACATTTGTTTTTTCTATTTCACAATGCAAAAAGTGATGAGCATACTACAGTTTAATTACACATTACCACCATGATGTAGATGTAGAAATAAAATAATAAAGGTGAAACTGATTATATGTTTTAGAAATTTGCCACCAATTAAAAAACCTTAGTAAATTTTTATTTGTCCATTCCATTATTTCCCATATAAAGCTTACATTTTAATGCTTTAACAACATGCAAATAAGAAAGTTCAGCTTTCTCTAAAAAAACATTTTATAAAATTATGCAACTTGACACTGCCTTTTCAAAAAGAGACCTTTGTAGACATTTTGTGCATGAATATCTTATATTATCTGAGGCACAGCATTCCCACTGCAATGTTGCAATAACCTTTGGTCTGCAGTTCTTACCTCCTGCTGTAGCAAGCTGGCTTCTTGGGGCCCTGCTTATTTACACAGAAAGCATATTATTAGTAGAAGAGCATACGAGCAATAGAGCTGTCTGCAAAAAAAGGAGGAATAAAAACTCTGAAGACATATGTTCTAGTTTGGAAGTTGTAATTTAGACATAATTTTAAAACAATGCTTATGAAGAACTATTGTCCTGGTTCTGGCCATGTTAATTTTTTCATAATAGCCCTGAGGGACCACAGCCAGGACCCTGATGTTGTTCTATAGCACCTCTTATCATTGCCAGAGGCAGGGGAAAGAGACACTCTCTTCTCTGTGGAGAAAGGGTTCCTTCAGGTCAAGAAAACATGGCTGACTGAACAGTCTGGCACTTGTTTGTTGTCAGGGATTTTCTCTGTAATTTGTTTCTTCTTCTTACACCTTCTGTTATTAATATTTTTGCTGTTTACAGTAAATTGTTCTTATCCCAATGTGTGATATTTCCCTTTTATGCCTCCAGTTGGACGATGTGGAGGGAAAGGGGCAGGATGGTTTTTAGTGAGAACACTTAATTGTAGAACACTCTTCCTCTAAACCACAAGAATGATGTAAATCTGCATCCAAATATTTTCTATTACACAAAAGCCAAAGATAGTTTTACTCAGCTCTGACAGATATCCAGTAACACTGCCAGTGCCACCTTTTCCTTAAACGGGTCTCAGACAGGACAGATTATTTTCTCTTAGAAACATATCTAACCACTCTCTCCAAAAGCTGCCACTCAAAGTATCTCATGCTTATTCAGCAAGTCCAATCCTAAAACCCATGTTTTTATGGATATGCCATGTTTTTATGCTTAGTATCTACCAACATTTAAATACTGCTCTTGACTGTGCTTTGCATTTCCTACATAGGTGTGTTTCCTTTTCTTCCTGGTGACTTTCAGTAAAACAAAATTGTCATTTTTGAGAAGAGTTGAACTGTGAAGCTCCCAAGCTGGGTAAAACCCCAGGGAGAACACTGGTGTGCACAGTCATCCGGTTTATCCTTGATGTTTTGCACCTTCCACATGGGTGTGGTCTGGAGTAGAAAGGGTTATGACACAATGGACTCTTTCTTAATGGGTCTTTCATAGAATCCTTAAGGCTGGAAAAGACCTCTAAGAAAACTGAGTCCCACTGTTGATCATTAAGTCCAATTCACATCCAACCTGCACACGTATTCACCATGGCCATTCACCAAAGATTTCCAGATCCCACTGCTGGGCTGGGTTGCCACACAACTAAAAGGCTGTAAACCAATTAAATATAAATATCATGGTCATATTAAGAGGAAATATCTTGGAAACATCAAGTTCTCCTTTTCCCCATCGGCCTACTCACATGATGACAGCCTTCACCAATATACTCATAAGTACATTGGTACTCCTAGTACATAGGTACCTCAAAGAGAAAATAAAAAAAAATTGATTCTCTTCTCCCTTGCACTCCCACAAGCAGTTTGGAAAGGAGAACAAAAAAAAAAATCACACTTTGTGTCTAAAATATGTGAAGTCATTTCATAGAAACAGCTGTCCAGGGAGCCTAGGAGCATCCCCAAGGGACCAGTTTTCAAGGCACTCTCCTAAATGCAGAAGGAAAAGGAAAAAAAAAAGAGGAGGCAAATATACAACATACGCTTGAACATCGTTTTACAAAATGCTGGCAAAGGAAGCCAAAGGAGATGGTTTGATGACCAATGAGGCTAAGAGCAGGTGGAGATAATGAGAATCAGAGGCTGCAGGAGCCACGAAGAGCCAAGAGGGGCAGTTCCATTTGTAACATCTGTAACAGAGGCACTTTCCAACAGTATGAGTGCCTGCTGTGACCTTACACCATGGCAGGGCACAGAATTTTTGTCAATGTAAAATTTTGCTGTATTTCATACACTCTCCTTAAAACCATAGATTATGAACAATTTGGGCTAGAAAGAGTCTCTGAATGGACATTTTTCTATCTCTCAGTGTACAGTTATAATACACAGCACATAAACTACTCTCTGTGATCAATCTCTGTGATTGCTCGCATATTTTTGACATATAAGCTACTTATTTGTGCAATGTTTTATTCCAGTTATTTTAATTATTTGATTGCTTTGCTCCATCACCAAGGAAAACATTGTTCCAAATGATATCAGTTTGCTGTATTTTATATTAGTCCCAATAGGACACTTTTCAGTTCACAGAACAAATACACATACCCACACTGTCATACACAGCTGGCTTCTGTCACTTAACCAAACTGGCTTCATTGATTTCAGTGAAGACAATAGAATCAAGCCAAATTTATACATACATAAATATAAAAATATATGTATCTACACACTCTAGATAGATATTTATTTTTTGAAACAAAATCTAAATCTAGCTGGATTATTTTTCTTAGTTTTTTAAACTGTAAAAAAGAGAGAAATCTGATATCACCTACATATTATAGCACAATGCAAATGTTTGCTGGAGTATAAAAGCGTGTGGTAAGGGACATTAAAATATGGGACTACTGTCATTCAAATACAAGTGCTAAGACCAATCAACAGGATATTAGGTCCATTACTGCAGGCATTTTTGATACAGTAATATCTACAGGAATTACTTGCATTGTTAATAAAATATTAACAATATTTTGGTAACAGTGTGCAAAGCAGGAATATGAACAATTTCTTTATGAATGATGTGTTATTCCACATCTTTTACTCTAGGATTTCAGATGAGTGGGTAAATAAACAACATGACAGAGAAAACTTTTTCTTCAGAACTGGAGACTAGGGATCACAGAGACACTGAAATAATCATTACAAAATGAAATCAGGCCCCAGGATACAGCAGGTGCAGCTGGAGGGCAGGTGGAAAGGAGAGAGGGGAAACAAACACTGAGACAGAAAGAGAAAGAAGGAACAACAGAACCCTAACACATTTTGCAAAAGAAATGGTGAACTTTCAGGTGTGCAGAAAATCCTTCCCTTCAGAGTGCCTGCTGGGAAATGCAAACCTTGATGCCATTAGTGGTTTTGAAAAGTGCATCCAAGATTATAACGAATTTTAAAATGTATGAGAGGTGACATACAGATACTAAGGGTCAAGCCTGTCTGCCACTTCTGAACAAGAAAAAGGGGATTCTTAATATAGCATGAAGCTAGCTGAAGAGGGTGCTGCTTTTTATGTGTGAATCTCATGGTTTTTGACAGCGCTTGTGACCACAATGGCACATATATATCCTTTACCACCCTCCTTTCAAAAGGAGTGAGAGAAACAAACCCAAATGCTAGATCCTAGCCTTTGGGCTTGCCAGCATCATAAGAGGAGCAGAGAGAAAGCTTTTATTAGTGAAGAAAGCACAAAGTTTCAGCTAGCTGAACTTAAACGATTTTTTTACCAGCAACCTGTGGCTATAATACTATGCATGGATCACAACTTATATTTTCATTTGTCTATCTGCAAGAGATTGATGAGAGCTGTCATCTGTAAGGAAGAAAAATTGTTCAGTTTCTGGATAAGTGTACAGCAAATCTTAAGATTTCCTGAGAAATTTATCATTTTTCTCACCATTTAAAGTCATATATTTAATCCAAGAAATGGGCCAGAGAAGATGCTAGAATCTCAAGCTGTAGGATAAGAAAAAGAAATGGCAGCTTTTCTAATGATACAGAAGAACTGAAAAATTCTTTTTTTCTGAAGATAAAAATAAACAATAGTTAAGAAATATTTTAAAAATATACTAAGACCCACACTCTGCTTAGAAAAGCAACTTAGAAAAGACTGAGTTCAAGCTACAGTTAACATAAATTTTGTAACAAAACAGAGGAGCAGCTGCCTCATTTTTGCAGAAGCCACAAAATTCACTGTCTCTCACCCAGACGTGTCAACACAGACATCTCTGATTCCCCATCTCCCTACTGTCACCATCCCTGGGGAACCTACAAACTGAGAAGGCAAAGGGCTGTGGTGTCTTTTCCTTGCAGTGAGGCACATTGCCACCAGCATCTGACAGGCCTGTAGGGGTTACTGGAAAGGGGAAGGGACACCCCCAGCCGACAAGGAGAGACTGGGTCCCTAAGTTGGAGGGTGAGTGGCACTCAGCAAAGCTGTGCAGGGACAAATGGGCTCTTTCAGTGGCACTGTTAAGAAAGGCAGATGAACCAACACGTGTGTCATGGGTTACAGTACAAAATG
>VWYI01027974.1:0-65477 GCA_013399455.1 Anthoscopus minutus
TGCACACACTAAATAGTTGCCAAGCTTGGATATGTATGTTACTGCTTATTTAAATAACTAAAGTTATCTGCTTAGCCCTGTGCTTCCTTTCCTGATGACTGCAGAGTTAAAAGGGAAAGAAAACACCAGGCCAGAGCTATGGAGCTGTGAGCAGGAGTCCATCAGCTTTTCAGCAGTTAAAATGTGCTGCAAGAACCTGTAAAACAGGTTAGAAAAATGTAGTTGGACATGTGATGAACAAAGGCAATATGGTGCTGAATTGTAAGAGACATGCAGAATAGAAGTACAGAACAGGAATAGAATGACCAATGGTGATGAGAAACAGAGGTCCTTAATGATGAGTACAATCTTGTAAGTAACAGACTCAGAAGAAAGCAGCTGCCTTTGCACCAGCAGAGATGACTCAGTGCACTGTAAGTTCTGCTCTATGCTGAATTTGTGGGTTTGAGAAATAAGGCAAAAATCAGTATGGTAATAGATTAACTTTCAGAAAGCAATGGAAAAAAATTAGAAGTTTGCTGAAACAGTTAGAAGAGGTGAGAAAAGTTAGAGAGAACATCTCTCTCTAATGGATAAATAATGAGATCTTGTCACAACCTGTTTTCAGACCTCATGAAGAAAAGCAATAGTGTATTGCCTGAAAGAACAGCAAGCCATAAAAGTGGATACAATACACATGCTTACTAAAGCTGTAAGGGAAAAACAAGATAGGCACAGTCCCTTGAGTTCTTCATTTAAATTCTGGGAACTATTGTGCATCCTGAAAATATAAACCATGGAGAGAACAGAAGTTAAGATCAGGATGTAGATTTAGACATCATCACAAATCAAGCAAGTGAAGCTTGAAATAATAATAGTAAATAATAAATTTTTAAAAGGTGTATTCTCTGGCTGAGATTAAGAGGACCACTAAAATAAATCAAAAGTGTACTGTTTTTTACAAAAGACACTTGTAGCTTTATCAAAAAAAGATTAATAATTTTCTGCTGCAGAGAATTTATTCTCAGATGCATGTATAAGGCTAACAAATTTTGAAAGTCTGAAGGTTAAATACTTATATTGGACAGGAAAAAGTACTAGAAAAATTATCTTAGGAAAGAACCCTGTTCTAGTGGAAAGGCAGTCAATATGATGATAAAATTTATTTCTACTGTTCTGATTCTGTCACTCATTGAAGATGTGATGCTCAAATTGAAGAATGAGTAAATTAAAATAACTTCCTGATTTTTTCTCTCTGAGAATATTTTTATAATTTAGAAAGGGAAAAAAACTCCAGTGTAAATATGGTTTCAGAAAAGTACTTTCCTCATAAAGATGAAATTTAGCCCTTGGAGTTTTGATTACAGATGCACAATATAACCCAGCACAAACATTTTTCAGAAACCAGTAAAATATTTTAAAATCAACTTGTTAAGTAATATGATATATATATGTCTTAAGTCTGAAAAACAGAGATTAAACCACAATTTTTAACCACAGGTTGCCCCATTGTAATCAGAAGATATGTGGATTGTGTCTTGAGTGGCTTGGGACTAGATCTGTACCCATAATTTCCCAAGAATGCATTTTCAAGACAGCACAGGACTTGGCTCAGTGCCCAAACAGAAGCTGTGATTAAGACAAAAGGAGGCAATGTGGAAAACTGTGCCCACAAACTCACCAAAGACTGAGCTAGATCTAAAGTGAAGGGGCAAGAAAAGGAAGAAATGGTTGATTGCTACTTGCTGAAGTCAGAGAGATGGGATTTGTTTCTAAATGAATGCTGGCTATTAAAGTGTCAGAATTAGCTGTCTGCATTCATGGCATCAAATCTAATTTTTCTAGACAAAGTGAGACAAAAATCTGAGTGAATAAATAAAATTTTAGTGAAGAAATATACACAAGCTTCAATAATTTTTGTCTTTCAAATTGAGTAAAATACCTGTAAACCTCTGCCATAGGTTTTTCAGACTTAGCAACAAAATCTTTATATGAACTCCTTAGTACATTCTTTGATGTTTCTTTGAAGCTGTACCCTTCTGTACCCTTCTGTAGTCTGCATCAGCCAATAAATGAAAAATAATGGAACTACCAACACTTTGTAACTCATTCAAATTCAGTAGCCCAAACAGCCCTATCCCCAAAGTGTCTGTGGCACACTGAAACAATTCTGGTAGTAATACATTAATATTACATTAATTGCTGCATTAGACTACAGAGCTTCCACTGACTAGTTGGTGCCTGGGTAACCATTTTCTGAAAACCTAAAACCACTCTGTTTATGATATGACTACAAGGAAACAGGGAAGAAAGAGCAAGAAAGAAAGAAAGAGCATGTGGCTCTTAACAGGAATATAATTAACACACACAACAGACAACTCTTTAAACTCTACATTTTTCATGGTGTTCTGTCCAGTCAGTTACTGTACTCAACCAAGATCAAACTATAAATACTAAGTCTAAGTACGTAAAGCTCAAGCTTGGAATAGCATTGTCATCTGATTCAAAGGAAGTATTTGCAAATGCTTTAATCAAGACTGTAATTACAAGTTCAGCATTTCACATATTTAGATGATGCACTTAAATAATTTGGAAATTATGCAGTGGAATTTAGCCTGACATTGCAGGGTGCAAAGCAATCTTTGTCATCATATAATTTAAAATATTTTTTAAATCGGCAATAATATATTAATTGATCCGTTTGCCTCTTATGTTTTTAGCTTCATTGCTAGTTTTGTGTAAAGATTCTTTATAGAACCTATGTGACAATATTATAAGCAATCAGTGGACTTTTTTTTAATCAATGCAAATTTCAACCTAAGCGAAACAAGAAATATTCAAGCTTTGCACATATATTTATATACAGACACTGTATGTTCCTTTCTCTGATGGGAAACCATCAGTTTTGACATGATATTGAACATTGAAATGGTTTATATTCTCGAAAGAATTTTGATTTGGATGCATTAATGAAATGCTCTGAGTTGGTTTTTCTTAATGTCTACATGAAACCCCAAAAGATTAGCTCTAAAATGTGTATAGAGGCTGAAGCAAACAAAGGAATTAAAGGAACACATTATTTAACACAATACATTTTAAGAGTGGACAACTTCATTTCATTTTCAAAACCATTTCATTCTTATGGTTTTTAAATATGTCACACTGGAAATGTACAGGCAAATACTGTAAGCTGTATAGGTAACTGAGAAAAAAACGGGTGAAAAGAAAGGACTGATAGCAAAACATGAAGGTTTGGGGTTTATTTCAGAATTACAGCAAAACCGCATGAGGATTTTGCAACAAACTTGCAACACAGCCACAAAAGAGCCTGTTCTGCAAAGCAAGTTTCTTACATTGCAGTTCATTTTGCAGTGTTGTATTTTCTCAGAAACACGTGGAAAGATAAATATATCTATACACAAATAAGGGGCAAATTCAAGTATGTTCTTCTGTTTTCAGATGCTGAGTAAAACTTGATGACCCTTTTCCCTTGTTAAGTTAGATCTCACAGGCATTTTTTTTCCTCACTGTTTTTCTTCTTCACCTGCACTTTTCCTTTTCCATTTGCAAAATACCAGTTAATGCTGCACTGTGCAGCTGAATTGAAATGTGACAAAATACGTAAAACAAAATTTACGTATTTTGGGAAAGTAGGGAAAACAAAATTTAATAAGTTACATAACCTGTGTGTAAACACAGAAATACCATAGGCTCAAGGCCAGTGTACTAGATTTGATCTCCATATGCAAAGTTCCTTTCTACATATTTAACCATGATCTCACATGCTATAAAGAATTCATTTCACTGGCTTACTATACTTGCAACTCTCCTATCACACTTTATTAAACATTCTTATTCTTGCTTTGCCAACCCAAAGGCTGCCTGAGGCAAAGCAATTGGTTTGTGAGTGGGAGGTGTTTTGGAGTGGACAAAGAAAAAGAATATAAGCAAAAGTACCAGTCTTTGGATTTCAAGAATTTGAACTAAAGAACATGTCCAGAGAGATATGCCAAAGTTGTGTTTCACTCTCTAGATACATGTGCAAACTACCTTATATCTAATTTATATAATTTTAAGATAGAACTGCAACCACAGAAAAAAATTATTGAAGTCTAGCTCTGGTGCTTTTGACTGAGGTACTGGACCTTCTTAAGGCAATTCATAAGTCTGAACAGACACCAGAAATATTTTTAAATACTTATATAGTAAAATTTCCCCTTTTTTATTACTCTTTCAAATTGTACGGAGTAGATTTTTTTTTGGTGATTTATTTTCACACAATTTACAGAGCAATTCAGAATCTTTAAAAAATCAGGAAAATTTTTCTTTGGAATATGTTCAAAGGGGTTTGGTTTCAAAGAGAAAGGCAAAGAACTTGTTTCAAATACATTAAAAATACAAGGGATAAGGGAATAGATTTCTTTCAAAGCATTTGAATGACCTCATTTATGATATCATCAGCACACCAAGGTGGAAATATTTCTTCATATCACTGCTGGTTTTTATTATTGCTCATAATGTATATTTTGATTATGCCTTGGCTGAACTACTTTAAACCAGTCATCTCTACAAGATGACAATATTCCTATATGTAAGTGTAATCTCCATGGAAACACCACGAAAAGAGGTTATTCACATTTTATATTAAGAATCATTTACAAAAAGGTTTTTAAATAATGAAAAAAATATGAAGAACCATTTTTAATAATCTAATAAGCCAACTGATGACTCATAAAAATAGCTATGACACTTTTAGGTATATATCTACAAGATAAATGGATAAATTACTTGTGCTTATTACATGCTTCTAATTTTCATTGATAAATTGTTCCTGTAAAAAACTTAAGAAATTAATTATCCATATGAAAAACTATCAAATTTATAAAATACTATGAAAAAATACCATTCTAAGAAGTAACATCTTCTAATCAAGATTTCATGTTAACAATTTTTCCAAATAGGAAAAAATAAAGCATGTAGGGCACAAAGACATAGTCAGTGCTTTTAAATAAGGTGTCCTAATTTAGTGGCTGACTAGATGAAGTCTCACTATCAGTGCAATGTAAATATCACCTCAGCAAGTAAATACAATTTTATTATGAGAAAAATATCATTTTGACAGGTACTGTTGTAACACTAATAATGCCAAGAAATTATGCTTGCAGCACCGAAACTCAAGGCTTGCTGAAATGAGTTGCCATCAAGAAAATGTGATTCTGTGTAACAAGATTATACAGCTTTGCTCTTTAAGATTTCATGCAAAAATATGTACTTTCCAAGGGCTGTAACTGTGACACTGGTGGTGGTGCATCACCTCCTGGCCTTGACAAAACCAGCTGGGTGGTGATGTGTCCCCAACAGAACCAGGTGCTTTCACATGATACAGGTGGGAAATCACTGTAACAGCAACATCCACTGTAACAGCAACATCCACTGTCCAGCCCAGGTGGGGAACAAAGGGTGATCAGTCATCCCCTGCCAGCCTTGGAACATTCCCCACCTGAACTGGAGCCTAAGTAGAACAGCACCATTGTTGCCCAAGTTTTGGAAACAGTTTCCAAATGTTTTGGAAACTCCAGTAGTTGCCAAGGTGGGTTATGGCCAGGATGGAAACCAGGTGATGACTGAAGCAAATCACCTTGTGACCCTGCACACAGCAGTCCTAAGTGAGGCCTTCTGAGCTCTTTTGGGCCACAGGGGGTTGTGCCAGCACCTCCCCCTCTCTGGAGCACTTCTCATGAACCCTCAAGTCTGCAATAATTGAAAGACCATCACTTACAGCAAGGACTGGACTGATACACACACACACACACACACAGAGACACTCCTTAAGGTACAACCCCTGCCTGGTGAAAAACACTCAGGCATTTGCCATGAGAATTTCCCTGAAGCCAAGGGGAATTTTTGATAAGCATCTTTACACTCAGACATATATAAATCTCTGCCTGTGTGTGTGTAAAATTAGTATGGTGTGAATGTTGTTATCATGAAACTGTAGTCACTGTTATATTTATTAAAAAATCCCATTTAATCACTTCATAAATGTTAAATTACTCAGTGATGAAATTCTGTTAAACCCTTTTGCACACCTTATTTTTTGTATCCGTATCTTTTGCACCCTTACCCTTTTTCATCCTCAGTCTCCATGTAGTCCATTCTAAATTGATCCTAATGCAATTGATACTAATGCTTCATCCTTGAAGTGAGAGAGTGAACCTTGCCACTGAATTTTGTTAAAAGTCACACTTTCATAAGTTCATATTAAGCTCACACCTGCTTTTTGACAATACCTCTGATGGTGATGTTTAAGCAGCCTAACCACTCATTTGCAACAATACTGCATGAAATGCTGCATGCATTTTGTAAAAACGACCTTAAAGCTGTCTACTTGCAGTGTTTATGGCGAAATAACGTCATGTCATAAAATAACAAATAACATATCTAGAATATTTTTTGCAAAGGAGATGCACAAATCATGGGTCATTTTCCTTTTACCACAAAATGGTCAGATTTCATTCAGCAGCATATGTAGAAAATATGCTTAAATTTATATTTGTATTCCTTCTGCATGCTGACCCAGAGAGAGATTACCCTCCCTGTATGAGTGTATAATGGCTCAGGATAATAAATGGAATAATTGATGCCCTAACAAACATACTTTAAATTAATAACTATATCTATTCTTGCTAGTTCTCTATCAGGTTTTCCAAATCTCTTCTTACAAACAGTTAAAGCAAGATGAAGGTTCATCTTCTATTCATTCACACATGTGCATAACAAATTCCATACTCTTACACAAATAGTGATATAATAAAATGTTAGCTAATGAAGTAACCCATCTCTTTCACTGAACTCACATGAAAAAATGCCAGTGGTCCTGACATATATGGCATTTTCATTCCCAGCAGATACTTCACTTGTGAAGTCACAACATGTGTAGCTGCTCCTGTTGTCATCGCACTTATCACGGGTTCTGTTAACAAGAAAGTGGCGCTGCCCAAGTGCAGCGTAAACATTGCTACCTAAAAGGCAAAGGCAGGAGGGTCAGCAGTTATTATAAAACGCATCTTCATGGTGATAGGACAATGAGTCAGAATACTTTTAATAAGTTTTGAGACAAACAAGCTAAAGATACAAAGCAGAAGTCCTTTGGAAGACAAATACAGCTGCAAATGGAATCCACTGAAGTTCTGTGGGTATACCTGCACTATTTTACTCACTAGTTTACCAGACTCCAACACTGGTTTAGTAACAAAAGCAGACTCAAAGAAACTCTAAGTATTCTCTCCTGCTCAAATACATGAGCACAATAAACACCATGAACACATCAACTCAACACTGCAACAAGCAGTACAGCAAATGGAAAAGTGAGGCTGGTTCTAAGACTCATTCCTGCTCCATAGGAGCCTAAATGGGCCACGAGCCATATCTTGGTCCAGCTTACTGATTGCCATAATGTCACTATCAGGATTGCCAACATTAGTAATTTCAACAGATACCAAATGTATGAGATGCTATAGAGACTTTTATGGTGAGATCTCTAATCGAGGAATTTAAACTCCAGCAGGATTTACAGCTATTGCTGTGTTCTCTCCCCTTATCCTGAACTTTGAACATTCTTTCCCTCCAAAGTCTGAGATTTGACAACTCTTAATTCTTTGAACACAGTTGTTGCATGACTTCAACTGCTACTGTGGTTTATGTAACACTTCATGCTTTTCTGATCCCCATTAAGTTACATTGACATTATCTCCCCTTACAATGTGCTTTTCAGATCCTTATTTCTATCGTCTTTTGCATTTGCTGTTCTTCTGCCTGAAAAGCTTCATGCTCTTGACACAGAGTTGTTTGTTACAATACTTTCTAAGAGGTTCATTTTGTGTTTACCATATTAAACATCATCATTTTGGAATATATCACAGTCTCCCTTGCTTTTTTTGTTGGGCTTTTCCCCCCTAAGCTATCATTTTCAAATATTATCATTCTTTATGCCTGAACACCATTCATGCTCTCACCATAAAACTCACCTGTATGCAGTGAGCTTTGAGCATAGTACCACAAAAGAAACAAAAATATCAAGTGGCTTTTAATTTACCACAAAACATCTAGTGAGCAATATCCTCTTCTGTTTGAGAAATTAAATCTGAGATTTTTCTTCTATATCCCACTAATAGCATGGAAATTGCTCTTTACTATGAGCAATTGGAACACTGATTGCCAGTCATGACTGGACTCCAATAATGATAATTACTGTATACTCTCAGTGAGTAGTCATTTAGTTAGGCCTAAAACTGATAATTACTAATTTCAGATATTTTGTTTAGCTGTTCGTTCTAAGAGTGTCTAGTAATATCTTTAAAACATTATTCACAGTAGCAAATATCAATAAGAATTAAATTCTCCCTTCCCCAGTGAATTTTTGTTTGTTTTCCAAGACTGGTTTCTATTGTCTGAATGTGAAATTTCTAACTGTGTAATAGCTTAGTTTCCAGGAAATTGGATGTTTATTTAGCCACGGAATCAAAACCACAGAGACAATTCTGTGTACTACATAATATCACAGAGAAGTATTATTTACTGTTAGCATTTCAGAGAAAGTTATTATTGTGAGCTACAGCAAAATGATTGCTGAGCTTAGAACCTTCAGCATCACTCTCACATCTTTATTTTGGTTTTTTATTTTTTTTCTTTTAATCATCAGCATTTCAAGAAGATGCTTCACAGGTACTAACTAAAAGAGCACATTTAAAACACAATCTTTCTGGATTGCATGCAACCATAGGCTATGTAAAATACATGTAAACCACGAGTATGTTTTCAATTAGACAATTTCTGTAGCCACACAATTAAGCAAGCAACGACCTATACTTGGTCCTCTCTCCTTACTGCAGAAGGTAGCTCAGGACTTCCAGAAACAAAGCCAGTACTTCATCAGCATGAACATCCTACTCTTTATTTACATGATCGTTAAATAAATGTAATGTGCACCCATACATCTTCCATGGAGAAGATCTAAAAATGAAGCAACCAGAACAGGAAACATTCAGGATGGAGTGTGATTTTCAGCATAAACTGGTATGGGAACCTCGTTTTGTCCTTGCAACGTGAGTGATGTACAGAAACTGCTTGGATCATAAGGAGGAAAAAAAGTTTTGAAACAAGCCTCCAAAATCTACTTGCATGTGAATTTTCTTGACAGATAAAATTATTAGCATTTACACAGGCCCAGACTGACTCTACAATTAACCCTCCATGCTGGGCAACAGCCATTGAAGCTTGGCTGCCACTGCATTTTGAATAAACACCATTTGAAACTGAGCTAAGCTGACAGCACACAATTGCATTACATTGCATTATGTCATAAAATCTTTCACCCAGTAACACTGACCAAACTGTAGAGAGTTCAATATTCTTAAAGAAATGTCTAACAATCTGTTTTATCTTGGCTATTGTTTGTGATGCTCACTTTTACAGGTCTTCCACTTTATTTTCTGGTATATTTTATGATTTCTTTTTGTTCCTGATGCAGACAAACTGTACTATTGTTTATTTGTGTGGCACTTAGCTGTTTATTTGTGTGGCATTTTCAGTACATAATACCATGTAAAAAGGCTCATTAGGAGATAGTTTTCTTGAGATAAATTTTGCTTTTGCCAGGTAGACATTCTTAAATAAATTCAAGAAATGAAATTGAGACATTTCAGAAAAAAGAAAAAGCAATATAAGAGAAAATGAGGGAAAACAGCCTTAAGTTAATGTACAGTAAAGGAGAAAAGATCATGGAAACAAGGTATCCAAGGAAGTGATTAGGTAGAAGCGGTGGAAGGTGTGATTTCTAAAAAAAAAAAGAGAAAAAAAGAAGTAAATTTCAAATTGGAAGAAAAACAATACAAAGGGAACGTTTTCTTGCAGCTGTCTTTAGTGCTTCATAATTTTACTCTGACTAGTAGAAGAGAATGGGAATTTAGCCAGGAGAAGAAAAATGAGCAATTGCAAAAATCAAAGCCCTTTATGTTCATCAATTCAGAATGTTTGGTTCTCATCCACTTTCAATACTTTCTTCCCACGACAATTTGCTCAGTTTATTATTATTATTATTATTATTATTATTATTATTATTATTCCATTCAACATGTAGCCAATTTAACTTCATGGCCAGTAAAAATTTTTATCACTTTACAGCTCTTTGGAAATCACTAATGTCAAACTTTGTGTCCACAGAAATTGAAAGATGATACCATGTTACCTGTTGCACAGATACAACTTTGAAGAATGAATTTTAAACCCCTTAAAATTCCACTGTGCTGGGAGGGGTTTTTCAGGGTTGTAGCAGACAAAGTCTGATGCCCTTTCTGATCATTTCCTGCATGGGCTGGGTAGATGAGGTCAGACATGGGGAACATCTCTTGGAGGGAAACGGTACAGACTGTGAGCCTCTCATTTAGTACTTTTTATCAGCTATCTCAAAATCCAGGGGTCCAACAGTGAAGACATCTATGGACCCTCTGGAGACAACAGTCAGACACAGTTCATCTTGGCTGAGTTGCCAGTTTAAAACTCTCTCTGGCCTGTTTCAATAGACATCTAACTGGTAGCCCACTCCCTTCTGCTCTTCTATAAGAGCTGCAGCTCTTAGATTCATTCTGGGTATCTGGAGAGTGTCTGGTAGCTTCTGATGGTGTGCAGAGTGAACTTTCCTCATTCCAGGACCTGAAAAAGTCTTTTCTATGGTCTTTCTGTACTAATACATAGCATGCTTTCCCATAATTGTGGGAACCAGAATTCCCACCCAGCCTACTTGTAGTTTCCAAAATACAAAATATGAATACAATAAGGTATTTCCACTGTAAAAGAAAAATGAACTTTTTTCCTGATTATCACTGTATAATAGACTCATGTTTTTACTTCATGCAGAGCTATGTGTAACAGACTAGTGCACCATCATTTTTCCCACAGGGTAATGGAGATTTGGACAAGAATATTGCCTTATAAAAACACCCTTATTCAAATGTGCTCCTTTGTTATTAAGCAAATTGATAACACACCGTGTAAATTTCTTCTCCTGAAAAACAGAAATATTTTTATTTCTAACATTGTATATCAGCAATTAATAACATGTTAGTTTTTAAAATATAGTAGATGAAAAATTTACTAATAAAAATGTTACAAGACTGGAATGCAATAAGCAGCTATTTTTCCTTTACAGAAGAACAGCCCGAGTCTGTAACACTGTGATCTTAAGAGAATTAAAGTTTTTTTCCTGGGGTATTTTTTTTCTCAGTTTGATCTGCAAGGAGCTTTCCTCTATTTATTCAGCAAATCTTAATCTTGAATTTCAGTTTAATATGCTGAGATTATTTTAGACATACATATATTTATGCAGGCATTCTTGCACATAAAATATATTAATAGGGAAAAAAAAGTCTTGCCCAAAAGCTCTTTTGAGGATTTTTTAATTATATAAAAGCAGCATCCATTTTAATTACAAAATTACTCCATAGGTGTCTGCTATGTCCCATCATTTTCTCTCCCCATCAATACTTCTGAGGTATTTAATATCAGAATTCTATTAACTTAAATTGTTTTCCATGCCCTGTTTATCTTTATAGAGTAGCAGCTACACAAATATTAAAAAAAAAAAAAACTTCATTATGCCTTCCATTCTGCTTTTAAAAATGAAATAATGAATGCATACTGTTAAATGGTTTTGGTAATTACAGATTTTATGTTTACTTATTTTCTATTTCAATACTATTTCATCTTCTTCAGAATGCCTCTAAAGATAACTGATTATCTTTCCTCTTTGACGAACACTTCCTCAAACATTCAATCTCAGAAATAGTTTAGGACTCTGAAATTTATTACTTTGAGAAAAACTTAAGCAGCTAAGCCCCAAATTTGAATTGTGATAGTCTCTACCTATCCTTGTCATATAATCAGAAAACAGTTCTCATTTATTTCATGTCTAGATGGCACTCAGATTCACACAGCCTGCTCAGAGTTTGCCCCACACACAAATGCAGTTGTGGTCTGCTCTAAACACAATCTAGCCAACAGCACTTCATGTGGAAAACATCTCTCACCCCACCCCACCTTCCCTCCATTGCTCACTATTTTGTATGTTTTCCCTTTTATTTTAACATGATTTATTTAACATGATTTGAGTACTTAGCCAGGCTACTGGAAAAGTAGCATCAAATTGCTTTTTAGGCCAAGGGTGTTCAGCTCTTTACCTACTCTTCCCAAGAAAGAAACAACTGTTTTGGCAAAACTGTTGTTCATCCTTTTTCTGGAGGCTGCACAAGGTATGGATTAGTCACAGCATCTGTTGTTTTTATGCAAATAGTGGCTGATTACAGAACTGTATTTTGACTGCTTTTCAGAAAAATTAAAGTCTTACAGTAGATAACATAATTCAGATCTGCTCTTTCCCAGAGCAGTACCATCCCAAATACCAACCACACAGAAGATACAACTTCTTTTTGTATTTCAGGACATCTTCAATGAAAAGCTATTGCCTCAAAATGCATCACACAATTTAATTATTCTTGTCCCAGAACATACATTATCTCCAGGCTGGTCTAATCTGATAAACAGAAGAAGGCGACTGACTTAGCTCTCCACTAAAAGCAAGATGTGCCCTGTCTCCTTATCTGGGGTTTGCAGCAACTGTTAGGAGACTGGAATCATATGAGAAACATGGATTCCCACACTTAACAGCACCTGGGAAGATGGCAAAGTTTATTCTCAGCCTGGATCCAGACTTTCACCTGCATATTTCAGCTTCAAGGCACTTCTTTAAGAAATAAGTATTTTACTCTGGTTTCCAACCATTAAACTCACACAAAGGACAAGTGGCAGCATGGAAAGCCCCAGCTGTGTTTGTATGATTCCAATGCAAGTGACATTATTGACCCGCGAGAGGAGTCCATGCACATGGCACAGTTCCCTGCCAGACCTGCTCTGAGGATGCAGAAAGGATTTACCAGTTCTTCTCATTCCTGTCAGGATGGAACAGGAACATAGGCTGGGATAAATCAGCTGATACAGTTGAAGGTATATAAAAAAGCAGAACTTTTCAGGATGAAAGAGTAAGAGGTCTAGAGGACTCACACATCTAATGGGATTCTGCCACCACCAAGCAAAATAATTTCTGCATTGGATTTCAAAGTGGCATCCAAAGAATGCAGGCACCAGCTTCCCATGTGAGGCATTTTGGTCTCTCTGGGGAGAGATTTCTGTGTCTCTGTAGGAGATTTCCCAGCTGTGAGCACAGGACTGCAGCATGAAGGGCTGTGCTGCACACGCTGCTGCACTGGGACAGCACTGCAGGCACAGCCAGGTGCCATCTGCATCAGCTCTGCACAGGAAACAGTGTGGTCTGTAGGCTGTCCCTCACGCTTCTACTAGAAGTCATAATCCAATAAAAGAATCCTCATCATAAACCAATAAAAAATTTATAGAAATACAACACAAATAACAATGTTTCTTGATATTTCCTACTGACTAACATAAGTATATGCCCTGGTTACTGCCAAGCACATAGGCTGCTGAAGATCCCATTTTGGCTCCTGTGCTCATCCTCTGCACAGGAGAGGGATCTAAAGCACCAAGTGGAGGGGCCTGGGTTTCTTTCAGGAGCCCAGATACCTAGGAGGGGTTGCAACGTCACATGCTGGAACATTACTTCTATTTTAATATTTACAAGGAAAGAGAGAACCCTTCATTGAAGACCTAAGCAACTGGCAATGGATAAAGAAACTTGGTACTCTTCTAGCCAGAATAAAAAAAAGAAAAGAAAAGAAAAAAAGAAATTTAAAAGACCTCTGATCATTTAAATAAACTTTAGAGAATCATTTGAAGACATCTGTTTTACTATTTCACTTTAATGATGGGTGTGTGAACTCTAAAAAGAATTTAAAGTTTTCCCTACTGTTTTTAATTATTGGATATTGTATAGTATTTCTTTTCAAGCCAAGGGCAACAGAAAGCCTCAGGAATAAGTCAGTGCTTACCAGGAGCTGATTCATATTTGTTTCTGAAGGAGAAGGACTGGGACACCAAATGCAAGTGAGTATTATAGTGCAGCTGACTGAATATGATTGTGATTCACATTGTAAAACACTATGAACACTGGGAGCATGTATACAGATAATTACTACATTTCAACAAAGGAGGAGCAAATTCTTAAAGTACATTAATTTCATCATTTATGACCATTGTAGCAGATATTTTCACTAGTTTTTCTCAGAGAGTATAAAAAGTATTACAAATGTTGTAGCTGTCACAAAGGCAGTACATCAGTAGCATACAGAAAATGTGGTCACCACCAACCTGAATGATTCCTCCTAGAAATGAAACTGCTGCTGCAACTCCAATCCTCTGCATTTCAAATTCTGACAAACCCAGAATTCCTGAATTGTTGTTTGCAGTGAAATTACTTCTGACTGAAGGAACAAGACGCTCAACTGCATTGGCAGATATTAAAGAAGTTAAAGCAAAAGTTCCTGCAAAAAAAGCCATACATTAATCCCCAGTAATTGTATATCTGTCTGTACTCATCAGGCATGGTCTCTTTTTCAAAATGGCCATTATGAGTAAAAGTGCTGTTTTGTATATTGCTGTCATCATAACAACAATTTTTAAGGTAATTTTCTATGTAACACACATTTCTTTCCATAAAATACAATTTATACAGGCAAATTAAATTTTTTTAGCACATTTGACAGTTAAGACAGGTTTGCAAAAGAGATTCAAATACAACAATTTACAATGATTTCAAGTTATCAGAAATGCTTTTAACTCACCCTGAAGTGATCAAGCAGCTATTTGTCTGAGAATCCCAAATGTTCACCATTCAAATTTATAGGGCAATTAATTCACACTATATATATATAGTACCTAGCCCATGAAATAGTACCTAGCACTCTAATAAATGAAGGCAAATTATGAGAAAAACATTTATTTGCTGAGAGAGGTAAAGCACATTTAATGACACAAAGATAAATGAGGATGACAATTCAAAATGAAAAGACACAAGCATGCAGAGCTATTAGAGCATAAGAATATCTTGCCATGTCAGACCAATGGCCAATCTTGCCCAGTACTCTGCCTCCAGCTGTGACAGTCAGAGGTGCTACCTGGGGAAAGCACAGTAGCCTGGCCATTTTCTGTGGGCCATTGCCCTTATTGCCAGCATCCATAGCTGTTGTGTAAGAGAAGTACTTCCTTAGCTCACCTTTTTTTATTTTATTTGTGGACTAACATTTATGGATTTGTCAAAGGTTTGTCTGAACCTGCTTGTAATTTCTTCTTCCACAATGTCTTCTGAGAGCAGGTTGCAGAAGTTCAGCATCTGCTGTACTGTTTTCTTTAATCTATACTTTAAAAGTCCTTTAAAGCAATTTCTCTCTGAACTCAGTTCCTTTCTACTGCTGCAGGACCTGGAGAGCACAGTTCTGCCGTCACCTTGGCCTTCACAGAGTGCTTAAGCTCACAGCCTGAATTCCCCAGGAACACATCAGCGATACCACCACCCTGAAAAATGACCAGGAGGTCCAGCCTTTTGCTTCATATCTTTCAACCTGCTAATAATTAATTAAAGGACTTTTCTTGCATCAGAAGGACAACTTAGGTTCTTTAGTAGCCTTTGGTGTGGAATCTTATCAGTAGCTGTTTGACCATTTTGATATCTTATATTCAAAGTATATCCCTTCTCCATGCACTTGTTGACATTCATACAGTAGTCTGGAAGGTAGTGAGGTAGGATTTTCCTTTACAGAAGTCACATTTACTCCTCTCCAACAGGGTATGATTATAACATATATTTTTTTGCCCCATCCCTTGAAGTGGTCAAGGCCAGGTTGGATGGGACTCTGAGTAATTTGACCTAGTGGAAGATGTCCTTGACCATGGCAGAAGGGTTGGAACTAGAAAATCTTTAAGTTTTCTTCCAAACCTGGCCTTTCTACGGTTGTAAGATGTTTGCATAAAATTAAATTTGAAAACAGCTTACTTGAAATTCTACCTTAAATCAAAGATTTGTGTGTGTTATTTGTGGAAGATAAAGCTGTCTCAGAGGATGGTTCAAAATCACTTATATTAACAAAAGTCAAGAAAAAGGTGTATGTGTTTGTTGTTCAGGCAAGAAATCTTTTGAAGTAGGTCAGCTGTTTCAAAGAAGAGATATTTCAAGTAAATAAAAGTTAACAGAACAGGGCCATTAATGGATTTTTTCATTTCATATTAACATGACTGCCTTCACTAACAAAGTACACTTTTACAGCCTGTGTACATATGGAGAGCATCAGAGATCTTACAGAAAATTCTGGTAAGGGAAGAGATTGTCTCCAGTGTCCATAAGGAATTATGGAGTATATGAGGCAGGCTGTATAGCTCCTACACACTCAGCTACACACCACAGTGCCTTAACAGAGGCTGGAGGAACAAGTGCATAAGACTTCCTTCTGAAAAGATCAACAATATATGTCACTCAAATTCATTAATTAAAAAAATTCCATATGTGCAAGAAAACTCTTTTGTTGCCTGTTTTTTGATCAAGAATAAATTCTGAAATAGGCTTATGAATGGAAAGAGTTTCCACACCAAGGACCATGCAGAAATCTGCAGACATGAAGCTGTGGAACTCAGTAAGTTATTCCATGAACAGTATTCTCTCCCAAAGATAAAACATCAGACTTAACAACTAGTAGTTACCTATTTTATTATCTCTTTTCATTACTAGAATCTATGTCAGCCAGATGCTTACTTATCTACTTTCCTACTTATGATAGATTCTTGTCTTCCTAATAATCTTACACCAACAAACTTCTGACAATACACTTCTATATTTTTTAGTCTTGAAACAGCTTTTTAATACAGGCTAAAGTTTTCATCTATCTGTATTACAGAGTAAAATTTCTTTTCCATATTCTGAATTTCCATCTTTTTTTTGAATGCTTCCCTTTTAACATGAGTTGAGTACAGTCCCTTACTCATTACAACATTAGGACACTAAAACATCCACAGATCCTTTTTGGGCATCAAAAGGTTCAAATGCTTTCTGTACATCTAGGGGAAAAAACTTCAGCTTTCCTTTTTCTCTAAGACAACTTATAGTTGTTCAGAATTTTATTTTTTTATAATGTAACTGAATATTTTTGATCAAAAAGGGTGCTCAAAATGTGTTATTAACTTCTTACTAGAACATTGCATACACTTGTGCAATCAGACTCTGCAGAGTTCATTCTGAGTGCAATTAGCTAGAACCATCTTTTCTCCTTTCAGGAGATTTTCTCCTCTTCAAGGAAGAGATGACCTCCTCCCTGCTTAAATCTTCTGACAGCCAGAGGGGCTGCTTCCCTTTTCCCAGCCATGCTTGTGTTGATGCTGGGCCTCTCTCATCCTTCTTGCAAACTTCAGGGACCATCAAGTGCCCACTTCTGCACAGCAAAGAATTTGCCGCTCAATCTAATGAGTGTTATTTCCAGCTACCATCTATAATTTGATTTCTTTGGGCTCAAAAAGAGCCCATTCATTAACCTATTGGGAGAACAAAGCCATTCAATTCTTCAGCTGCTGCTGCTCTGCTGAGGGTAAACAGGTAACTCAGAACTCCCAGCAGAGCAGCCGGGCAGCGCCTTTCACCATCAACCCAACTGCTCTGAGAGAGAACAGTCTGAGAGAGTCCTCATTGGGACAGTCTCTAGCTTTAATGCAATATGGGCTCAGAAGGTCGTTTTTGTTTTTCTTTTCCTGAGAAATGCAGGGTTTCTGTTTTAGACAGGTTAGAAGTAATGTGTGTTTTCTATGGTTTAAGAGGCAGTCGAACCTTTTTCATTTCCATTTACATACATCTTGTTGGCAGAGACCTTTGTTAAACACTTAGCCTGAAGCAGATTTCTAAAGCAGATTTAAAATACGAAAGCTCTTAATAAATTACATTTACAAAGGAAGTGTCAGGGCAATATTAAAGCATAATGGCAGGAATAACTCCAATATTTTCTTAATGAGGCTCTTTAAAGTACATAAACTGACAAAAAAAATAGTTGTAAAGAGAAGCACAAAAGCATCTTATTTCTGTTTAATCATAGATAATTTTCCTTCCATTGACCTTTAAACAAGAATAAATTTCAGTATCCAGTTCCTTATTTTTGAAAATGACTGTAGCAGACACTTACCTGTTGCAACATGGCGTCCCATTCCAAATATGGCATAAATAATGACAGGAAAGAAAGATCCATATAAACCAAAAACTGGATGGACTGAAGACAGAACAGCAAAGGCCAGCCCTGTAGAAAGTTAAAGAGAAATATTTTGCTGTATGAAGAAAAAACTGTTCTGTTTGCTTTGTTTTTTTAATTTTATGAGGAAATGTCTATAATTTTATTAGGAGCAGGAAAATACTCACCTTCCTTTATTAAAACCTAGAGTGTAAGTGGACTACTGTACAATAAGGATCAGAAATAATTGTGGAAGGTTTTTCATTTCATCATCAAAATCAGCATATCCACCATGTTTCCAAGTTGTCTCTATCAGTGGTTCCAAGCCTCTTTTAATAGCCAGGCCTCACAGGAGAAGGCAGAATTGTTTTATGCCCACCGTCATAAACATGAGATTGAGACTGCCAGGTCTCCCCCTGTGGTGGTTTTTATTTCTTAAAAATATTTCAAAACTTGTAATTTTGGTTTGGATGGAGCCCCTTCAGTCTGCTTTCCTCTAATTTCTTAAACAAAAAAAAATTCCAGAGTTCATCCTCTTTAGGTGCCTGGGGGTTTTAAGCCTTCAGGCTTCTTTCATCATGTAAGACTGTCAGTTCAGAAACAGAAAGTATTTGACTTTCATGTTGAGATGGAGAATGAACAGAATTGGTTCAGGTTTAACTTTACACACTTACTAATTACCTTCACTGCTTAGGTATAAAGCACAGCAGCCATCCTTTTCTTAGCAAGTCTTGGACAGGAACTCATCTTTCAACAGAGATTCCAGCAAAGCAGCAGATTTGGTTGCTTTTCAACTTGAGATACCTCAGCTGGCAAGTCAGACTGCATTGGCTTCTTGCAAGTCATCAGGAGACTCCCCAGACCATGCTCCAGATCAGCAGGCTCTCCAGCCACCTCAGAGCCCTGACTACTGCCAACCAAGAGTGGGGGAACTTGCCTTGCGCAGTTGCTGCATAAGTTTTGGTGAATACATTGTCATGCAGCCTGGAAGAAGGGACTGGGCTGTGTAATACACAAAATGCTTTTCTGGAGTCCACCTTCAACCTGAGTGTATCCACGAGCGTGGGGCAGATGTGTGTGCACGGGGAGAAGGAGCACGTGTGGGCTGTGACAGAGGAGATGCAGATCTGTGGAACAGAGCTGCCTTCTGTGTGCTTGTGACATCCCCAAAGAAAACTAAACCTGAATGAATAATTGTTCTCACTAAGCTCCAAAAAGCATTCTTTACCTGCTGTTGGTGTTATGGGGGTTTGATAAAATGGAGAGTGCCAAAGAGTGTCTTTGTTTATGGGCTTTCAGTGGCAACTCTGAACATTTTTATTCAAAATCTCCTTAAATTTTCATTTGAGTCTGTAACAAAGTGCACATGGTGGAGGGAGGCAAGAAATGAGAAAAGATCAGAAGTATCTGTGAAGCAATTCATCTGCTCTTAGAAAAACCTCACAGTGAAGACTTTGCTAAGGTGAATCCTACATGGATCATTTTCATCCACATTGTGCTCAGCAAAATAACACTATCAGTTATGACTTGGAGAAGAGATATTTTAAAATGCATTTAGTTTTAAAATTTTAAACAGAAATAGACTTGGTTGCTCTTCAGCCTTGTAATTAGTGCATCCAATGATAGTCACTTCTGCATTTTTCTTTTAGCACAGCATTATCATAAACCAGAAAGCTCTTTGAAATTGTACTGCAGTGTTCATGTTCACGTGATCAATAGAGGTAAAAGAAGATTCTGACCCAAGAGCAACACAGAAGGGTGTGCCTGAGGAGAATAAAAACAGCACAGGAGAGAACTGCATGACCCTATCCAGACAAAATAGAGCATGGAGGGGGTGGGGAGGTGGGGAATGGAGAATAGGAGAAAGAAGTTTTTAAAGCTTGTTTAACTCTGGAAAGCTCTTCCATTATAACCATTCTATGAACAAAACTAAAAGGAAACAATTTGGCATTAATTCACTAGTCAAATACTACTCACACAGATATTCTAGCCCTGCAATAAAGCATTAGGCTAGGCTAATTTTACTCTCCAAAAAGTAAAGTATTCAGGAAAATCAGTAAAACTTCGGTCTTATTTTAATTATAACAACATAATTAAAATGAAGTGACTTGTCTGTGTGGAACAGCATAAGGGAAATACTCAAGCTTCAGTACAGAATGCTGAGCCAGATATGTACTTCAGAAAGTTTTTGGGAAGAGTCTGTTAATCCTGGTCATGGTTATAAATCCAGATTATCTGCTGCTGATAAATATCACTTGTTTACAGGCAGATAATCTGAACTTAAATTCAGCTCTTGTTTTTCTCTATTTCATGCCTAGACCTTTCACATTCTTTTGTATTAAGTTTCTAGAAGCAGGGTATCATTTTTTTCATGATGTGGTCATGGCAATCAGGACAGAGCTAAAATTACTAGCCTTTGACTTGAGTCCTGGCTCAGCTTGTTAGGTTTTTACTCCCATTACTGAAGCATGTCCCTTACTGAAGTGTGTAAGAACAGAGAGGCACGATAAAATAGAACCAGTAAAGACTTCAGGGTTTCTGATTAGGCATAAAATGTTCTAAAGGTTCAAATACTTTTCAAGATGTAATCAGTAGAATATTTAAGCTTATTTCATTAATTTTCATATTAAACTTCACTGCAATGCATTCTGTTTGCTCAAGAAGATTCCTGTCAAAAGACAGGAAACATTATTTTCTTTTTTTCATTCCAAAGAGTAATACTTAAAAGAAATAGATCATAAAGTAAGGATCTCACATAATCTTCACTGGTAATATGGAGAAGCCCCCATGGCAGTGACATTAAGATTTTCATATAAGAAAACAAATTCCATGAAAAGAAATGCAAACAAATACTGAACAGTAAGTTCAGATGCAGTACATTAATATTGTTTGTTTTAACTACCTCCTTATCATAAGACAACATTATGGGACACACTTTCACTGAAAACCATGACCTGTGACTAGCACTAGGTGCTTAACAATCCTCTGGCACACCACACTGAAAAGCAAGAGATGTTCAACACTGTTGCTCGGTGTCAAATGCAAGTAACTGCAAAATAACAAGCTTGACACAAAGAGAACAAAGGCCATCTCCTACCACAGGAGAAAGGTCTCAGTTCAAGTTGGAAGTTTCTGCTAATTAGATTAGTGCCAAAACTACAGCAATAAAAAAATATTTTCCATAGGAAGCGCTATGAATCACCAGAGTACAGTCAAGTAGTTAACAATTTTCTGCATCTGGAAATATGTTCATGATACATACATCTGTTCTGAGGAAAACTGTACCATGTCTTTTGGAAATATTAGGAGAAAAACAGAAATTAAGAAGCAGGAAAGTTATTAAGCCTATCATTAATTTGAGGAGTATCAACATTAGTATCATTTAGTATTTACTGTAAAAAGCTACATACTTTAAAAGTTTTTTCTGATAGAGTGTATATTCAAATAACTTTCTGTAACTGTAACCTTTTACTCCTAAGTGTTATCCATACTAAGATGGTAAGACCCCAGGTTTATGGAGCCCTAAAAGACACTAATTCATCTTATCCCACTCAAAAATGCTATCTGCAGTTGTAGGAATTCTCTAATGCTTAAAAAAAATACAGTTTCTCCAGTTGTTCACAAAGATGCACAATATAGTAAGAAAGGTATTTTCTGAGGATGCCCTAAAATATAAAATTGACACATATTTAATCAGTCTCCTATCAATGCTTCTTGGAGAACTAACAAATCAGACTTAAAGCCAGTGACTCATATCTCAGGCTTTAATTTCAGACTCCAGGACAGCCAACTTCTACTGAAGAAAAAAACAAGAAATTTTTTCCATGACAGGAAAAAAAAAATTTCATAACAGTTTTCCTACACAAACCTACAGTTTTGGAGGGTTCTTTGACAATGTCTTTGTAAAAGCTCTTAACACAAAATGATCCTTTGGAAATAATATCATTAACCTCCAAAAACTGGGAAGTTCAGTATCAGTTCTCTCAATGCACATTTACCTCATGCTTGCAAGACCTCTATTACTTAATGGTCCCATTTGCTGGGGCTACACAAGTGGATTGTGCCTTCTGTCTTATTTATTTAGTGACAAAGCACCAAGAGCTTAAAATCATTCCTTGGTTTTTCTGTTATTCAAAGCCTGAGGCAAATGAAGAATATAAAGACAAAATGGAAGGATAGATCCTCAAGAATGAACCATAAATCTTTCAGAGAGCACACAATGTTGATTTGGCAACCCCACTGTTTTTTGAAGGATCCTTCAGTGCAGTTCTTTCCCGTGCATGCCTCCTTCAGCCTGGTGAGAGTTCAGCCCCTCAGCTGCATTAGCCACAGTACCTGAATTCACAGTATTTCACAGATTCTGAAAGGCAGCTCTCCCAGTGTACCATCTGAAAACCACATCAAAGGTAGATTGGAGAAAAATATTCTGCCACTTAACAGATCTCCACATACTGGCATTTGTATCTTAATGTTCAAAAGGAAAATATGCAAGCATTATGATACAAGAAACAAGAGGATGGCATGACCCTCTTATTTCACTATTCAAGACAACTTGACCCTTCTGTTTGTAATAGAGTTTAGATACATACAAAACAGAACATTAAAAATTTCTAGTGTTTTCTTTTAATAGAACTCCTCAAAAAAAGCTATCAGTCTTGACAGACAATCTGAGATGAAACGTTAAGACCTCTTTAGGATGAATTTGACACAATATCTAAACACCACAAAGATTTTATAAACTGTTTCACAGCAAGTTCTATGAGCTATTATCCTAGTCAGACATTATACCTGAAGAATTTGGCCACCTCCAGAACCAAAGAAGCACTGAAAGTGGATTATAGGCAAATTTATCTGTATTTCAGTAAGAATAAACAGAGAATGAAGCCATAAAAAACTTCTGACAAGCAGGTAATTCTGAGGTAATCTTTTCAGAAGCATCAATGCTGTAGAGAAACAAAAAACTACCACAAGTGATTACAGGCCTTAATCCAGATGAGCTGAACTTTCTGAAATCCATGAAAAGGGCATCCATTTTGGCAAATCAGTGGCCAAGGATCTGAGCACTAATGATTTTCTGATCTGGAAGATTATGTGTAGTGTCATTTCTTCCTTCAAGAATCAACATTTCTTGGGTTTCTCAGTCCCTGTCCATGGTGCTCAGGCACCCCAAGGCACAGGGATCCCTGCAGCTCATCTGGTCATACAATGTGTGCACACCAGAGTGCACCTGCACAGGAGGCCCCAGGGGAGTCAGAGGTCATCCAGAAGCTGAATTTACATTTTTAGCAGTCTGTTAGATGGGTCTATATTAGCACATGTGTAACTTGGAAGAATTTTTATAGACATTAGAAATAAAATATTGGATGCACAGCAGCCTAAGTGTCTTGCTTCTCCACTGGAAAGCTGTAAAGTGTGAAACATTGTCCCACATTTACTCATTAACATGTTAAATTTTCATATTCGGCCTACATCATTATTCTTTGGATGGGAGAACTATAACAGAGTTCAACTGGACACTCTCTGCCCCAAATCATGAAGTACATGGATTCTCCAGTGCATTCTGTAGGAAGTTTTTCTGGCTCTGTTTGCAAATGTGCCTATCTGATTTCATCTATGCATGTTATTTGTAAGCCAGATGTATATTTACAAGGCAGCTTTACCCCTTAATAAAATTATTAGCTCCAGTTAGTCAGCTCAGAGTATATTTATGTCTATATTTATGATCAGAGCCTGAAATAAACCCCTGGCAACTATCACCCTTGAGAAGACACAGCTGGGGTTCCTCCATGAAAAGCTAAGAAAAAAAATTATATAAGGTTTTTGGCATCGTGCCTTCCAAAACACTGGGCACCAGTTCTGGAATGCAGGAAGGCAGTATAGTTAAATTTTTTTAATGTCAAGGTCTCCAGCCAGTGTTAAGGAATTAGTTTTTCAGCAATAAATCCAGCTCCAGATTAAATTAACTTTAATTAAAACACACAAACCACACCAAGATTCAGTGAGTTATTATTGGGCTTGAAGAATGAAAAAGAAAAGAAGTTGGCAGAAATAACGACACTGATTTCATCAGATGCCATCTACATATTTAACTTTCAGTGGAAATATGTCTCAAGGGTCCTCCACCCTCCAGAAAAACAGCCCACCAAACTCTTCTTGAGCCAAAGTATTTCTTGTTCATGATAGGTCATAGGAAAGGCAGCAAATGTACAATATTATATATAAATTCTACATAAGCATATATACCTGCACTAGCTGCCTACAAAAAAAAATTTTTTTAAAACTACAAACACTGACATCATTGCTATCTGATAAGTTTGAAAGCCCAGATCTTATACTCTCATACTTCCAATGGGCAGCTATTGAGTACCTGCAGTATAATACACAGAAAACTGTTTATTTCAAAGAAAGAGATTGATGTTTATGATTCCACAAACTTAGGAAGAAAAGACTGAATCAGAAATACAGTGGCAGTGTTTTCATTTTGAAACTCACACATTTGTCTTAACTTTTTCATATATATACAGAAGTTCAAAGCTTCACTTCTTTTTTTGAGCAGCAGCTCAAAAGAGAGCATAGAATTGAAAGAGGGTATAAAATTGTGAAGACTCTCCTTGTGGTCTGTTTCCTCTCAACACAATTGTTTGTAATTTAGCACATCCATAGATGGAATTATGTGATAAGGAGATCCATCTTCTGAACTCAGTATTTAAATACAATATTTTTAGAAATAATTCCAATTTTAAATCTAAACATATTCATGCTATTTTATTTCCACTTCTTCATGTGCTGCAACTGTCTTTTAATATAAAAGCCTTTCCTGATATAGAAAAAAAATCTCATATTTTAATTAACTTGTCTGAGCCATTTAACTTTTCTCCCAAATAGAATCTCTGTTTTTCTGCTCCTTCTCCTAGCCTTTTCTTCTACTGAGATCATCTTCTGTGAGCAGAGGCAACCAAAATGATACACTATATTTATGATAATGGATCAACAGACAACACTGCCAGTGGTCATCAGTTTCTTTGCAACTCCTAACTCATGCAGCAGCCATTTTTTTCCAAATTGGCTAATTATTTTCCAACACATCATTAAAACCACCTCTAACTGAGAGGAGCAGCAGGTTTGTCTTTAGAATCCATACATAAATCTGAAGCAAAACCCATCAGCTGTCCTAGTGCCTTGCTTCAGCATTGCATAGCTGAATCAATCACTTTGGTGTCCTTTATTCTACATGCATATGTGTTTTTCAATATTATTATTATTATTATTATTATTATTATTATTATTATTACTAAAGAGAAAAACAGCTCTATGGCTTCCATCTGGTCCACTCCCTCACTGCAATGCAGACTTGCAACTGGGGTACAACAGATCACTATCAGTCAAGGAATATAACTCCAAATTTGACAGAATCATCTAGGGTATATGTTACAAGATACACTTAACCTAATTTTTCAGAATCCTGAGATGGCAATTACCCACCTCAGCCTTCAATCTGAATGTGTTTCATTTTCTCTGAAATCAATTATATATCCATGTTCTTGACCATTTCCCACATGGCAAAGTCATCATCCTTCAGGAAGCTGAGTCAAAATTCTAATTTTGCACTGAGGCTTCCATTCAGACCAAATACTTCAGTAGAAAGTACCATGCTTTTGTTTTGTACTCATTTTTTTTTAAAGGCTGTAAAAGAACTTGTAGGTTTGAGGTTTTTTGAAAGGGTTTAACTAAGTTGCAGTGTTAGACATTCATATCAGTATCAAACTCCTGAAACCTGAACAGTGGACAGTGTAAGGAGCTCTAAATTGTTATAATGAAAAGTGCAGGATATAAGTATTATCCTCATGCAGAAAATTACGAAAAAATAATGAATTTAAGCCATATATTTATGTAAGCAGGGGTGTGTCTGGTCAGATAATAGCTTGAAGATGAGGTTTGTAATTATCAAAACCTCAAGAGAGATCTTGGAAGAAGCCTGAGAGAAGGGTTCACATAGTCTGGTTAGGTATCTACATTAGGAATTTACCTCCAGAAAGAGTAAAACAACTTCAAGTGTTATGCAAAGCACTTAATTTTTACAGCATGTCATGACCAAAATTCTTCAGATACATTTGTGTCCCTTACCTGTATAGAGAACATCAATAAGTTGCACACACTAAAATGTATATTCAAGCAGATTTCTTGGGTAATAATTCCTCTGGCAATGAAGTCAGGTGCATGACAGAGAGTCATTTCCAGAAATGCATGAGGAGGGCACTTTTTCAGACACACTTGGCTTTATTTCTGTTGCTTTTAAGGACATTCAGAGAAGCTCAGATGGGTCATGGTACTAGCTACATGGCTTCTATATGCCAGCCTTTGTGAGCAGTGTGCACAATTCTGCCCAGGAAAAATACAAACAGCAAAACGAGCGAAAAACCATAAACCCCACATTGTAAATAGAAAATTACTGAGGTATGACTGCCAGCAAATATACACTGCAAAATTTACATCCTGAGGCAAAAAGCTGTTTGCTTCAAAAAAGACTGAACAAAAAAGGATAACAGAATGGATTAATGGTAGATAGATCAAGAGCTTGGTAATGAATAAATAATGTCAGGAAAGATCACCTATGAAAGCCCTTGAAACTAAAGATGAATAATATGCCTGGTGCAATAAAAGTTACCACTGTGAAAATAAGCTAAGCAACTGCATTCTGAAGAGATATGATGGGACTATAGCACATGTTCAGAACGCTACAGAAAAAACATAACAGTTTTATGAGATTTAACTACATGGAAAGACTGCATCATAATGCATCTTAATTTTATCATGTAAGGAAACCAAGAAAAATTCAGACCCAGGCTGATCAAAGTATTCTTCTTATATGAGTATGGGGTGACCATGTCACACAAAAAACCCACAAATAATTCTATTGTTACAGGTCAATGGATGAATTACAGAAAAGAAAACAGTAAGACCTCCCTTTGACCATGAACTGTTAAACATGAACGGTTTATTTCCCACAAGGCCATGGATATAATGGTTATGACATCTAAACTTTGATGTCTGCCTCATCAGTGTCTATACCTAAGCCCATCCCCTGTTACACTCAGAGGAACCCTTATTAATATAATTAATGGACCTTAACAAAGCAGATGGTTAGATTTAGTCAGATGAATCATGCCTGTGGTGGGTTGTTTCTAGCCAGCAGTTAAGTACCCAGCCAGCCACTCACTCCTTCTCAAAGGATGCGGGAGAGAATCAGAAAAACAGAAGTGAGAAAACTTGTCAGTCAAGATAGACAACTTAGTAAGTGAATGAAAGAAAAAAGTGACATAAATGCAGTCATTCACCACCTCTCACAAGCATAGAATCCCAGAATCAAGTGAGTTGGAAGGGATTTATAAAGATCACTGTGTATAACTCCTGGCTGTGCACAGGACATCCCAAGAGTCACATCATGTGCCTGAGAGCATTGTCCAAACACTTCTGGAACTCTGTCAGGCTTGGCGCTGTGATCAGTTCCATGGTGAGCCTGTTCCTGTGCCAAACACTCCCTAGGTGGAGAACCTTTTCCTGATATCCAGCCTAAACTCCTCCTGACTCAGTTTCCTCAAGTCCTGTCTTTGGTCACCAGAGAGAAGGGATCAGTAGCTGCTTCTCCACCTCCCCTCATGAGCATGTTGGGGTTTCCACTCCGTCTCCTCCAGGCTGAACAGACCAACTGACCTCTGCTGCTCCTCATTTAGCTTCCCCGCATCATCCCCATTACCCTCCTTTGCATACCCTCTAATAACTGCATGTTCATCAACTCTTATCAACTAAGCCTTCATTGACCAGTGAAGAACACAAAAGCAGCTTGCTGAGAAGTACTTACCTGCACAGGAGACAGACCCTTTGTTTTATTAGTTTATTAGTACAATTTCAATTTGGAAAGGAAAAAGAAGGTTAGGCACTTATGAGACATCTACATGCATCTAGAACTTGGATTTGTATGCAAGGATGAGGGATACAGAATTAAATAGAAAGAAGACTCTTCATAGAATGACTGTTGGGTGTTAATAAGTTTTAAAGGGAAAGGGAAAAGAGCAATGAATGCTAATCCAACAAGAAAATTAGGAATTTACTTTGTTAATTTAGAGACTTCTTGATCTGGTCTATCAATAACAGAGTTTTGAGAAGTTTTTGAGAATAATTATGTAGTGATTATCAAAACATAAAAGCTCAAATTTCTTAACTTCCTATTACAGTATGTAGCAAACTTCAAGACTGCATCATGAAGTTCATTTTAGATTCAAAGATTATTTTTTCAACCTTAGGTAACAAAGTAAGAATAAGGATTCTATGTCAGCACTATTAAATTACACTTGGAACTAATATTAAATAGCTGAAGCTGATGAAGCCTGATTTCCTTTACTGTTTTTGACTTGTAGGTGACTTACTTCTCAGTCTGAGACCGTGCAAGTCCAGCTGGACCTTTGCTCCAATAGGTGTATTTAAAAGGGGTTTTTTTTAGAATTTTTAGAATTTGTGGGATCTTTTTCCTATTTTAATATTTTCATAAAATATGAACTTTTATGAATTTCATAAAATTTTTAGAAACATAATTATCTTTGACATTTCTTTCTCCATATTCTGTAGAAGTAGATAAAGGACTCTAAAGCTAGGGGATACATACAGAGACAATACAAGTATTTTTTCAATAGGCAAAGAGCATTGAATTTTGGGATTCCTGAATTAATATTTATTTATCATTTTTAGCAGACAATGAAACAACTATGGGAACATTTGCAGAATGACTGCTTGGTTTCACCAATGACTCTTTCATCACAAATCCCCAGCAGCACATCCTGATGCCTTTACTTTCCATCTCACTACATCCCTCAGCCTCCTCTTCCCCAGCCCAGTTTTGTTGCTTTCACTACAACACAGTGAGGACAATGACTTTCATCTTTTCTTCCTTACTATACAAAGAGAAAACAGCAATTTTATCTAAAATTTAGATTAGAAGCTGGAACACAGACATGTTACAGATCAGAGCAGTTGCCAGCCTGAATAGTCCAAATATGACCAATGCCAGATGAGTAAGAAAAATCCCCCGAAGGAAATTTTGAAAAATACAGCTCATTTGGAAGGCCTTTCTTAATTATTGTCAAGCTACTGGGCTGCTCTCCACCCTGGAGTATGCAGCTTTCATCACTCAGATAGCTGAAGTTGCATAGAAATACAACTGTATATTTTTCCACACACTTCCATAACTCAAGTTTATTTCCTTCTACTTGAAATTGCATAAACCTGTTGCTGAGGTTCACACTATGCTCAACAAGTCAATTATCACACCTTTCTTTCCTACTATTATTAGAATTTCTGCCTTGCATTGCATTACTAAATTTCTTGGTTTATCTTATGGGTGGAAGAAAACAGTCACAACCGGACCTCTCAAAATTTGGGATGTATAACAAATGGAACTTCTTTTCATGCATAAGTCTTCCTGTGAAAATATTAGGATAGTTCTGGTAACTAGAATGCTTACAACACTAGCAAAAGAGCTTATATTTGCATTCAAATGAAAGCACCACAAGCGTGATGAAATGCTTTTGTCTCTAACTCTCTTCCTATTTCATTGCCTAAAATCATTCTAAAATCTTGAGAAGCAGAAAGCAGAGAAAGAAGAAACAGATCAGGTATTTTAAAGCACTTATTTTTAAATAGCATAAAATAAGGATAAAATTGTTTCTAGAGTACTTAAAAATAATCTAGAAAACACAAACCTGTATTTTCTGTCTTCACTGGGTCTTCTTAAATTTATCTGTTACAGTAAACTTCTTGATACAAGAGTCAAACATGAAAATCCTGGCTAAAACTACCAACACAGCAGAAATGCTGTTTAACACAGCATTTTTGATGAATTTCAACATACTGTTATTTGCAGCATTTTAATTACAATTGTTGTATACACACATCCAATGAAATTAGATACTTTGCAGAGTTACAGCATTAAGGTTCTTAAAGCTAAATCATGCCAATGCAGATGTTCCTAATTACTTTAAAAGCACAAATACTGACACAAATCCGTTGTTTCCAGTTCTAGTATAATTCAATTAAAGGAGTTTTTATAATTTAACAACATGAAAGGTAGTTAAGCATACTTAATATGTAGGACTGTTAGGAAACAATGTATGTCATTCACATGAAGGAAGGAGTTAAAATCCATCTGAGATAAGAAGCTGTGATTTGTCTGAGACAAATATAAGATATTGTCATAAGAACGTGGCACTATTAAAGACACAGCAAAAACTGACAAAAGCATTTATTTCCTCATAGCAATCACTTTACTGAGCAAGATGACTGGAATTGGAACTTAAAGTTTCTGCAGGTCATTGAGCAAGGTTTGGGAAGCTTTTCCTTCTGGCTTTTTCCTCCTCTTTTTTTTTTTAATCTGTAAAATGGAGTCTAGCTCCACCCCTACTTTGTATTGCTGCTTGAAAAGAGGTGTGGTAGGTAATGCAATGCAGCATTAAATCAGCATACAAGCTATGGATGCCACAGATCCTCTCCCTGGATAATGTCTCTGGCAGGAACATTCTTTATGCACAGAAAATTGTGAATTTTTCCTGCTGTGTTTTGGACTTTTACAGGTAATAGTATCATGCACGTGTTTCTTCCAGAATAACATATCTTATCATTTAGTTATATTTTGTTTTCCATATGAAATCAAGAAAAGGTAGTTATTTAGCTGATAAAACATTGTATATAACCATATCCTCTATGAATAGAGTTACTGCTCTCTCACTTTTCATATTAAATGTTTGAAAAATTGTTGAAGGTACGGGATAAATAGTAAAGTTCCACAGAAATTAACTAAATTATCACAATGCATTTCTATCCACATTTGCACAAGCACTCTATAAATGAGTTAAGACTATATATTTTTCCTTATATTTTTATTTGGATTCAAGCAACATTAGATATGACTAGACAAACTTAAAATAGTAATCTGAAACGAGTTAACTATACCTTGAGTCACCTGTTGGATGGCTAGCATCATCCCAGAAACAGTATCAGGAACCAAATTTTCCTTCCAGTTGTAGGCAGGTACCCATTTCAAGATAGGCAGCCTTCTCATACACCAGGCTTTGATATCTTCAAAGTGAACAGCCTGGATCTTCCTCCAGACCGTGCCTCTTTTCCTTTTTGCCCCTGTCATCATTCCTACCCCACAAAAGCAGTGCCTCTGCTCAGTAGAGTGCACAGTTGAGGAATCACCCTGATCTCTGTCAGTCTCCAGTTTTCTTCTGAGATTTTTCAGTTACAAACTACAGAGAAAAAAAAATATTAACAGAAGCACTTCAGATTTCTGCAGCTGTTCTGTAACTATATGCAATGAAAACACTTATTAAGTGCTTCAATCATATAAACAGCTACATTAAATGCAAGAGCCATCTACAACAAAGATCACATTTTCTGCTGTTTGCAAAAATTTTGTCTAGGCTCACGTTAGTTTGTGATTCCTTCCAGTAACTTCCCGCTTTATATCCCCGTAATGCTTGTGCTTTTGGCCTCATTCCAGTGGCAAAATGAGGTATTACGGGGTGTGTGTGTGATATAGGCTGGGCTATGCTAATCTGAGCAAGAAGTGCCCAGCAGAGCAGGCATCTCCCTGCCAAGCCCGGGGGAGCAGCCTTGTCTCTCCTGGGGGAGCTTTTCTGGCCGCAGGCGGAAGGCATTAAGACCTCAGTAAAGCTCATGCTAGAAGACTTGTCTTACTCCATCAGCATTTTGTCTTCTAAATGACTGCAAAGAGCTTATTTATGTAGCAAATGCAGAACACCAGGTAGCAATAAGTCCTACCAGAAACAAACACAGACTCTCTCTTTAGGCTGAAACCTCAAACTTAAGAGTATCAAGCTCAAAATGCAGTGAGGGACTGCAAGGTATCAGACTCATATGGGCAATGACAAAAATTCTTGTGACAATCATTCTTGTTAAAAACTAGTCCTTTCTGCTCTTGGCTGTCCACTTAACAAAGGCTCTCTCAGCACAGACAGTTCACCAAGCAACATTTGTTCTTTTAATTCTGTCATGCACCTTGTGTACGATACAAAGTGCTCAGACACAAAGCGATAAGGGCTTGGAAGAACTTTAAATGTTCATGCATTTAAATGCCTTGACTGATATGGAGCAAGGACACAGTAAGCTTCCCTCTAAGTTTTCTGTGTCTCTGGATGGCAATGAAATTGAAGTTGGAATGCAAGATCTGTTATATGGGTGAAGTGTCTTCCCAATGACTGTTCTGTAGTAAACGATAAAAATAAATATTTTTTTTTAATATTTCCTTTTTAAAAATAGAAATTAATTTACATTTTATTGTTTAGATTAAGGCAATAAAAAAATACTGAAGCATTTTCCGTCCAAAACAACTTTAGAGAAGTGAGACTGCTTCCAAATGCAACAGGTAGACTGGCACAAAGATAAATGCATCAGTTCCTTCTACCGAGTGACATTCAGTTGTTTTCCACAACTGTGTCCCATAGCATTGCAAAGGTAAAAAGCAAACTGAAAGAAAAAATTTCTTAGCTTGAGACAGACCCTTACTTTTAACTATTCCTGTCATTCTTTGCCCTGCCCATCTATTAACAACATACACTTTTTAAAGACAGATAATCTTCCTTTTGTTTATGAGAATAAACCCCTAAGCAACAATTTATATTTTTTTTGTGGTTTGTGTTTCTGGTTTTCTCTGGTTTTATAACTTGAAAGTGTAGCTCAAGGACTTCATATTTGAGGCATTTATGTCTGCCAAGTGTTTCACAACACAAATCTTTTCCTTCTTTCAATAGTCAGAAGTGAACAGGAATCCTCATAGCTACAGCGAGAGCTACTCAGCAGTCAGGTGCTGCTTAGTTTTGATTAAATGTTCAGTGCCTCTAACTATACCAGCATTTGCCACGACTTAAAAATCAAAATACATTTCTACACATAAATACGCACGTGCAAAAACATACCCAAACACAGGTACTTGTTTAAAAGAGCCTAGCTTTTTTTTTTTATCATTGTTTGCTAGAAGTTCTGAATATTCTGAAACAGACAAAAAACCCCACATTAGGAAACCAAAGAACCATCGCTAAACACATAAGAACATTTCTCTCTCCATTCCTCAAAGTTCTTGCATGAAAATGTTGATGAATGAAAAGGTCTGTAATTGAGATCTTCCCACCTCCTAATTGAAGATTCAGTTAAACTGGACAAGTTTTCATCAATCCCAGATTAGTATCTGAACACCTAGAGTTTCCATTATCAACAGGCTTTCGTCCCCCACCAACAACTAGGGATGTTATCTCTCTATGGGTGTGTGCATGCATGAGTGCAAACATTCTCCAGCTGTCATGGAACTTTTGTGGAAACTTTGTCTCAGCCCAACAATTTTGATAAATTAGAAAACTGCATTATCCCTAAATCTGAAGTTGATTGGAATACACGTCACTATTGAAATACATTCATCATTGTAGCTCTGAAATTAATAAATACTCTCAGTTAGCTATGACACAAAGTCACATTTCAGTTACAAACCGCCAAAGAAATCAACATTTTTAAGGGAAAACTGGTATATGTATAACAAGCCTATATCTCACAACACAATATTACAACCTTTGAATCTTAAAGAAACATAAAAACCCTTCCACTTTCCTAGAACACATCAGTATCCTAATGGAAACATGTTGTATCACACATACAATGTTTAAACTTTTTCCCATTAGCTGGTTTCCATTAGTTATAAGTCTTTAATCTAAACAGGCTTTTCATAGATTGAATTGTATCGTAATGTACCTGAGCTATCAGGACTATGAGACCCTCTCCTGCTCTGAAACAAGTGAATAAAACTTCATTTTCTGGAACACCAAAGGATAAGTGTGAGAAATCTTCAATTTTTGTACATTTAAGTCAGTGTATTCACACACACTTTTGTAATATTAGATGGTTCACAATTAGATTTTTTGAAAATCATATACAAGTAAAACTTAACTTCAAGTTAAGTTTACACAGTTGCTTGTTTGTTTGCTCTGGAAATGCATAAAAATGTAATTGAAGTAGACTATTTATGTACAATGCTAAAAAGATAATTATCATAAGTCAAAAATTATAATACACATATATAGGAGATATTTATTGCATCATAGATCAGATATGGTGGGCTTTTAAAACCTTATTTACAACAGGTTCCAAAAATAAATTGGGTAACCTCTGTGGGGGCAGTCTGTATTTTCATCTTCTCCTCTAACATTTGCATATATGGGAAGTTTGCATACATGGTGGATATGTGAAGAAAGGAGGTTTGATTCTCTGGCCTCCAGGGATTTAAAATAAAAAAATCCAACTCCTTACTCCAACTTAGACCCCAAAAGGAAACATTTCTGGCAAACTCTGACAGAGAACCCCTAAGCCCCATTTCATATGGAAGCAGATTTTGCAGGAAATCTTTTGATTCTTGCATGAGAACTGCTTTAAGACTTCACATAAACTGGCAGGCTAGTTCAAAAATTGTACTTAGGTTTGCATATGCTCATAGAACTGAAATGAAGTTATTCGCACCTCAGACAGGCATAGGTAGAAATAATGGAACATACTGTGGAGTCCCCCTCACTGGAGATATTCAAGAACCATCTGGACACAATCCTGTGCCATGTGTGCTCTGGAAAGATCCTGCTTGAGCAGGGAGGCTGGACCAGATGAGCCACTGTGCTCCCTTGCAACCTTGATCACTGCGATTCTTCAGTCTGACTTGCACTTTGTCAGTCTTATCAGGAAGACAGATCACTTAACTAAAAATCTGCAAATATCCAGTGTGAACCAACTAAACCTGTGCTCCTGCTGATGTGCATAATTTTCTCACCAAGAATATCCAATTCATTTCCTGAAGTTCTCTTTTCCACCAACACAGGGTAAAGGGAAGTACGTGCTATCATTAATCCAAATCTACATGCACCCTTCTGGCTGCCCACTGGCAAAAACATATATATGACTTAGACCTTAATATATAATGAATGCATAATGATTGAGCTTTCCTCACCTTTTTATTCTGTGCAGAAACTAATTCCCTATCCTGACAAAAAAATTTTATGAACTCAGTGTTGGTACAGCTCTGTATTTGTCAAATAAGTATGGCTAAAGGATTAAGATGATACTAAATGAAGGACTTAGTAAAACATGACAGGCAAAAATCTTAGTCACATAAAGCTTGTGTCTTTAGCAACTATGGCTGAAATTCCTAGAAAAGCACATGAAAAATTTTAAGTATTTTCACAAAGCACATCTGGATAGGAATGGAAGTCATATTTTGAGAAGGGGGTGATAGGAACTAATTATAGCAAATTGTGCAGTTCATATATTTCAGAACACAACATATGGGAATATTACACGAGCTACTGGAATTATAACAGAGTGGTGACAAATGCAACAACACAAAAACAGTGATAGAAATCCACACTGTTCAAAACAACATTCCTGAATTTTGAGAATTTGTAAAAAAGTAGGTTATCAGCCACATGTATTACATAAACCTGGGTTAGACCACAACACTAGGCAGAGAAGAAGCATATGTGCAAGTATGCAAATCATTTATTACTGATATTTAAATAACTTCCCTCTCTGAAATTCTGCTGCATCAAATCCAGACAAAATTCACAAACTCCAAAGCTTGCCAATTTATCTCCCACAGTTGGATGCAGTGCATTTTCAGTAATAATTAACTTCAAAAGTACTGATTTCAGTCTCCAATTACTTGAACGTGGACCTAAACTGACAAAGATTCTTTCTTACTCTTCACAAAACACATAAAGCTAAAACCTCCATGCCCTCATCCTACAGAATATCCACGAGACTATGGGGACAGCAACATCGAGGCAACACAGAAGCCAAACATGGCTCAAAAGCCTTGGGCTTTACTTACACATCTTTGTAAAAGGGTTTTTCAGCACTTTTAAGGATGCTGTGCTGAGCAAAACTCGGTGAACCAACACTGACATCAAGTGGCTTCACTTGGTATTTGCCTTTGGCTATTGCAGGATGCAAGAGCACTGCTCCGATCTGATGCTGTGTCGTGACATGATGGGTTTTGAACTGGATTACATTAACTATATAGTTTATTAACACAGTTAGTTGAAAACCAGATATCTGTAGCATTTAAAAAAAGGTCTACTCACTGCATTTAAAATGTGTTTATTGGTCAGAAATTTAAGACAGGAGGTCAACCGATTGATCAGCAAGGTACTGAACCATGGGAGCTCATAATGCTCAGGCACAGTCGGCTCATAGCACATCTAATGAATAGCAAAGGGACTGTAGAACAGGCAAAAAATAAAATGTAGTAATGTAACCATCCTCTTAAACTCTGTTCCTGATGAGATCCTTACAGCTGTTTGCTAATAAATTGCCATACACGTGTTAATGAAATTTTAAAAAGATAAATTATTAGCAAGTTCTATTAGATAATTTTAGCATATCTAAAATGACAATAAGAAATGTAGTAGTATCCATTTCTTATGGAAAATATCTGTAAAGAAAATGTAATTTTTCATTTCCTTTTGAGGTTGCTTTTAGCAGCTTCAAGTTAGTAAAAGCAAGATTCTTTTTTTTCAATTTAAACTGGGTTAAGTGTCACAGAATGGACCAGAAACAGATTAAGAACTCTTACATTTGAGAACACATCTTGATAGCCAAAATACATAAATCTATATACACAGACACTGGCATTTAACAGAAATGTTTTGTGGTAACCCCTTACCCTTGACACAGATTTTTCTGTGCAAGAGAAATGCTGTTTAAAGTTTCAACATCAAAAATGCATGTTGAAAAAACATTTAAATCACAGGAATCGGCTTCTTCGTATTATTTCACTTAACCAAATGTTACAACAGAGAGAGTAAACCAGATTTTCTGATTATTGAGTGCACAAGCCAGCCTATAAACCACACAAATAGAGGAGAACTTTTCAATTTCAGAAACCAAAAATTTCAAACTCAAGTGACCCCTTCTCTTGCATATCTTATTGCCTGGTGGGTGCTCAGCAGCCTGTGGAACAGAGTAACCACACCACAGCAATGGATCTTTAGGGGTAGAATTGAAACTGGTGACCTCCAGAGAACGAGATTCAAAGTCTCTGCTTGCTCTGGGCATCCTTTCATCTCAAAGCAGTGCATACTGAGCATTTCAGCACATCTTGAAGAATATCCATCCTCATGTCTGAGACCTAATCTGGAAGTGATGGTGCTGAGACCTGGCCCACCCCAGGCTGTGGGGCACAGGGGCAGCTGGGAGGGCCAAACCTGAGCTCCTGTTGAAGAATACAGTCAATGCAGACAGCTCAGGGTGCAGCTGCAGTGCCAGGTGCAAACTGAGCTCTGGGTAGGTGGCAGGAGCCCGTGGCAAGAGGCCATGAGCTGCAAAGGGCAGGGGACATGTGGCACCAGCCAGGTGACCTGACACTGAGACACAGCAGGAGCCAATGAAGCAACAGGAAGACCCCAGACTATTGCACACCTAAGGTAAGGTTATAAAAGCTCCAGGGCCAGGCTCCACTTCTTGGCACAAGCTGTTATTCTTTTGTTACACCATGATTAAGTTATTTTAAGGATCCAGAGGTCTAAGATTCTGCTATGGGAAGCCTGGGTTCGAGACAGTTAGAAAACCTGTTTGGAGTATGTGAGTGTGGAGTGTGTAGGGAATCATGCAGGTCAATTATCAGGTCTTTGGGGCCTCCTTCTGTGAAGGGCCTTGGTCCCAGCTCAGGTGGTGGGACTGTGGCTGTTTGAGCGGCTCCTGGATGGTCAGACAGGAAAGCTTCCTTAACACCTCCCGTGGCAGGGTTCTGTTTTCCCTGCAATTCAGGCACAATAGTCCTGTGAGTTAGATAAACAGCAGATAGGTCTAAAATGTAACTATGTTCAAGAAGTGCATCAAGTTACCATTTACCTGAATGAACATAATGTTATCAACCACAGAACACTTAGGTGCTCACTTGTCATGGATTGTCTCATGAGAGAAGGATTTGAGTAATAGTATGATGAAACAAGCATTCCTGAAGGACTTTATCTCCAGATTTCCTTAAAAGCACAGAATCATTTAAAGGGGAGGCACATCTGAAGGACATCTCATCCAAACCCTTCCTCAAAGAATGGATAACTTCAAAGCCAGATCAAGTTGCTCAGGACCTTGTTCAGGAGGGACAAACTGTTCTTGTGCTTAACCCCCTCACTGCATTCCTCTCTGTTGAGAGTTACATGAGTTATGGCAGTGGAATGAATACTAAATCACAGATTATCCCAAAATACAAACTTTCTTCAATTGTAAATTTTTTGTTCTGGCAGTCTAAAGAGAGAGGATATCAATATCTGAGTAATCAGAAATACCTTGCCTCTAGACCCTTAGCAGATGACATCTCTTATTTTGTATCCTGTGATATCATACTTTTCTCTCCCTGTGCAAAAACCTCTAAGTGCCTCATTTCTACGCTCCTTTACAACAAACTGTGGTGTTGTTAAGTATTTTAGAGTGACACATCAGTCAGTGAAAGCATTAATCAGAAAAGCCTGCAATTTTAGAGTGTCCATATACTTCATTCGTTAACTAAATTTATTCCAGTTGAAACAGATACTTAATTACCTCATTGAGAAAACAAAGTTAACAGTGTATTATTATTTATAAAGCAGCATATTAATCCAGATCTGTAGGCTGTCATAATATAAATCACAGTGGTAACAGATTTTACAACACATGACAGAAAGTACAGCCATTCAAAAAGGAAAGCCTATGAAGTGTAATAATTAAAATTTAGTATTTAAGTAGCTAATATCTTCCTGCCCTCAGAGACAGCAAACTGACAGAATTCCAGGGTCACAGCTGAGCAAATTCCATGCAGCCTGTGGGAAAGCTAAAATAGTTATTGAAAATAAATAATCTAAAACTATTAACATATCCACACAGTCTTTTCTTACCTTGTCGTAATTTAAAATATCTGAAAAGATATTTTATGACACCACTACCTTGTTACCTGCACACTTAACAGAGACTTTCACATGAAGAATGCATAGTGGATACTAAATTGAAAAAGAGGTTATTCTTCAAATTTGAGACCAAAAATATTTTAATGATTTTTCTCCCCAAAGTTGTTGTTTGCCAAACTGACTTAATAATCATTAGCGAGCATACAGGAAATCCATTGCTGCCAAATTAAAGAGTAGATTAAAAGATCTGTACTAATAATAATGGGAATTGTAACATGCTTTTACTAGTTCCAGTAATAAGAATAAAAGATACATAGAGACATAAGAACATTAATTTTCTTAACTACTTCACTTCTACAAGACAGTAACCTCAGAAAGTCACACAACAAACAGCTGCACTGAGCTATCTTGCTTACTTCAGTAAAAGTTCTCATCCTTGCCTGGGACTTAGTGACTAGACAAGCACAAAATACTTCAGTTTGAAAGAATGTATTTTAAACATCCCCATACATGCATCCATAGGTTATAAAAATAAAACAATTCCAAATTTCAAAAGGATACAAATAATTCAAACTAAATCTCCCAGCATACTTGCCAAGTGCCCTGAAATCAGGAATGTTGCTACTCCTTCAGCAATTTCTTCCAAAGTGTAGGAACAAAAACAACCCAGTGGTACACTGGTGCTGGATAACTGAGAACACCATGACTCACATGCCAGGTGCTTAAGAATCCATTAAAATGTACTAAAAAAAACAAAAGAGAGATTGCTCATTCATATATGCCATCTAGATGCCATATATTTTATTCAAAATTCCCATTACACAGCTCCATAGTCCCCAAATCCCAAACCACAGTCCATTTAAATTTGCATAAAATTGCAGAATTGAGAAGAAAACCAAATGCATGCAGCTACTTGTCCATTTTATGCAACGTGTACTATTTTATACAATTGATTATTTTAAAAAGTAATTGCATGTACAATCATGCTTGCATGTCCTTGACTTTATGATTTGGACATTTGTCCTAATTGTTACTGATCTATATTTACTGAAAAAAAAAATCTCTTTGAGGTGACCTTGAACAATGCATTCCGACTTTATAGCTCTGCCTTGCATGCTAATTAGGATATACTCTTTTTCTCTTCTGATGTGATTGCTAATGACCTCCTTGATGAAGAAAAGGCAGTAGTTTTGTGCTTAATTAATTATCAGCTATTACTCAGATTAGAGAATTGAACAATAGATAATAGTAAATTAAGTAGTCTCAGTAAACATCTCAAGGTTTTGAACATGATCCCTTTCCTGGGTGATTATCTACATCCTACAACATGGTATGTCTTGTTTTTCCTAGGAATATGACCATGGCACCAACCAGAGGGTGGAGGACAGGTGGTAAAGATGTCTGGCATAGACCATTCTGTGCTGTCCAAGGGAGGAAGGATGCTCTCCAGGGCAAGAGGAATGCACCAGTGGTACTGAACAACTGTTGCAGAACTTCACATTTTCCCAAATAATCAATATTTGCCCCAGATAGCTCCAAACAAGGAAAGTTACCACTATTCCTTGTCATGGAGAGGGAGTACGGACAACTGAGCTAATTTGATGCTAATTTTCTCTCCTACATACTTCAAACCTTCTATTTTTAAGACATATTTCCAAAACAGAAACCCAGCTATTGATGCAACTTTTTCAAATTCTTTTTGGATAGTAAACAGGAAGACAGTGCTTGTCATTATATATGCATTTAAAATTTTACATAGAAACTATAAAAATCTTTATCATTGTCTCAGCCATATTTTGTCTAATCCCATAAACAATGGGAACACAAAATCTACGTTACTAAATTAAAAAGGAAAAAAATCTAAGAGATTAAATTCTCATAGCTGTTATGGAAAGATTCCTCCTGACCCTAGTGATTGCTTAATTGACTGTGGAGTGCTTTGTTAAGTAAAAATGCACTTGAGCATATGGCTGGATAGTTTGCTGGATAGAGTGCTGGATAGATATGCTGGATAGAGTGCTTAGCAGTTTAGTTGCTTTTGTTTAGTTCCTGATCTTTGCAAATGATAAAACTATTTTTTTAATTTCCCCCTCATATTTCCTTTTCCATTGCCACTTCCAAAATTTAGACTTTTTAGCTCTTGTGTTGCCCTTGTCTTCTCTTACACTGGTTTACAAACCATTTACAAATCTTATGCAAGATTTCTTTGTTTTGATTCCCAAACACCATACAAGCATTTCCGTTCCACCCTGTTAAAAGCTGTCCCCATGTGCTCAAATGCACTGATGCAATTATTCACTGGGGATTTCTTAATCACTGATCAGTTTCATACTTTCCCAGTTTAGAATTACTTCCCTCAAATGAATCATTCATTCAGAAATGGGCAATATTTGTAATTTAGATGTTGGGCAGAACAGAGCATAAAAAGGCATGTATAACACAGATTGGTTGTTTCAAACTATAAATACTTTGAGTAATTAATTTTGCCACAGCTGAAATTGTAATAGGATTTCACTAGAGAAAGGGGAAACTTCCTCCAAGATACAGTAATTAAAAAAAAACAAAACCAAAACAACTTTCAAAAAACATCTGAGGACAATTTCTACAGAAAACTTAGTTACCAGAATGACAGGGAGAGACTTTGATGAACTCAGAGACTTTTTAGGCCTTTCCAGACTTCAAAGAAACCTGGCATGCTTACTTAGGCATTTTGACTGAGAAACAAGACTAATTTCACCTGTCTGTACTGCCACAAATTTGTCACATACAACTATCATGTTGGTCTCCATGGGCGGAGGAGCGCTGTGAGCGAACCTCTCTTGCGTTTCAGATATTCTCTGCCCATCCATAAGTGGAAAAAGGAAATGTTACTCAGCAGCTCATGAGAAGATAAAGCAGTGAGATGTCTCATGACTGTCCCTTATACATACTGGAAAGAGCTACAAAGGAGCAATGAGGACCTACACTGGAGCCCAAAGGTCTGGGCAGCTGTTAGAGGCAGCACCCACTTGGCTGCACCAGGATTCCATTTTCCAGCTCTTCTTTGACCTTTTGCTGCCTCAAGCCATGCTATATCCCAGTGGCTGATAAATGAAGTCCCTGTCTGCCACCAAAGTCTTATTGTATGTGCCAGTATATTCAGTATCTACCATTTTGATGTTGCCTTATTAATTTATACATGTATTTGTAAATTGTGTTGTTTAAAAAGTCAACAACGTAGACCAATGTGCATATAATATCAAACAGGAAACACTGTGAAATTTCATGCTGTAATGAAACTGCTTTTGAGAAAGAAAGCAGAACAAATATTTCAGCATAAATTAGAATGTGTGCATTTAACAATAAAATGTGGACAGAACAATGTTTGTACCTAAATTACAGAAAATTTTTAACATTCTGCAGAATTATTTATGTGAAATTATTTTCCCAGGGTTTCTAAATGTTTAACCTGTATGTGTGTATGTCTTCGTACACAGCCAAGACACTGTGCCAGTGCCCATGTGGATATTTGCTCTGTGACAGCATTGTATAAACTTCAGTAAAACACTTCTCTCCTTGTCATAAATGGATTTTGATTTATCCCATACTCAACACAAAAGCATCATATACATTACATAAATTAGTTGAATGTAAAAAATAAAACTTTCATAGGATCCCTTTAAATATTTTAAATAATTAGCTTTTATATAATGTTTAACAATGTGATATCTTAGACTAGACATATATGATAATAGTCTGATCTTCTTGTATTTGGGAGAACAATCTGATTGCACATAAAAGGCTGATTTCTAAAGACCTTTAAAGGCAAAGCACAAATAAAGTCCCCTGACCAGCTCTGCTTTTGTTGGTTTTGTCACCTCCATATATTTGGGCATCTACTACAGCCTTCTTAATGTCATCTTAATGGGATGAGGATGTGAATTTTGTATGCCATTTTTACATTTTTTGTTCTACATAAAAATCAAAAGAGAATTAAGTGTTCTTTAAACACCCTCTTACTGAAATGTTCAGGTTCAGGAAGGTGACAGAATATTTAGAGCATAGCGAAGATACCCCTCACAATTTGTACAGTGGTATAGAAATCCATCTCTCAGCCAGTTTCACTGCTCAAAGCAAAAAGATCAAGCCCAAAGTCCTCATAGGCTCCATCACAGAGTCAAAAGTCTCCAGAAATGTTTGCATTTCAGTAATCCTTTATTCTAAGCACAAAAAAAAATCTGTATAGGAAAAAAAATCCACACCTCTTTATGGAACTTTGACTTTAACTTATAGTTATCTATGGTAGAAGTAGTTGATCTACTAGAATTATTTCAAAATAATTAAATTTGGACCAGCTGAAGAAGCTGACTAAGCACATCCTTAAATTCAAACACATCGAGGTGCCCACTGAAATTACTCACTAATTACATACTTACGAATATGTTTCCTGAATCAGTTTTGTCTTTGTAACAAGGTTTTTTCAAAAGGGTGAGAAATAACAAAACCCTCTAATTTTAGGGGAGAGAGAAATGACATGAATGATCAGATTCTTAGCATAAAAGAAAATAATAATAATCTTGATGCCAAATGAAATAACCCACAGGAATAAAAACATGGGCAGAATATAAATATAGCGTTTCTAAAGATAAAGTAATTCACGCTTTCTCACTATTTTCCATGAGGTCTAAGAGACTCTCTAAGTTTAAAGTTGTTTCAGAAAAAAAACCAACACAAAACTCTACAAACATTTCAAACCTAGCATTTTATCTTAATTTTTAAGAATATATTTGTTTCTAAATCAAGGCATCCATACATCACATTTTAAAAGCCAATTTCAAAACTAAGAAAAGGCAAGACTTATAGCAAAAATCCTGAAACATATTAGACGTAACACTTTAAGCACATCCAAACATTTTCTGCAACTTCAAAATCTGAACCCAAAGTCTCTAAATGGAAAAATGTTAATCACAATATCAAATTAAAACACATGAAAGAAGCCAGTCAAAAAGCAATCATATATCAATTGTTTATGGTTTACTCAATAAAACCCAGAATAATGTTTGAGCAATGTCATCTGCTTGATCTATCTGTTGCTGGAGTTTAAACAGCCAAAACCACCACCATTAGGGTTACAAGGAATAATTATGTATATGAATAGATTACTGCTTTGGAATTCATTTTCTCTCCATCTGGTGAACATTTTATTTTGACCGCAAATGAGGTACTATCCTAGGAAACTAATTAACAATTATTGCAAACAATACCAAAGAGAGCAATCTGATTGATCTAGTGAGTGCATTCCCTGCTTGCTCTGCGGCACAGCAACAGCCTCACACCCATGACCACACTGGGTAAGAGCACAGCATTTTCTCTACACTAGCAGGTGTACATTTCAGCTTACTTTCATCTTCTGAAAATAAGAGGTGCTGCACATTTTTGTCTGGAGAAACATCAGTGTAACACCAGTGTTTCAAAATTACTTTCCACAAATCTATACCCCAAGTACTGCTGAATGCTTTTTCTGACAGATGTTCTATACAGTGTTGGTTCTTTCTAAATGGTTTTGAAGGTACAAAGACTTCCAAGGGCACAATTCAATCTCAAATTTTGTCTTCAAGATTAATGTTTAAATGTCGAGATCTTTAGGACAGGGCCATTGTTATCTGTCATGTCATGTGCAACCCTAAGCAAGGAGCAGACAGTGATGCTGCTGAAGAAAACACAAGTTTTCTGAAATAAAAAAAACAACTTAGATTATCTTTAATTTAGGAAGAAAAAATAATTTATTATTTATTTATAAATAATATAAGTATTTATGAAGATACAAGTATAAAGATATTGCAGTATAAATAATATTGACTAAGATAGAATTTCATGGAAAACATCCATGCTGATAAGTAACTGAGGGCCAGAAAATGAACTTGTGCATCAGACCCATCAGTGTCCACACTGCTTCATTTTTTTGCTTACTCCCTGCATCTTTGGGCTGCAAACTGAGCAAAGTTTGGAGGAGGTTTCACTTCAAAAACCAGAGCCAAAAGTCAGTACGGATAAGGTTACATCAGTTCTGTCTTCTTCTGCACACTCAGCCCTTCAGTGCTATCCCAGAAGTTTTTCCATCCCCACAAACTCCTAAAAATCCTCATGCTGCACTCTAAACACTTGCATACCTTTACTTCCATTGTGTAAAAACACTGCCCTCCCGAGCTGGACAAACTGCCCTCAGCTTGCTTCAGAAACTTTGAAATGAGAGGAGCACACGAAGGATAAAGGTTGTTTCTTCAGGCCATGCACACCAGGCAGGGTCCAGCAGAGAGCCTGGCTGTGGGCTGCAGCAGCCTCTGCCTGCTTTCCTCAGCAAGGCTCTGCCCTGGGATGCATCCAGCAGATCAGTAATGTCCCGCTTCAGAATTCAAGACACTGTTAATATTACTCTCTATTCAACATTCAGTATAACATCTTCAGAAACCAAATGTGATTCCTATCCACAGCTAACATACTGTTGTGGTTAGGAATGGTTCTCCCCACTTCAGTGCCCCCACCAGGACTCTCCCTTGGCTTGATTGTTTAGCCTTCCCTTCTTCCCTTCCCCCTTTCTACTACAGGGTTGGAGCTGGGAATTGGAGGTATAAAAGGTGGAAATCACGAGCTAAGATAAGAACAATTTCCTGGAAACAGCAATGAGATAAGAAAATGAACAGTAACAGCAACAATATTAATAATGAAAGGTATAAGATACAGCAAAGATTTACACTGGAAAACACAACAAATGCCATCTGACTCTTCCCCACCGAACCATGCTTTTTCCCACTGGATAAGAATGTCCTTCATCTTGAAAACAGGAGAGAATCCCTCTCCCCCACCCCTGGCAATGACACAAGTTGGTATCAAGTAACATTACGGTCTTGGCCATTCCGCCTCCTGCTGCTCTGGGCCACAACCAGGACACATGCCAAGAGATTCAAATTGCCTGAGCAGGGGGTTGTGCTAGATGATCTCAGGAGACCTCTTCCAACCATGACAATTCCATGACTCTCAAGCTCCACGAAATGGATGGCTTGCCAGTAAGAACAAAGTAAGCACTATACAGATGCTGTAAACAGATCCTCAAGATTCTCACTCTTTTCACAATGTCAACTGTGTCTGCAGAAATGGGAACATAAGCAACATCCATCTGGAAAGTTATTTAAACTGTTGTGAAATCCAGATGTTACTGTTGGCTGGAAGTAGCTCCATGTTCAAATGGCTCTTAAGAGATTTGGATTTCCAAGGTGTTGACTATCCTCAATCTTCTTTTCCATCGCCTACACTGGGACGCAAAATGCATTCATATTTGATGTCTTTAAAATGCTTTCTAGAACTATAAATTATAAACCAGAATAAAGCCTTTAGTTAAGCAGCTGTATAAGAAAACAAACAAATATTCAGTCCTTCAATGAATAGTACTATAAATCCTCTTATCTAAGATCATCCAGAACCTGAAAAATAACAGTTTTAAAATACAAATACTTTGGCCACTTTTTACTTACTTCCATAGATATTTATGCTCATGCTGAACAGGTTCAGGATTTCCTGTTTCTCAGTACTGTGCTTCCTAGAGATTTGCAATTCCATCTCAATTTCTCATCCCACACCTTTGTGCAATGCAATTCTCTTTCCTGTTGTACAATTCATTATATTGCAGACAAAACATTTGACTTCCATGGCCTTATCTACCACAACAAATCATTGCCCTGTATAATAAGGACAAAGTTGCACCTGTGTTCCACCAAAAGCACAGTTATTTAATTCAAAACACCTCATAAAAAGTAGGCTTGCATAGGAGCATATCCTTTACAACTCAGTCATAAACAAAAGCTAGGAGTAACCAGAAACAGCTTATTAAATTAGGCCTTTGCTTTGAAGGAATTTGTGTTTTCCTGTGCTCACTGGCATACAGAACATAAGTGGTGATGGCCTTGAGTGACTGCATGACCATGACTGAAAAGCCAACCACGTTCTGTTTGAAATCTTGGACTAAAATACTGCTCTAAGTTGTTACAAAATGATGAACAATGAGAAGATTTTTAAAATGTAGATTTTCTTTTCCTTTAAATCTTAGGCTTGAGCTACTACTTTTTTATTCTTTTTTTTTCTTTTTTAATGAAATTGCTCATCTTATTTTCATTATGTAGTACTTTAAAAAGTATATGAACCTTACAAGCCCATCTTGCACAATGATGCTACAAAAACTGCCCTGGGGGCCAAATTGGAAAGAAGGATATTGTCAGACAAGAAAATATAATTATCTTGTTTTATGCTAAAGTGCTTGAAAATATCCCAATAAGTACAAAATCTGTGTGTTTTATCTAAAGAATAATCATCTAATCATCTTAAATAGAAAAGGAGAAGCGGTAGCTGAATACACAAATTTATTTTCTCTTATTAGAAAGATTCCCAGACTGATTTCTCTCAGATTAGAAAAGACTGAAAGAAACACTCCTAAACAAGACAGAAGTGTATTCAGACACACACCCCAAACAGCAAAGTTCTCTTGTTCGTTGCTTTGCATCCATGATTTACCAGAAGAATGTCAAGGCTGGAGATCTTAGCCCAAAACCTACACAATCTAATACAGTTCCCCAGATGAAATAAAACCACATTTAATTACTGTTATGAAATATTTAAAATATCTTTTTTGTTTGAACATATCCACAACAGGACCAATTATGGTTAAAAGAAAGGAATTTCATGTTGTCTTTTAGTATTCAAACAATTTATACTAGCATATATTAAGCAGTGAAAAACCTACTTGCCACTTTGTCTAGCTTAACTATCCTTAGCTGCTTTTCACTGACTTCATTCTGTCTAACTGGGTGAGGTAATTTCAGCTTGTATGGTATAAATCATTGGCAAGATTAACAATATATATTAAGATGATGTATGTTTTATTGCTGCTCAGCTAAACATGTCAGCTAAAGTAATTATGAGTATGAAGCTCCATTTATTTTTCCATAATGAGACCCTTTAAGTCGCCCACATTTGGAATGAGGTATATCCACCTCAGTCTCTTTCAAGAGCAGTTTTTAACTGCATTACATCATTTCATAGGGGGTTGAAAGTTCACTACCCAACACACAAATCTTTTACTCCCAAAACTCTATAACTTTAAGAGGATCTCGGGAAAAATTAGAGCTATTGGCGCTTCAGAAAGTAAATAAAAATGCAAATGTGTCTTGAGGACTGGATGGCTGAGGGAGACAGCCAAGGAATTTAGGACATTCCATTTCCAAGTCACTCTTTTCATTACATATTCTATGAGTTATTACAGAGTTTCTGCTGCAAACTCTTAGTTATTAACCTTTGGCCTGAGACCAGATACTCGTGGATGAAATCCAGATTTTGAAAAAAATCATAATACGGGTGGAACACTTACTGGCAGTTAGAGCAAGAGCTGCACATGCGAAGAAATTATTACCTACTCTGAGATGGAGAAGTCTTTTGAAAGAGGTGAAAGGCCTATGAAATGAGCAATTTCTGTGTAATAACTTGTGTAGTTTGCATCCAGCTAGCAAAGTATTTGATGCCACATAACAAAGTGTATCAGAAACGCACCATACTCATTGGATGTTCCATGATGCAGAAAGGCTCAGGGAGAATTATAGAAGTTCAAGGCATCTGCAGAGAGGGATAGCTAATACTGTGTGACAAAGTTCATTAGTAATGTCCAGTCCAGTCTTGTAACACCTTTATTAAAGAGGTGCAAGAAATAGAAACTGCTCTAATGAGATGCACAGCTACTGCTAAACTGGAGGAAGGTGTGATCATGAAAAGATCCTTGGAAATGGAAAATTGCAAACAGAAAATGACAAATTGAAATTCAAACAGAAAATGAAGGGTGAGATGCTCCCCATCTGCCCAAACACAGTAAGCAGATTTCTCTGTCAAGGAATGTGCTCACAAACACCAGGGTACATAGATGAGAGCTCCAGGAGTCTCAAGAAACAACTGATATCCAATTCTTCACTAACTCAAACAGTTCCCAGCAGAAGGAGATTATAGTCTCTGTAACTCTTCAGCTATTTTCCAATAAAATGATTTATCCAAAAAGCACTAAGCATGATAGCTCATATGAGAAAGGCAGAGTTAACAATAAGGATGGAATGAAAGACTTATCTAAGGGAGTAAGTATCAGGTGAGTTAATTCTACTGAATACAATACACCAGTATTATAAATAGGCTGAATAAGCAGAAATACCTTTAAAGCTGTTCTGTCAGCTGGCTCTATCAATCAAAGTGATCAGAAAACCTCAAGCAGACATCTTCCTCACTATGACCTAGGACATTGAGCCTGAAGAAACTGGGAAACTCAGCTCAAACTGGTGAAACCTTCAGATAAAAATTTCTGAGTTGGCCCCTTTGACTGGCACAGACTCAGAAATAAGGGACCTGCAGCCTGAAGCAAACACACAGAACGTGCATTTCTCTTCTGACTTCTGCCACAAAAGACAGAATAATTTGCTTTGTCTGAAACTAGTGCTGCTGTGAGCTGGATGTCAGTCTGGAGGACCACCAGAGATCCCTTTAAAACTAAAATACTCTGTGAAAATCATGCTTCATGTTTACTCATTTGTTTTACACTGCATTTAGAAAATGTGATCAAATTCTGGTATTTTGTAAACCTGGAAGGTACTTGCTCAGTTTTAAAATGTGTTGAAGCCACTAATAACCTCCTTGAGTATTTTTTTCCCAACTTGAGACACATATTCCCACCCTACATCCACCACCCTGCTTTTTGATTTATCCTGATTATTTATTGTTTTGATTATTATAGAAACAGGTGACTGTATTAAAGAGATAAAAAAGTTATTCAGTACATATCTTTAATCTTGGTGTATAGTTTTTCAAATACTTGGGTAAACCATCCTTGAAGCCATTAATTGAATGAAGAGAACATCACGTGCATTGTGTGCCAGTAATACTTGGTTAAACCATCCTTGAAGCCATTAACTGAATGAGCGGAATGCCATGTGCATTGTGTGCCAGCAATACATTCAGCCCTGACATCAGAAATTTGTTTAATTATTGCATTACTTCAGAAAATGAACTGAATAAAGTACCAAATATGTAGAACATATGTCTTATGTCTATATATTTTCTACGTCCATGTGCACAGGAGAAATATGCAGAACCTTAGTTTCAAAATTTACAATATAATTTGAATCACTTGGTATTGTCATGGATTATCTATTCCCTCACTTCAGTACTTCAAAAGGAAATGTTAGTACTATGTGCAAAATTAGAAGGGAAGTTACTTTTTATAATCTTTAAGGCTTTTCAATTAAAATTTACTGAGAGTTTACTGTGAACAATGTCTAATTAACATGTACAGGGCTTTAATAAATAAAAAGCTTTATACATTTATCGGTTCGTTCTCTTCTCACCCTGTTTACTTAGATTCTAATATCATAGTCAGTAGTTCCCATCTATTTTTACAATGTTCAATACCGGACTGGATTTTTTCCCCCCTTATTAAAATGCATATTTTATTTCAGTCCTTGAAACGATCATAAAATGGTTTGGGTTGGAAAGGACCTTAAAGTTTACTTTGTTCCTATCTCCCTGCCACAGGCAGGGACACCTTGTACCAGACCAGGTTGCTCAGCGCTCCATCCAACCTGGCCTTGAACACTGCCAGGGATGGGGCTAAGTAAAACAATTTTTGTATGTCTTCTGACTGCAAACTGTTGCATATCAATGCATTTGAAATTTATAAAGACTATTTCAATACTCACACAACATTTTTAATGAGTTTTGGAAAGGCCTCTTTGTGAAGGTAATAATAGCTTAGTTTGTACATCAGACAAACTTTGACGGTGCATGCATCATTGTAATATGTACCATACATTGTGTGAAGTGAGACTACCAGAAATCCTCTATTGAGACTCACTTTCTTGTGCTGTACAAATAACCCATCTTGTGTATTCTTCTTCAAATGTGTTAAGAAGTCTTGCAGAGAAAAGATACAGAATTTCAAACACAGAATTGACTTGAGATTTCATAATCAAATGTATTTATGAAGCAAAAAATCTTCAAATTTAGTCTGCTTTGCCTTATTTTTAGAATAAGCCTCTGGAGTTGGCCAGGCAGCTCAAACTGTGCAAAATGCCCACACTATTAGTCAGCTTAATAAAATTGTGAAATATGTTTGTTGGTGTGCAACAGAGACCCACTACAAGCCCACTTAGGCCACCCCTCTGATCCTGACCCATGAGCTATGAACAGACCCATCACCTGTCCCACAGACAAGCACTAAGCTGACCCTCTGCTCCTCACCTCCCCAGCCTCTCCCTTCTGAAGAGTCTGTATCCACACAAGCTATTTCACTTTTTATTTCCAGAGTAGTAGATAGAAGGCTCTCAGCCAGGCACAAGTAGGACATAGAGATTATGTGGATAATTATGACAGCATCAAAAATGTTTCATGAAAAATAAGAGAATTCTCAAATGGTAAAAGACCCTTATCATAGTTTTAGTAATGTGTCCTTCCACAAAAGGGAGAATATCACTAGTTAAGATGGGCAAAGCAAAGGTTCTTTCAGAAGTGACAGCAGGTACTCAGGTTTTGCAGATTCTATCAGAGGTGTGACATCCAGCTTCTTCTCTGTTTAAAACAAAATTTTTACTTGTCACAACTAAAACGTACAATCTAATATGTAACGGTTTGGAAGATCAGCAGAATAATTTTCCTTAATACTCTCCATTGTTTTTTACTGAATAGCAGATTTTAAACTTGGATTTAAAGCATTCTTGCATTACATTCTCCTGCTCCTTGTCCCCTGTATTTTTTCTCAAAAATCTCCAAGTCACCCCTAAATCCTCAGTTGTTTGCAAAAGTTGTGATAAAATGTTCAGAAGTAGATGGGTAACACATGCAAGCAGCAGAGCAAGCAGACAGCAAATACCACAATGGAATCAGCAACACTAAGCACAGTACGTCTAATATAGATAAACATACCAGAGATCAAAATTAAGTTTTTAAAATCCACTGATACAATCTGTGGTTCCACCAACCACAGTGGCAATGCAGCAGCTGGTGAACCTACAGCACACTCTCAGGGAGCTCAGCAATCTCTGACTCTTGGAGGCTGCTGATTAATGCGGTGCAACTGTTGAGAAGCACGGCAGTGTAAAAGGACACCCGCAGCTGTTTGCCTGGGGCTCCAGTCCCACTTCCCCCAGCCAAGGCACAACGTGCAGCACAGCCAGCCACCAGCACCTGGAATACTCCTCAACACTGAATAATTTTGTGCATTTCATGCGGGGATCCCCAGTTCACAACTACTTTCCCCGTTGTGTTTCTTGTTTTTTGTGCTGCAACATTCTGCAAACAGCCAGAAGAAAAATGGTTCTTCATTAGATGCCACTCACTCTTTCCTCACTCAATGGAGTGTGGATTATTATTTAGGATAATATTATCATAAGGACTATGTTTTTGTTTATTATTTCATTATTAAGATTTTATGACAAACTATTGCATATTTATACTACTGAGGTTTTATTCATATTTTGATTTTAGAGGACATATGTGTGTATGTATGTATATATATGTGTATATGTATGTGGAATAATTATTAGTTTAAAATCTCTACATCCTTAGCTTTCTCAAAAGAATACTTACATACCTTCCAGAAGGCAGTTGCCGAAGTGCATCTTCATGATTTCCATAAAAATTACAAATAAGAGATCTTGCTCAAATGTTTTCATTACACTATTCTTCAAAATTAAAAAAAAAAGCAATAAAAAATAGCATTACTCACGTCTAGAAGGTTTTAATTTCTGGACAAACACAGCACCATCAGATTCTTAGTGTGTCTAACTCCTTCATACACCATGACAAAATATTTGCAGAACTGATGTTCAGGGAACCTTTGCAGAAAATATAGTTGCTAGAAATATTTTTGTAATCTGCTTTCTCTATGAGTTTATGCACTTCTTTTCCAACTTGTAAAGAGTATAAAGCTTTTCAATTAAAACCTTGATGTATTTATTTAATCTTCGTCAAAGACTACATCAGTTTATTCTGAATTTTACCAAATATTTTTGTGCATGAATAATTCTTTTTATGCTATAACTGTTTCTATCATAGAGGCAATTGCTAAGGATTTTAGTTTTACTCAAAAGTACATCTATCATATGCCTCTAGTGATCAATCATAACCCATAAAATTAGTTGCTCAAAACAAAGGAATTGGTGGGTTAGCATTCTCACTGGAGACAAGGAAAGTACAGAAAACACCTTCTGTGTTTCAGATTCTATTTTTAAGTCTGCTTAACTTCTTATAGATTAAGTAATAAACCCAGGCTGCTTGTCATTCATAAATACATCCCAGGAGATCCGCTGGGAGACAGAAGGAGGCAGGCTGTGTTTCAAGGACTAAAAATAGGAAGTTGTACTGGCAACAATTCCATGGCCTCTGACAGATGACAGCACAAAGTACCCAGATGATGCAGATGGGACACGCTGATGTCCACACTCACATCATCGGCTCCTCCGGCAGGACCAAGCCAGCGCAGGGGCTGAGCAGGGCTGCCCTGAGCACCTCTCCGCTTGTGCGCACTGCGACCGCCCGCACCGCCCGCGAGGGGCACTCGGTCACTGCCACATCACTGAGCCCATAAACTGCAAGGCAACCAGGGCTGCTGAGGGTGGAAGTGGGTAAAATCCACAGCCCACACGGCCAGAGAGAGTGCCCCTCCCGGCGCCATCGGCTCTGCTACCACCCGTGCACCTATCCAGCAATTCTCACCGTTGTAATCCACAATCACCTAACACTCAAGGGTAACGCAGCCGAGGAGGAGCCACCATCCCACAAGCAGCAGAAGTATCCAGTCACACTGCTGCCAGCACATCCTACTCCTTGAGTCACAGCAGGAGCAGAGGGGATGTGTTCTGCATACATCCCATATTTCAGCAGTTTTGATTCCTGGAGCCTATCACAGCGCCTGTTCAGCTGCCTATTAAAAAGGGGAGAAGAACAGAGCATGGAGAGGAAGCAAAAAGTGCTCCTACTGACAATTTTGCCTCAAAGCAAATGGTTGTGAAACAAATTCCCTCTCTCCGCTGTGTTTTACAGAATCACTAGGGTTGGAAGGGACTTCTGGAGAACATCCAGTCTGACAGCCCCACCAAGTCTGGGTCACCCAGGGCAGGTTACACAGGAACCAGGTGGGTTCTGACTGTCTCCAGAGATGGAGACTCCACGACTTCTCTGGGCACCCTGGTGCAGTGCTCTGCCATCCTTAACATAAAAAAGTTCCATTTTAGCTTTGGTGCAATATTTTAATGCACAGTAAGTTATGAGAATTGTACAAATGTGCACAAAGGACTTCACTGCTTCATTGCACTTTATATAATTTCTTTCTTTTTAAAATTACTAAACTGCTATCTAAATAATATATTATTAGATTAATTAATTTACTGTTTAAATATATTATGACAGGTCTGCACTCCTCTGGCTGCCACCCACTTCCCAACCCCTTTCTGGGGCTCCCTGCAACTGGTCAGGAGAGCAGAGACTGGTGCAAAGTGAAGGGGACAAGGACAAGTAGTGAGAGTCACATGTAAGCACTGTTTTCAACAACAAACATGTTCTTCCCTTTCAAAATATTGTACACAATTTATTGCAGACCACTAGACAGCTTCCCTCCTGTTCATGTGAGCATTCCTATTGGCAACTAATCTTGCAAAAAATACCCAACAGTCCTTAAAAGAAATAGGGGCTAAAGAAACTGAATTACAGATAAAAGCATGGAATGCTACTAAAATACACACTCAAAGTAAATAATATTATTCTGCAGAGAAAAATGTAATCTGAAAAAGTTAAAAGCTTAACTGTGAGAAGACCCCCTCTCAGCTTCACTTTGTCCTTTTAATGCATGGGAAAGTTCAACAGTATTTTCAAATACAGTTTTTCAGAGGAGCTCAAGTTTAACTACTAAAACACTAAGGATAAATTTTGTTCAGAAACAACCTAATTTCATATGAAGTGAAGCTTTGTCTGCCTGAATACAATCAATTGTTTTAGAATTCATATTACAGAAGGATCCTAAAACTTAAAACAGGTAAGTTTCTTCCTACTAGGAAATAAGTGAATTATTTGAGTACAAAATAAAATTGACCCCAACAAGATTTGCCACAAATAAACCAATTTATTATTTTTTGGCAAGTTCCATACAGCATGAGCAAAGATCTTTCACTCACTATATTAAATTATATAACTTTATACAAACTGTAAACATCTTCAACATGACAAACTCTTGGTATAGGTGCTCCCAAATTCTAGCACCTTTTCTCTCAGTTAATCAAACAAAACTGAAACCTCAATAAACCAAAGAACTGCATATCAATAAAATGCAGCATGTGCATTTTATATCACATCAATTCTAAGCAATGCAGAGAACAGTACTACTTATTATTTTTATTGAAATTTGTAATGGTATTATGAATAGAAACATTTTTTCCATGCTGTTGTATCCTATGTTTTGTTTGAAATTAAAACTATCATTTTATACAATCAAGGTAGTAAACCGAATTTTACAGTAAGCCAGCTGGTTTGGTATATAAACCAGCTATATTTGTTATACTATAACAGATAGGAAAACCTGATCTGGTCAATACTTTGTTTTCCAGCAGGCACCAGCCTAAAGAACTGCTTCTCCAAAACCTCCTGCTTTAATTATGTGATTTTTGTTTAAGCCCTCTCTCTCAAAGTGCTTTAAATCAGACATAATCTCACCCATAAAGTGATCACTTATCTCCCTCTAAAGTAAGAGCAGATTTTTCTAAGCTCCAGAAATGTAAGTCTGCAGGCTAGCTTTATTGAATGACTACAAGATACACTGTGTTGTCATAATCCTCAAACCAGGGCACAGGTGTTTAATCTTTTCACGAACCACTTTTCTCCAAAACAATTCAGCAGCAGTAAAATATAGACAATCTGTTTATTGACTAAGGCTTTAAAAAAAATTAAAAATTACTTTTCTTGTTAAAAAACATTTGCATTAAAACTTTGGTTTCAGTATGCCCCTAATTTTGAAGTCACTTTTACAGACAACAATCTACATTTCTAATGTATGAAGTCAAGCCATATTAAAACTTCTCAAGTCTCTGTGCATCACAAGAAGCAATTAAAATTAATTCTTTTCCAGTTCATCTTCAGTTACTGACAAAACCCAAGGTGGTTATTTCTACAGCTGTGTGCACCAGCTGTTTCAAGCATTATAAAACATCCCACTTTAGATGACAAAGTGCTTAGATCAGCAGATCCAGAAATTATGAGTTCAGATGAGTTTCACTACCTGAAGTGAGGACACTGAAGAGCTCTGTCAGATTTCTGGTTCACTGAAATGCACCCCTGAAAGACTATGGAGAATGAACAGTGCAGTTAACCTGCACTGACAGTATAATGTACAGTCATAAATAACAATGCTTCTCCTGCACAAGAGTTGAATTCCTACCCTCAAGTGCAAAAAAACCCCTTACATCAAACCTTGGTAAAAATCTTACACTAAAGTCTTTAAAAAGATTGTGCCATTCCTTCAGCTAAGCAAGATATTCTGCTGCTGCATTTACCTCCAGATCTTCTTCACCTAAATAAAGAAGGGAATCAATACTATACTGTTGAAATCAGATCCTGATAGGACTACAGAAACACTGCAGAGGATATTCCATAACGAAAATACAATCAGTTATTTCAAATACTTGAACTCTTCCATTATCATGAAAATCTGACAGCAATAATGGAACAGGGACCTTCAGGTAACCTTATTTCTTCAGCAGAAATGCAGATTACCAAAACAAATTTTTATTACTTGATGTTTTCCTTTCAGGATTGGGAGGAAGCTCTATTGAAAAAAACCTCATCTACACAGCCACCATTTTACAGAATATCATCTAAGCATAATTAATACCAACAAGTTCAAAATACTGTTGTATTGTTTTGGTTTGGTTTTGTTTTAAATCAAGAGCTATTTCTGATTTATAGTCAAATCTTGAAGGTTTTGGTTTTTTTTTTAATTTATAATCCACTCCATTTACTTTCCAGTCTTACTGGGAACTTCCTGGAGCCCAACACATCACGATGCAATTGTTATCCACGTGAATGTACAACTTTTGTATGCTAGCTGCTGTTTTCTGTAGAAGTGTCTGTTAGAATTTTTACAGAATTGTAATGTTCTCCTAATCCATAGGCATGCCTCATATACCTAAAAAAAGTTACAAAAATAGTGTTCAGTTTAACAAAAATTATACATCATACCAAAGAGTAACAGCACTGGAAGACAATTTAAATAAAGCCAAGTTTTAGCAACAAAAATATATAGAATCATTACACAGAAGAGTACTAATAAAGACAAATTTTAATTCTAGTGATCCAGGCATAGTTTGACAAATACTCTGAAGAAGGAAAAAAGTTTCCTCCACCTTGCATCAATGTCATTATTATTATTAATTATTTAACAGGTAAAATGATCTTGCAGCACTCTCTAAATCAGTGACTGGTACACGTCAGACACTGTCTAATTACAGTTTCTCCCAAGTTAAGTGTGTCAACCACAATTTCTGACCTGCACAACCATTACCCAAGCAGTGTTTCAACATCAGATGTGTAACAGAAAATAAAAGAGCAGGTGGAAATCAAAGCTGAGCCCTCTGTTACAGAAACAAGTGCACTAAATTTAAGTGAAAAAATTACATACTTACACAAGTGTTATTGGTTTGCCTGAATATTCTTCACCAACAATAATGGAAGGAGAATCCATTTGCACTACTTCAATAGGTGTTTGTAAAATGTGTGACAAAGCCCTTAGCTTTAAAGCAAAAACAATTTAGTAACAGGATTAAAGACAATGCAGGCAGGAGACAGGAGGACTATGCATTTAATTCATAAGAGCAGTTCAAGCATAACATTAGAAATATTTTCAGAAAATAAACTTTATTAAAATAAGCAAAATTATTTTAACTTTTACTACTTCAATTGAAAACAGATTGCCTTGAATTAATCATTGTTTAGAGGATACAACATTGGCTTATTTGCTAACCATTCTTTCATAAAAAATGAGACAAACTAAAATAAATATGTGTTTTTTGAAGCTCAAGTTCTTGTTTACGTGACAACAACCTAACAATACTCCCCCACTCACCATGTCAGTCTTTCTAATGATATTTATACCCAATGAATTCACTAACTTGCATGTTGTCAAATACAACGTGGTGCACCATCAGAAAAGATACTATTTTGGGAAAACAACCTATAACCAAAAGGTAAAGTTCTTAATAAGCTACTTATGACTATGTTCCCATATGCCTCAGGTATTCTTTCTAAAGAAGTCCTTTTTTTATAGGTATATTCACCTACTTCAGAATTTCACAAATAAAAATTATCAGTTCAATACTTACTTCCAGCTGACCACCCCATGCAGCTGTATTTGCTATATCATCGCAGTATTTCTCAAATTCCTCTGCAGGGAAAGAAAAGACAACTTTTAGTACTTGTCTTGTTTGAGAATAAGAAACTGAGGAAAAACACTGACTGTGCAATGAAGAACTAGAGCAAGAAAACTACAAATACATTATAAAGGAAAATAATGTATGTTCACTGAAGAAAAGCAGAGAAAAAGAGTTGTCAAAAAAACCCAAACACATTCTGTTTTAAAAAGAAAATTTCAGACTGAAGACAGAGATAAAAAAAGAGTATAAAAACAACTACAGCTAATACTTTAATTCTTTTATTCAGAGAACAACAACAAACATGACTTTAAAATCAATTTTCTTCCTGTTAAGTTTCTGAGGGTGTTTAGAAACTTTAGAAAAGAATGTGACAATAAGTAGTATATCTAGTTCTTATATTAGCCAGGTGTCAGGTAAGTTTTAAAAATCTTTCAACTCCATGTAGCTAAACAGCTGGCTAGGGTTTCTTTAAATTTGCAGATTAGCTGCCTTGTTTTTAACCTCTAAAGTATTTCATCTCAATAGTTTCTCTGTAAATAGCTAAAGAAAATCTTTTCATTTCATGTTCTACAGAAACCAAGTTCAAAATTTGTAAATTACAAACCCCTAAGGTTTTGAACCTTACAAACAGATTTTAAGAAAGATCTTCAGATTTTCTGAAGACTGCTCAGGATGACTTTTCATTAGTTTCCTTTATAACAGAAAAACACAATTCCCTGCTGCTGTGCAGAATTTCATTCAGTATTCTCCTGGGACATATTTAACCTGTGACATTGATCTCTGTCACCATGGGAAAGACAGCACCTAGTGACCACATGAAATCCACAGCAATGCCTATTAAACTAATGTAGCATTAAGTTAAGGAAGTTCACATTCCAGGCATAATGAATAAGTTCTGTATTGCTCAAATAAAAGGTACAGAAACTCTGGTTTCACTCAGCCTACACTGCTGCTCCACACTAAAGCTCTTTATATTTTTTAGCTTAGTCTATTGTAAAAAATGGTTCCAAAATCAAGGTAGAATAAGAAAATGCATCAATTCAAAATATTATAAAGTAGATTTGCTTGCATTTCACATCCATTTTTAACAGATTTCCTGTATACATTGAAAACACCAATATAAAATGTGACAAGAAAATCATCCCAACCTAGTACACAGGCTATTTATAATAACAAATTTGTTATTTATAATAACAAATAATATCCCAGAATGAGTTCACATCACCTAGTAACCAGCAAGTTCTGGTGTTTTTTTTCATAAGAGGGCATAATATTTCCTAGATCAATTTAAAAATACATACTAATTAGAGATCCAGGTGTACCAAGTTTCATAGCAAATCATAATTCTATGTTCCATGGAACACAATAAAGTAACAAAGTTACAATCATAAAAGTCCCAATTCAGCTATAACTGAGAATGAAAGTTATCAGAAACAGTTACAATAGTTTTTCAAATCTCATATGCTACAAGTCTTACCTCTGCTATACATATCTCCAGTATTAGGGTTTGTAAGAAAAGGCAGGAAGTCATCAAAGTGACTTTGCATATACTTTGCTGTTTGGTTCCTCAGAGTTGCAACAGTCCAGGAATTTTGGTGGTCCTTGAGCTGATCTTCAATAGCTCTGTACATGCAATGGCCATCTGAAGGGATTTGTTTAATCTCTAAGTGCCTTGCTGCCAATAGGGAGGCAAGTTTCTGACTTTCAAGATGTCTAGCACCTGTTAAATTTTGTATCTCAGCTTCAGCTATTCTTTCTTCTCTTTCTTTCTCCAATGCAGCTTTTTTATCCTTAGATTAAAAACACACAAAAATTACATCAAATATTAAAATTTAGAATATGCCTGTATGGTTCTTGGCTTAGTGCTTGCTTTTAACTCTTCCAATGTTTTCTCAGTACATTCTTACCTATAAAATATTTGTCTGAATCAGTATTACCAATTAGACACCTCCTAAACTCAAACTTTAGTAAATGCTAAGTGACCAATATGTCCTAACTGACTCCAACACCGCACCCAACATTATATGACAAGAGAAATCTTATTATATCAACATGCAAACTAACAATTTACAAGACTCATATAAAGGCTATTTAATCATAGTCCTTTCCTCAGGATCAACTATTTCAACACTCAAGTATGGGAATTCTAATTAAACATCAGAAAATACTGCTTTTTCATAAGAAGTGTGAGCTCTGCCAGTTAAGTATATGACTGCATAATGGAGCTCAGGCCATGAAACTGAAACTCCCTCAGGACAGGTACTCTACATCATAAAAGACTGCTCCTAACCTAAAGGATGGATAAGAATGCATGTAGAGAATATTAGCAGGGATGTAATAATACAAAAAAAAAATTCCTTTCATAGAATGTTTCATAAATTCATGCTGATGTTATCAAGGGAGCAAGAACCAAAGTAAATAAGCAAGTAAGAAAGGAAGCAGTACAAAGAATGATCTTTCCATTTTCATACTTAAAATTCACCACAAATCAAGACCAGACTGGTTTGGGCAATAAGAATATAGAAAACTAGACGAGAGTTCCTGGTTTGCCAAACATGGTGCCATGAATTATGAACGTCCTTTTAACATGTTTGTAGTGATCATGTAAAAGAGGATGAAATATGCAATAAAGCAGTATTCCCCTGGCCCTGACCAAATATTCATGCAGGTACAACTAGAACATTAATCCATCACAACCTCTGAGATTTAACCAGACAGATCTAAGCCTAACAGACAAGACACTAGGTATTATTTCTTAACAACTCAATATTTTAAAATAATTTTTTCAGTATTTATGTGCTTTCATTATATGTGTGAAGTACTACTAGTTGCATAATTTCCAAATAGTGTTTTAATTCAATTACTTCTTTAATCATATTTTTAGTGAAAGTCTTGCAAAAATCATTTGCTTTACATAATTTCATTTTTTATGGACCCATTTTCTAACTTATTCTGCTTCCTGGCTCACGGCTGAGGATAGAAAAGCACAACTGTTTATAAAACCCTGCATATCTCAAGGCAGCAGCTTAACAGCTTTTCAAGGCACCCAGTAGGTACAGCATAAACACAGAATTACTCAGGTAATGTCCCCTACAAAACTGTTTACCTTTGACTACTACAGTTAAGTTCAGTTGAACACAATGTCAATTAGTTATTTGCAAAGTATTTAACTTGAAGTCATACCCTCCTCTTCTGTGCTTTTGATATTCGATGATGTGGAATCTGCTGCTCTACTCCTTCAAGCTCTATATTTGCAACCCCATCAGCTATGGAATCTGTCTAAAAAGAAAAAGAAAAGTTAAATGCCCTTATTAGTATAAACAATAACTAAGATACTCATAATCTGGCACAGTTTTAAGTTCTCTTCCAGGGTATTTTTATGAAGTTTAACCACAAAGATCCATGTATAGCACAGAAGCTATCAAAGCATTTCACATCCCAAACGACTGTCTTGCATTTTGCTACTTTTCTGCAGCTCCAACAGACTTATGTTGGTCTTAAATTTAAGCTGTATGTTCTCTTACATGCTGGAGTGTGAACACTGCTTACTGGCTGAAAGGAAAAGCTTTCCTCACCATGCCAGCCATTGAAAAAGACCGAGTTGAAATGTCTCAAAAAAATTACAAACCTAACCCTAATAGTAACTGTATGAGCTAAACAAAAAATCAGTTACACTGTTGACAAAATTGCAAGACAAAACACACTGGATGAGTCAAACATCTGTTGAAAGTCACCAACACTGCAGTATAGTTTACATAAAATAACCAGAGTGGCACTATAATGGTAACTTAAAAAAATAATTCTCTAACATAACTGACTGACTTATGTAGCCTTAAAGGCAATACTACTTGCAGTGGTACTCCTTTTCCCCTACTCTACATTTAATTTCTGTTACAGCTTGGCATTTATGAAATTATTTTCCTTGTATGCCTATCCATAGATTCAGTAACAGAGTAAATCTTGCCATTGAATTTTGTCATGCTTTTGCAAATTTATATTAAACCTGCTTTTGAAATATCTTTTACAGTAATTCTTTAAGCAACCAAACCATTCTCTCACAGTGCTCAAGAACAAAAATCCCCCACTGTTACACGTCCCTTCTAGCACTGCCCATTTACTGTAACAGCTAAAGCCTTCCTAAGTTGAAAAAAGGAACTACTAGTACCATGAAAAAAAGGCTAACTACTTTGAAGTGTTATTTCATCAACTTTTAATAGTTAAAAAAAAGCCCTAACAGAAATTGTATCTGTACAACTTCAGCTGCAGTTAGGGCACCTACCTTATTCTGTTCAGGTGAAGCTTCCTTCAGCTGCTTTAATTCCTCCTTGTGCTTCTGTTCAAGTTCTGCCTCTAGTTTGGCAACTTCATCTGCCAGCTGTTTTCGTCTCTTCTTGTCATTCTTGGGAACAGCATTTTTCATGCCTTGAATTTTTGCTGTTAGAGAAGCAGTGTAATAAAACATTATTTCTTAATACATACTCTATGGTCATTGCAGAAAATGACTGCAAGTCACACAGGAAAACTAATTAACAAACATCAAAAAATCAGTATAATAGTTCAGCTGTGAGACTGCTGGTTCTAATCCTCACATTTCCCAAATGGCTATATTTTTTCTTAAAAGATGCAAACTGCCTTTTGTTCTTTCTCTCTGGAGAAAACTTATGCCAAGTTAGTAGTAAAAATACATATGAACTTTATCAATGCAGAATGCTTTGGCCTGTTGCCTTCAAAAATACTATGTGGGCATCAAAATATCAAATCTCACAGGAAAGATGTGCAATTTTTAATCACATAAGCAACAGATAAAAATCAAAAAGTGAATTTACCCATCCTTAAGACAAAGTTTCTAAAAGCAAAATGGGTATTCAAAACCAAAAAAATCTTAAGTCCCTAAGTATTTCGAGGCTGTAAGTCAATGCTTCATTTCTAAAATCACAGAATAATCTGGTTAGAAATGGTGTCCAGAGGTTACCTAATTCTACCTCCTACTCTAAGTAGGGCTCAGTTTAAAGCTACATCAGGTTATGTTAGTTCAGATGCACCTAAAATTTATTCAAGTGACTGTGCAGTCTCCAGGGACAGGCATTCTGCAACCTTTCTTGGAAACTTTTTTCCCAATATTTAATGGTTCTTGCTGTGAACATATTTTCCCTTATTCTTCCCATGAAGATTTTTCTTGTTGCCCTTCAGCTCGTGTCTCTAGTCCATTCTCTATACTTTGATGAGTCTGGCTCCATCCATTACACAGTGGAAACTATAAACAGATTCTCCCATAGTCTCTTCTTCTCATGTGGTCCTAAATGAACACTCCCTGTCACTTCTGTCACCTCTGTCACTTCTGCATTCACTGTTTTAGAGTTACAGCAGCAATTATTTAACACCCTGCTTGCTATTCATCACCTGTACATTTTCCTGTCCTTCACCCCTGACTGACACAACTGAGCTGAAGATGATGGCAATGATAATGAAACTTTTCAAAGGGAGGCAGGAAGAATGCTCATACTGAAAGATTTATGTTAAGCATTCAGCCCCACAGATGAATAAGCTGAGTATGACAGAAAAGAAGCTTTGTTCCTTAAAATTAACATAATAGAGGAGAAGGGAATCCAGAACATAAAAGGTACTCACAATTACACAGCGGAGAGTATGGGTAGTGGAAAGAGGGGAGGGGAGTGTGGAGACAAGTAACATCAACTAGAGAAGATGTTGGATTTTCAGAAGTTGAGATGAACCTTGCATTAATTCTTACAGTTTTGCTCTCTGGTCAACAGTTATCAATGTACACATCAGGAACTTATTTTTCTAGTAGGCAAATGTGTACTCATAAGTCACTGCCTCTCCCTACCAGGAAGACTGGGACTCTGCCTTGAGTATATCTCGCCCACCATTTGGTAGTGGAGAACTACCATTATCACCTTCTCTAGGTGTAAAAACCGCCTGATTCTCAGCCTGCCTCAGTTAATGTGCCTTGTACCCCAGCCACCTAGGACAATGCTTGATTCCTACCCCTCTTCAATTTCAACCAAATCTGAGGGAGGAACAGGCATCTCAAACTAGCAAGTTCCTATAGATTTAGTGCCAGCATGCAATCTTTAACCCTCTGATAAAAAGTTGCAGATGGGTCTGTTTCATTATGTACCAAAAAAACCAAACAAGGAAAAGGCCGTATCAATACAGTAAGAATGAGAAAGGCTTAACAAAAATGTTATAATAACTATGAAACTCAACAGAATCTGTCTATCAGACCTCCTAAATTATGTTAATATATTGTAATAGGGTAGGTCCAATGATGCAAAGTGTTACAACTTCATAATGAAGCACTGTAAGACCACATAGGTCTTTTACTACAGATACTTTATTATAGCTGCACAGGACATGAAAATTCGGCTCACGTCAACCGTACTTCAATGAAGAAACCTGACAGGCTGGGCAGAAAGAGCCCCTACGCAGGCTCTTCAACCTAAAATATCTTAAAAAACCACACCTCCTTCAACCTAAAAAAACCAGTAACAAAACGCGAACATCACGCCAATGGCCCAGCATTAAGCCACAGTTCCCGCGCATGGCCCGAGGGCTCCCAAGGCCACGGCAAGGCGAGTCCCGCAGGCCGCCCGCACGACCAGCACTGCTCCCGGCAGCACAGCCCGGCTGCCACACCGCTGCATCACTCGGCCACCGCCGTCCTCATCCCCTGCCAGGGCGCTGCCAGGGCTACTCCCTCCTTCTCCACAGCCGCCGCCGTCCCTCCCGCCCCTCCGAGCTACTCGCGCTGCCGAGCGGGGCTTCCTGCGAGGGAATACGGAGAGGGGACGCCGAGCCCAGCCGGTCCC
>VWYI01027979.1:0-18180 GCA_013399455.1 Anthoscopus minutus
TGGGAAAAAAATAAAGACTGCAGTAGTTAGCATCAGCGTGCGGCTGCCAGTCCATCGGGGGGGTCTAGTTGTTGCCTTCTCCGCCGTCGTCGTCTTGCTGATCGCTCGTCCAGAGCGTTAGGTTGTCACGGAGGAGCTGCATGATGAGCGTTGAGTCCTTGTAGGAGTCCTCGTTGAGGGTGTCCAGCTCGGCAATGGCGTCGTCGAAGGCCGTCTTGGCCAGGTGGCAGGCCTGCTCCGGCGCGTTCTGGATCTCGTAGTAGAAAACCGAGTAGTTAAGCGCCAGCCCGAGCCGGATGGGGTGGGTGGGCTGCATGTGCTCCTTGCTGATCTCATGGGCTTCGCTATAGGCCTTCTCCGAAGACTCCACCACGGTCGCCCTCTTCTCCCCGGTGGCCACCTCGGCCAGGTAGCGGTAATAGTCCCCTTTCATCTTCAGGTAGAAGACTTTGCTCTCGTACTGCGTCTCGCTGCAGTTCTTGATCAGGTAGTTGTCCAGCAGGCTCAGCACATCCTGGCACACCGCTTCCAACTCCTTCTCGATCTTCTCGCGGTAGGCACGGACCATCTCGATCTTCTTCTCGTTGCCATCGGCAGAGGTCTTCTGCTCGATGCTGCTGATGACCCGCCAGGACGAGCGCCGCGCCCCCACCACGTTCTTGTAGGCCACGGACAACAGGTTCCTCTCTTCGTTGGACAGGGGCTCGTTCAGCTCCGTCACCTGCGTGGAGAGAAGGGGACAGAAGAGAGACATTTGGGTTAAGCCCCAGCTGTTTGACATTCCCATCACATCTCTGGGCGTTCCTGTGCATCTCTAGAGAGAGGCAGGAGGAGGCAGTCGGCTCGCAAAGTCCTGCTCTGTCATCCAGCTCTGTCTCTGCTCCTATCCCTGCTGTGGTCCAAACCAACAACAAAAGGAGCAAGGGTTGGGTTTTATTTGAGAGATCAGCATCTTCCAGAACAAGAAAAATCTTCTAGGAAAGAGATGCCTTTCACCTGGAGGATGACAGCTGGGCTTGGTGAGGCAGGGGAGAGGGACAGTCAAAGCAAGAGGGAGGAGATGGCCCAGGGTTATGAACTACCTGCAGGGATTAATACCACCAAAACTACAGAGTGCTGATCTTTTCTGCTTCCCACGAGCATGGGGCACACTTCAGAGCCACCCAAAGAATCTCTGAGGTGGTACAATTACAACTGCCTCAGGCACCTGCACAGATGAGGACTTAAAAGCTCACATGGTGAGGGGGAAATCCCTCACACTGGATTTTCCTCACTGAGGTTAACAGTGTCACTCACCTGCATCATGCACCTCAAAAAACACAAAGGGATTATGGAGATGACAAGCACAGAGCTCTCTTAGTAACTAGGGTTACCTGGGTAACCTGACACCACCACTCAGTATCACAATAATGCCATTCCAGCTCCCACAACACCAACACTGGCTGGAGCCACCTGGGCAGCACCTTTGGCCAAGGCTGCACCAGCTTCCCATCATCAGAGGAAGGAGAAGCCCTTGGAACAGACAGGACACCACGTGGCAGCTGAACAGGGCTGCTCCCAGGGGTGGTTACAGCTGCCAAGTACCACTTTGTGCCTGGGCATGGCCACTGCCCACTTTCCCCCATGACACGCCCCCACCCCACAGCCACACCCTGGGCACAATCACCCAGGAATCAGGCCACCAGAGCAGGAACGCGTGAGCCACCTCATGGCAGTAAAGGATTAGGTCATGGTTTGGATGTGAAAGGCTTCTGCAAACACTGAGTCATTTTCACAAGGATCTTTAAGGACAAGGTTTGCTCTGGGCCCAGATAACCACATTTATGGTGGGGATCAGGAGGCCAAAGGCCCAGCCCAGGACCTCGTTTGAATGGACTAGAATGACTCACAGTTGCTCACACCATATTGACCTGCACATTCCAGAACATCCACTCCTCCTGCCGCTCTTCAGCTGTGCTCTGGCTAATGCCTCCTCCCAAAACCTGGCTGCAGCCAAGCCTGATTCCCTCACAGCAAGCAGTGTCTGCTCAGACCCCCTCTAGCCCTTTCCCTCAAGGCAGAGGCAGCACACAGACCCTCCACTCCCCCCCTGCTCCACAGGATGCTCTAGAGCCTGGCAGAGGAACAGCAGACACCCCTTTTCCATACAGAAGAGGGTCTTCCTGTGCAAACCAGCACAACTGCTTCTGCTCCAGGATAAGAGACAGCTGAGGGAGCAGGGAAATGGGTGTCACATTAATGAGGGCAGGATCTCCTGGGACTATTGGCAGCTGCCAGCGGCACAGGACAAAGAGCACAGAGCAGGATGCCAGGGCAGCTCTCAGCGCTCCCGCCCAAGGTAAGTGGGGCAGCGATGCCCGGGCCATCTGGCAACCCCCAGTGCCAGGCCAACCCTCACAACCCTCTCCTAGGCAGGCCAACAATGACTGTTTAACCACAGGGCCCTGGGATCCCTGAGATATCCTGCTTCTTGCAGCTGGGCCAGGCAGGGCCCACCCACCATGTGCCCAAATACCCGTGGTGAGACACTCGCACGCTGCCTGGTGCCCTGAGGTCTCTACAGTTTTACAGAATGTCTCCCTTCATTCCCCCCCTCTCAGTGACACCTGCATAAACACACAGTAATGATTCCAGGGGTTAAAGATGTCTTTGGGAGCACAAAAAAGGTGTCCCCCTGCCCCAGAGCTTAAGGGTTGTCTGTCCTCAGAGATACCAAAGACTCCATCAGGTTACCTGGGAGCTTGTCCCACCTAAGCTGCTGTTTTGAGTGAGAGATTTGGAACTAGAAACATCCAGAAATCCCAGCCTGAGTTATCCTCTTCCATCTGTAAATGGAGTGTCCGACACCAACAGCCATACAAGACACTCACTGATTCCAAGAGTTTTCTGTCCTGACAGGGGTTGTGGAGATAGATCATCACATGAAATTTTGCTTTTAGCAAGGTGCTCCCTGAGAAGAGACACCAGTTTTAAAGTGAGGAACAAGCAGGTGCCTCACAGCAATGTCTGCAGATACTTATCTCTGCAGGAAGAAGTAGATCTACCTCCTCTCACCAGAAGAGTCTTGCTGGAGGACAGATTTATTAAAACTACAGGGAGTTTCGTGGGATTAGCTTTGCCATAAACATTTTAAATTCAAAGCTATTAAGGATTACGGAGGAAAGTTGCCTGTCAAAATCCTTTCAACAAACTGGCTGACAGATGGAAGGTACACCTGTGGAGACAGCAGATTCCCCCAGGGAGCTCACAGGGAACTTGTAAAAGCAGGAAGGGAGCCTTGTTAACCATGTCACTGCTTTCTAGTAGGATCCAGACTCCCAGGAAGGAGCACTGCAGAGACATGGCCAAGATGTGACATGGGTGGGGACCAGGACCATGGCCCTCAGCACCAGGACAGGCCATAGTCCCACACATTTCAGTTTGCAATTGAGCTGAGGGAGGAAGAACAGAAACCCATCTGGCTCTTGCATTCTCAGCAGGAAGAAAATGCAAGATGCCCAGGACACAAAGCATCAGACAGTAGGGTACACAGAGCTGCCTTATCAGAGTCAGAAAAAGGCAGAGAAGATGTATCCCAGGTTCAGCTGCCTTTGAGGACATCTCTGCCCTCAGTCTGCACAGAGCTGCCTGCTGCCCCTCAGCCACAGCCAAGAGACTGCCACAGCCCCCTCCACTCCAGACTGTGCAGTCACTGTCACTCTGCTCTTCCCACAGCACTGCACCAGTGCCCACCTCCAGCAGAAACCACTCCAACACCTCTGCACCAGCCTGTCACATGTACCTGGGGCTGTGCCTTCTCTGCAGCCTGTGCTGGCCAAACAAATGCTGCGTTTTTGTTTTTTTTTTTTATACTGCAGGATACCAAAATAAAGTGAGTTCAATCAAGCCACAGGATAAACAGATATACTGAGTTTGTAGCGTTGCACTGAATGCCTCTGATATAACATCAAATAAGGCAATACCCTGCATCAGGCCTGGATCACACTGCAGCAGTCACATTATGGAAGAGCAGAATCTTCCCTCTCCTTAACTCAGACCCTGAAGGGGTCTCACCTCCCCAAAGGGGCAGTACCCAGATCAGGTCCTTCAATACCACTTTCAGCACTGCTACATGGAGTCAGAGACTTCAAACAGCCAAAGGAAAAATCTTGATTTGGCATTAGGAGGGCTTGGTAGGAGCACAACGCCATCAGCCCCTGGTTGGAGTCTACCTGCTCTTTGGGAAACTCAATCAGTTTGGAGTTTTACTTCCCTGGCTGCCAGCACAGAACAGCAGAATTTGCTCTGCAAATCTCAGTAACTGTCCAGCCTCCTCTCACTGCTGTGCCCATGGAGATTGGGGAGAAGGGCAGGAGATGCACAAGTCTGAAATGGTGTCAAGTCCTGGATGTGGCATGAACATCCAAGGACAAAGAGCTGATCCACATAGTGGAAATCTGATAGAGGAAAGTCTTTTAGCTATTCTGGAAAAAAAAATGGAGAACACACCTGCCAGGAGCAGACTGCACAAGGACAGCCAGGCAGGGAGTGCAGGGAGCTTGGCATGGAGCAGTCCATGCTGCCAGGCTCTGGCTGGGAGGCACATTCCATCACCAAGCTGGAGGACACTGCCAGTTCCAGTCTCACCAGTTCTCTGATGGCACAGTCTGCATGAGGAACTCTCTGAGTTCCTGCTGGACAAAAATTACTGCAAGTTTAGGGGTTATACTGCTTGAGAGACCAGAGGCTTGTACAAATTCAAGCCCTGTGATCTGTAACAAAACACTGCAGAGGTGGCACCATCTCTGAGAAGGTTTTCCTGATTCCTCCACTACAGCTGGAGCTCTGACTCAGCATCCTGCCCAAAACCTGGCAGGCTCCTGGCATGCCTGAGGATCCCACTGCAACCAGGCAAGGTTCAGCCTCATGAAGAGAAGCCAGAGAGCAAGCAGAACTTTACCTGACCCTAATGTCAAGGTATGAAAACTCCAAAAGCCCAAAGGTTGGTTCTATAGCACCTTCTTTCTGCAAGTATCCCAATTAACAGGCTTTGGTGAGACCCACGGGGAAGGTTTGCTCCCAGAGAACAGCAAGTTAGGTTGGTTAGGGGCTTATTCCAGGACTCCCATCCTCCACTTCTCACCTTGCATGAGTAGGTCTGAGTATACATCAGGAAATGACCATTTTTCAGGTTCCCTTCAGTGACTGCAGTGAAGATCCATCACAGGATTTAGTTCTACCTGTTTATCCTTGAACACTTTTCACTTAGTTTGATAATTAAGTGCCCACCCATTTACAGTTTCTGCCTGGCTTTGATGTCTTATCTGAAAGCAGACAGCACTGGCAAGCTGAGAAGACCCAGAGATCCTTCCCTGGGGAATAGCATCAACATCAGACAGTTTAACCTGTTATAAACCTCAACACTTGCTCTTCTTACTGCCTAAAAGAGAATCTGAGTCCTTCAAGACATCAGACAGCTACAAAAGAGCAAAGCTTTCCTGGTGAGACAGAGACAGCCATGAGAACTTCAAACTGTTCACTAAGAACAGCTTTTAAAGGTCACCAGAGCTCCTCTCCCACCAAGATACACAACATCCATCCTGCCTTCAGCACTCATGTTTCCTGTTCTATCTACAGCTCCTGCACCATGTAATTAAGTTTGTTATCTCTCCACACAAACCCTAGCAAGTGCCTTATTTTCCTTCACATGCAGCTCCTTAGTCTGAGCTCTGGCCCGAAGGTCCCTTTCTCTGTTTCATTTTTTGAAAGGCAAATGTGCCTTTGAAACGATGTTCTGACCAAATCCAACCACAGAAATTCCTTCTTGGTCTGGAGCCACTGGCAAGGGGAACAACCAGCACACAACCTCTCCAGGCTCAAGCAGCTGAGAAAGGTCACAATACCTGCAGACGTGTCACCTTCCCCCCATCTCCAGCTGCTGTCTCATGCTGGGTTCCCAGCACCCATATGCAGGGACAAGAGGAACGACCTCAAGCTGTACCAGGGGAGGTTCAGGTTGGACATCAGGAGGAATTTCTTCATGGAAAGGGCTGTCAAGCAAGGGTCTGAGATTGTCAGAAGGGTCTGCCCAGGGATTTGGTGGAGTCCCCACCCCTGGAAGCATTCAAGAAATGACTGGACATGGCACTTAGTGCTCTGGTCTGGTTGACAAGGTAGTAACTGGTTAAAGGTTGGACTCTGGAACCTTGGAGGTATTTTCCAACCTTCATGATCCTGTGACAAGACAACCTTCAGCAGCCCAAGTGCTGTCATTCTGGAAGGTCATAACTGACAGACTGCCTGTTTTTTTCTGTCCCCAGCTCGCCCTAACTCGAAGAAATGGCTGCCCTCAAGCACATGAAATTGTCACCATTACCCAGCAGCCTGGAGAGAGTCACGACTCGATGTCACACAACCTCACCAAGCACAGCTTCTCCCCAAGCACCAGAGTGAGCTGTCCTACAACTCCATTGCAGCAATTGGAAAATGCTTTTCTTAAGCACTGTCCTACTTTGGTAAAGTAGGCGTGTGTTAAACCAGACCTAAATCTAAAATGTTACCAGATTGGTTTGGGTTCTTTTCCCTGCTGCCTTGCCTTCGCCCCCATGTCACACTTCCAAAGTGGAAATCACACCCTAACCGCTTCTCTCCTTGCTGACCCCTTCTGCTGTCCCCTGGCTTAGGGTGGCCAGGGGGGTTTTGGGCTGCAGGCCAAACCCTTCCTCTCATCCCAGACAAGACCAAAAAAAGCACGTGCAGGCTGTGGGCAGACAGAAGTTCCCCACTGCCTTCTCCTTTGCCTGTTTCAGTATGAATAATCACCTGCTAGTTCCTGTTTCCTAAGCTGGCAGGGCTAGTTCAGATCACAGGACAGCAGCTGAGGGCATATGGGATGGTTCTGCCATTACATTTCAAATTGTTCTCAGTGCCTCAGGGACCAGTGTCTGCAGAGAACTGTTTATTGCTTGGAGCCCAACTGTAAGCCTTTGGGTTTTTTGGTCTTTGGTTTTTTTGGTCCTTGGCTGAGAGGCTACTCAGGCACTCCAGACACCAATTAGGATTTCTGCATGTTCTTACATTAACAGTAGATTTCATCCCACTCTGCAGCCTTCATTACTTAAGGTGACTTTGAACCACCCAAGACAAAGTCTTCAAACTGGGAGACGTGGAAACCAAGAGCTCATTTATTCCATTGGCCTTTGTAGCTTAATAACTACATGTGATCACACTGCATTCAGGTTTGATCAGTCCTTGGAGCCTGCAGACCTCCTACTCCAGTTTCAGTGTGGCCATCATGCATTTCAGTCAGAGAAAAAGCAAATTTCAGCTACTTGGGTCATTCTTGCACATGAAAGGTTGAAGGGAGCCAAGGTGAGGAAACCAGTAAGAGCAGCAGAGCCCTGAGCTGCTCCATTCAGTGTCTGCAGCAGCATTTTGTGTTATCTGCAGCACTGCAGTCCCAGCACTTGGTCTAACGGCTCTGGGCTTTTTTCCACTACAGAACACCGGGGCACCATCGATTTGTGTCCCTGACTTCTTCTGCAGCTTGAGATAAGGCAAACACGAGGGAGCATCTGCCTGCCTTAGCTACTGTGGACAGAGAGCAGCCCAGGCACATCCCAGTAACCACCTGGCAGGAAAAACCCTGGCCTCTATGTGTTGTGTATGTTCAAGTGTTTCACAAGCAAATGCTCAAATTGCTACAAACTATTTCTGAGTTAGCACTGCAGAGTGCTGTCTCAGGGAGCTGCTCCTCTAGCCAGCATGTGCTTTTTGAGCCAGGAAGGAATTATGCTCAAGTTTTCTTGTTTTCCTTAGTAACACCCTGCCTCCCATTAGCCTTACTGACAGGCTTATTAAACAAGATGAAAACTGGCTGTAGGACAACTTGTTTCAGCATCTTACAGCCACAACTGCCTCATACTTACTAAAAACTCTTGGGGGAAATTATCAACCTCTGTTGGCCTAGTGCCTTCCAGCCACCAGATGGGCAGAGCAGCAAGTCCAGCCACATCAGTCCCAGCATTTCAGGGGATTGTCACTCAGGGCTCATCACACTGTCTCTGGCAGATGGGATACCAGCACCTTTGCTTGCTAACTACAAAGCAACAGAAGGGATGCCAAGCTATTCCTTCCCCAGGATATGGCAGGCTGGCAGCATCATCTGCCCACTGCTGAGTTCTTTGAGTGCCTCAGCAGCAGCCCAGGATCACCACCACCCTTCTCCATCACCCAACAGCTTGGGGAGCTCTCCTGTCTCGGATTATCCGCTCTGCTCCCTGCTGACAGGCCTGTTCTCCAAGCCCTCTGCTAAGCACGTGGAAGACCAGTGCCAGAGTGTGCCACTGCTGTAAGAGCTCAGATGTACCCCTGGAGCTCACAGCAAGTTTCAGGAGGTCAGAGCTGATCTGTTGATCCTTTTGGAAGGAAAATGACAATGCATGGTTGCTGTAGGCTCTTCTAAGCTGCACTAAGCTTTTCCAGGTGAGAGCTGAAGAGCTCTTCAAGAGTAACTTGCAGCTCTTTCCACAGAAGCGTTTCTGTACAAGTTTAAAGACTTGGGGTTTTTAAATTTAGGTTTAAGCATTATTCCTCAGAAGATTCCATCTACTCACAGGCTTTTGAGCTGAAGCAGCCATCCACAGGGTGACCACTGGACATTTCTAGAATCTTAAGTCTTGGTCCACACAAAGGAAGATATTTTCTTCTTTCCAATTAATGGTAAAACAAACCTAAAATAGACAGATTTCAGGGACTCTCTAGATAAATGCACCAAGTTTCATGTGGGGAGGGTGTTTAGTGCTGCTGGGAGCATTAGCTGCTTAAAGATTTACCTCACAGCTTCCAAGGGTACTAATCTGGCTCAGATCTTAGTGCTTTCCTGCTCTCCTCCAGCCCCACTGCCAGGCAGTAAGAATCCTGCCACCAGATCATCAAATCCTCCCCAGAGCATCAAGTGCCAGGGCTCATCCTTAATCAGGGGCTCAAAAAATGTGCCCATGACCTCTACCTAGCTGAGCCAAGTGGAGAGAGAAGACATGATGTGCCATGGGCAAGACCACCCCAAGGCTGAGAGCAGGTTCTAGCTGCTGGAGCAGGATGAACCAGGCAATTCCTGTCTGCTGGCATGGCTTCCTTTGGTATGGCAGAACCACTGCTGCCATGGCAGCTGCAAGCTGCTGCTCAAAGAGTGAAATGGGAGAAGCTGCAGCCGTGCAAAACTCCCTGCAGTCAGCATGCACGTTTTTAGCTGCTCCATGTCATTCCCTCACACATTTTGGGAACACCTGGTTGTTGCACATCAAGGTAAGATTCTGGAAATATTAGAAAAAAACACCTCAAAAGATTTTTGCTCTAGATCTCTTGGTCTGCAGATCCAGTAGTTCCTTGGTGTCTCAAACATGTTTTAGCAGATTAAGCAAGAGACTTCCCAGAACACCTAGGTGGATTCCTGAATGCCAGCTCCACGATAGGTTTGATTTCTGCATCAATGAGTAAGGTGATTATCCCTCCAGATGTACTTTACCTTCCCACTGCTTCAGGGATTTCAGGCTTGATCTTACACACCTCTAGCAAAAGCAATTTTATTTAATTTCTTAAATGAACTTGCAGAACAGAAGTCAAGTTTTTGCTCTGGCAGCTTTCTGGAGCACTGCAACCAATTTTAAATAACAAGGAGGGTCACTTTACTATCCTAGATCCAGCTGTTTAACTCCCCTCGCCTGGCTCCAGTCATCTCCTCCCAGCCTCTTCTGAAACCCAAGGGAACTCCCACCAGATTTGATCTCAGTTCATCACAGCTGACAGAACCCCTCAGGTGCCAACATCATCTTGACATCACCAAACACAAGAAACCAAGCTCCCAACTTCTAAACAGTGAAATATTCATCCCATTTAACAAAGCCCAACAGCATAAACAGGCAATGCTCAAACACCTGTCCCAGCTGGGTGTAAATCAAAGGCTGTTAATCCCCCCCAAGTTCTCATTCACTGCTAAATACTAAGCATTAGCCTTTTACAAGTAGAGATCTCCTACAGCAATTGTTGAGTGTGTCTGTTAGGACATGGCACAGCAACAGCTTCTCCACCTACTATTAATAACTTTATGCTGCTGAGCACAACTGTCCAAACAACGTGTCCATCACCAGCCTTGTTAGCACTGAGGCTGAGACTTCTCACTGGTGTTTTTCTAGAGCCTTGCTGAAACCATCTTAGAGAGGAGTGGAAAGCACACTGACACGCCAAGTAGCTTTGCCTGGTACGTAAGCAAAGACACATCCCAAGCAAGCCAACCCATCCAGCGAGATCAGAGGGAATTTGCAAACAATTAAGGAATGGTTTGTACTTGGAATCCCTGCAGACTTGCGCTCATCCAAGCACAGCTGCCTCCAACACCCATAGACAGACTCAATTCCAACATCTCCTTTAGAGAAGAAAAACATTAAGTACTCTAATCCCTAATCTGGGGATCGCTTCAAGGGAATCTCACGTCATCATCAGTGACATGTTCTCTAGTTACTCTTCTACTGCAATTAAATAATGCACTGCCCCTGGTCACTAGATCACTAGCTTGGGGCCAAAAATCAGGTTTGTTTAATATCTAATTGAGCATGTACTGGGTCACGTCCAACATGTGACTAAATCTGGGTTAGCACAGAAAAACCTGAAACTGGGGGAAGTTTGCCCTTAAATAGGCAGACAAAAGCTTTTGTTTTGCCAGCTACACCAAGGCTTTGCTTTTGAGACACAGTCTTGTCAGTGTTTCCTGCAGCCCAAGAATTGCTGCCTCATCATTTCAGCTCCATTTTCTAGCATTTACCATTTCTGAGCTTTTCCAGACTATACATCAAGACAACCAGCAGTGCAACCAGCATGAGACTCCTGGGTGAAGATCAACCCTTATGATTTCCCAGCCCCAGCAGCTCCCAGGGCTCCAGCCCACAAGGAGGGAGCAGAAAGATGCAGCAGCTCAGCCTCACTGTCATTGTGCACTCAGGAAAGATGGACAATGCTCCTGCTGAACTCCTCCCCCAGGCACCTTCCCCACCCACAGGCATGGGTGGGAATCCTACAGCTTGACATGTAGATTCTGGAGAAAAAGAGTCAGGCCTCTTACTTAAAAAAAGAAATAAATTTAAACAGCAGAACGAAAGTAATTTTGTCCCCATTTTCCCTCATTTTAGGCTGGGAGAAAGGACTTTGCTCATTAGATCAAGCAGCCAGGGGAAGAACATTCCCACAAAGCCATTTCAGTTCCATGGGGAAAGAAGACTTCCCTCACCTTCAATGACCAAAAGCTGCACTGGCAGAAGCACAGGCAGAGGTTGGCAGTCAGCAGCCATGGCAGAACATTTTATCTCAATGCCACCAGCATAAAACTGGCCATTTATCTGGACAGCTTCTTCGAGTCAAGCCAAAGGTTTCAGAGGTTGAAGCACAAAGCCACGCAGCATAGTGACCAATCCATACCTACTTCCCCTTATTTTAGCTGGTTTCCAGGCCATTGCTGCCCAGCAGCGACCATCACTAGTCAAATTGAGTCAATACTTATGTTTTCACTCAATTCTTGCTTCCCAGACAAGGCCATTGCCATTTTCCAGAGCTGGCAGCTGCCACGTGAATCTAACACTGGGGAGCAAGACCTCAGTTAAGGACCAACCAGGTTAGTGACCTTTCCAGTACAGAGCAGAAATTGTTGAAGACTTTCAGCTTTCCAAAAGGAAAAGACAAAGACTTGAACAGCAAAGGAAAGAAGGTCTAAGGTGGCTCCAAACCAGTTAGCACAAAAATACTCCTCACAGCAGCAGCTTCAGAAAAATCTGTCATGAGCTGCAGAGCACTGAAGCATAGAAGAATGCCTGGAAGCACTGAGGGTGCAGCAGCTACCCAGAGACAGCCTCAGTCCTGCATCACAGCTTTGCCACAGTGAGGTGGAAGATGATTCCTGTATCCTATCAAGACTGTCAATGGAGAAATGCTTGGGAAGCCAAGCAAATTCCCTTTGACTGTGCTCTGTACTGAAGTTATTCTAATATGCATTCACATTCTGCTGGCAGCTCAGGAGGCTGAACAGGGTAGAAAAGCACAAGGCAGAGTACTAAATGCTTCAGGCATTGGCCCATCTGAGGAGAAGCTCCCTCAGATCACACAGGTCTGTTTTTCCAATGTCTCTTTCCCAGTACCTGCCTCTGAACAGCCTGGTGTTTGGCTGGGACATGGAGCAGCCAGCTCTGGTCTGAACGAGTCTGACAATCCTCATGGCTCTTCCCTGCCAGACTGGAATTGAGCTCCCAACACACCACTCACCTCTGCCAAGGAAAAAGTAGCACCAACAAGTTCAGCAGTGCTTCACATCCAAGGACATGCCTGAGCTCAGACAGAGCCACCTCCCAAAAAGCAGCTGATTACTCAAGCACTAGCAGTTGGGACACACAAAAGCTTGGATTCTTTATTCTTCCTAAATATGCACCCTTGCACACAACTTCTGGGCATGGTTTACTTGGCATGAGACTGCTGCAAACAGAAGCTCAAGAGTTCAGTCATAGATTTGGTGTACTAGACCCTGCCAGATGTGTCACCATCCATGGAGGTTTCTCCAGATGTCAGGTCACTGCTACCACTCTCCTCCCCAGCCCCTGCTCCATCAGCTGCACCCTGAGCCATGTCACTCCTTCTGTCCTCAAGAGGAACAGCTAGTAGATCCAATTCTCAGCTACAAGACTGCAGAGGTAGTAGAAATATCAGGCTCTAAAAAATCCTTGTCCTTAAGACTGTGACCTTGTGGTCACTCACCAGCCTGGGAACAAAACCCAGGCATCCTCATAGGCTAGTGGGGACCATCAGGTCACTTTTACTCCACCTCCTTGATCTTAAGCTTAGCAAGGCTGAGGCTGCTTATTCCTACTCAGAAAGCCAAGCTGAGCATGCTCCTGAGCAGCACTAATGCTACTGGCCCAGGCACAAGAGAAGTGGTTCAGGAATACACATTAAGAAGACATGAAGAGGAAATAATATGGTGGAGATCCTCAAAGTAAGGAAAAAATCTTAATTCTACCAGCTGTAGAAACTGGGGAAGAACCATGTTTTTCACCTCCCCGATCAGAAACCAAATCCCAGCTACAGGAGGCAGAGGGACACACCACAGTTATGTGGATAACCCTCTTAGAAGCACCATCCAGAACATCCATGAGAACCACTAAGAGGATGCCAAAGACATCATCCAGTTGCCAAGAGCAGTGTATATGCCCCTAGATGCTAGAGTTTTCAATCCAGGAAACATTTCTGGAGCTGAAGTTTTGTCATTGTCCCCATATTGCTGTTCCTGAGTATTGCAGCAAGCCCAAGTACACATCATCAGTGTCCAAAGAGTTTATTCCAGACAGTAACTTTGGTGAACACAGCTGGAGTAGACAGGACTTATCCACTGACATTATGAAGCTTATTTGGTGTACTAAAACAATTGGATCTCCTGTGAACCAGCCATCTTTTTACACAAGAAGCAGCAAATAAAATGGTTGAAAACAAATTTAATAAATCAAGACAACTTCCACCAATCTTTTTGGACTTCCATGGTTAGACATCATCCAAGAGATCTACTGGATAAGCCCAAATTATCCAGGGGTTCATGGAGAGCCCTTGCCCAAGTTTTACTGTTTCTATGCCCCCAGGTATAATTCAACTGCTATATTCTCCATCACAGTTTCAATATCACTTTTGTTTGGTTTAAGAAGAGCTATTTCGGGTCAAATCCACCCTGGCTGCTACACTTGGCCAACTAAGAAACCCAGCATCATCTTTTAAGTCAATGACTCTTCCTAAATGAACTAAATAAAAACTCATAGGAGCTCATAGAAGAATTTTTAAGAGCTTGATCTGCTGCAGACTGGCCAGTTACTGTGAGCAGTGTCCACAGCAGTTGCACACAGGACACATTGCTAGGTGCAGACATGGCTCAGGCTACTGCTACACGCCAAGGCTAAGTCACACAGAGACAACCCCACACTGTGAATGACCAGAAGGTCAGAAGCTCCTGCAGCCACCACCCTGTGGTGACCTCCATGACCATCCAAAGACCTCCAGGAAAGAAGCCCTGCTCCTGAGTCAGGCTGCCTCCAATCCCTACCACTGCTGCAGCCCACCAGCAGTGTGGAGGCTGGGCAGCATTCAGGCCACCTGCACAAGAGCATCAATGCTGCCATCAGATGCCAACAGCTAATGACTGCACCATCCACCTCAGCACTGGGAATGGTTTCTCCAAAGCCCTCCCTAGCCCCCCTGGGAAGTGCTACTACAGCAGCTCTCACTCCTTGCTCCCCTCCCACCATCACAGATGGCCTGCCCAGCACTCCTCCTGGAAAAGCCTTTCCACACCACCCTTTTGTCTGTGTACACTGCAGGCAGAAAGCAGCTAATCATTCCTGTGCTGCTTCCTGGGGACTCTCCAGATAGGATGGATTTGTGTTACTATCTCTCTTTCCAAGGGTGAGCCTGCTGTCTGTATGAAGCCTTGCTATCAGCACTGATATACCGGATGTGGGGGATGATAACCTGCCCAGCTGGTGACCATCATGGGAGAAGCCCACATACCCAGTGCCAGGGAAGGCCTGCAATTCCCCATCCTCATGCTCCTCCTACATCCACAATAGCCATTTACTGCACCAAGCTGTGGTGTCTGAAGCTTGGAGCAGCCATCTGCTTTCCAGCATCTCCAGCATTCCCCCCTCCACACCCACACTTGGTGGTCCTTGCATACAGCACAGCCATAGCCCTGCTGCAGAGACTGGGCTCCCAAAGTCAAGCAGTCAGGTGTTCCCCTCACAGGGAACAGCCCCACACCATACATAGGTACAGTGCACTAATTCTCCCTACACACTTTTAAAAGATGACTTGTTCCATGCATAAGTTGTAATCATCTTGTTCATTCACCTGCACATCCCCTCAGCAAAAAGATCTGTGGGGAGGCACATGCTCTGTTCTCTGGGATGTGCTGGCCAGGTGCTGGCAGGGCTCCCACCTCTAGAAAGCCTCCAGCAGCACCACTCTCCCCAGCTAATGGATATTGATTCCCAGCCCTGGCATGGGCCTGGATGGTAGAGCTCTTCCTGAAGCTGAACCACACAAAAAAGCATCTTGCTCCAACCACCAGCACTGTGGGAAATGAAACTCCAGCAAGCAAGCCCAAGGCCAGTGTCTGACCACTGACCACCCTGGGGAGCAGCAGAGAGCTTTCCTGTTCCCCAACACCTGATAGGGCTGATGGCAGCCACAGACAGCACTGAGGTGACAAGGGACATGACCAAGGTCATGAAGACATACCCTGGATCGATGGGCTCAGCCCTGCACCCTTCCTGGGTGTGGCATCACCTTTTGCTCCCTCTGGTAAGGTGAGGGGACCATCTGCTGTGTTTTCAGAGACCCCTCCCTAGTAGTTCTGCCCCTTTTGGGGGTTGAAGGAGCAATCCTGCTCCTGCAGCAGTAACATAACTGCAGGTAGCAATTAGGGGCACTGGCAGCTAACACTTGGCAAGAAGGAAGCAGCTAGAAGTTATTATATATAAATATTATTTTTGAGAGACTATTGCGATCCCAGACATCACTGGATGAATCAGCAGACAGCAAGAACCCCAGCACACCACTTCCATTTTAAACCATTAACACAGCCATTCAGCACAGGTTCCCAAGCACACAGGGTAGAGGCTGAACAACCCACCCCAGCTGCCCCATGTGAGGCAGCCACCAAAATGCAACGGTGAGATGAAGCTGCAGGAAAACGAGCCCCTTTTCTGCCCATCACTGCCACAGCCAGGATGAAAGGAGAACCATCCAGCATTTCTCAGCAGGGTGCTAGGGAGGGCTAGGTATGGAGGGCAGGATGGCTCTGCATCACCTTCGCTAGGCGCAGCCCGCATGCTCTCTGCTACCGCCTGGGTGCATTGCAGCTTGGACCATGGCATATGACATCACTAGGCGTTGCTACGGAAATGAGTGCGAGGTCATCAGCCTCCCGCACAAGCGGGGCTGGGGGCTGGGCAGCACGGCCGGCTGTGACACGGCTGTGACATGCCCGTGGCCGCCGGACCGGCCGTGCCGGAGTTGGGGCAGCACGGAGCAGAAAGGAAGAACAAAGCTCTGCCTTTTGTTTGCTGGTGAAGGGAGGCGTCAGCGCTCCCGCTGGGGATAGTTTCCTTACGGCCAAACTACCCGGCAGCTGATAAGAGGTGTTAGCCCGGGTTACTGTTTCACATGGGCCCACGTAAGGGCTGAAAGGAAAAATCACATATATGAGTTCTTAATAACGCCTAGGGTTCAAGCACCCAGCCCGGGGAAGCAGGCTAAGAGAAATTCACAGTGCAACACAGCTGTGAGTCCCGGGCATATCCCTGCTGGCTTTGTCACGGCGGCTGTATTATCCGTAGGAAATGAGCTGTAGGATCTGCTCACACAGCAGGCTTTGCTTTAAAATGAATAGATGCCGCCACCAGAAAATGGTATAAAAGCCATAGTGCAGCAGAGGGACAGCCCGGCTGGTTTAATGTGATAATATCTCTTTCTGATTATCCATATTTCATTCCTTGATAAGACATCTCTTCCCTCCCCGGGCTCGGGCTGTGACAGTTTTGTCTGTTTGATAAATGCAAGGTTATTGACAAAATGGTGCAATATGGGCAAACAGAGCTGCACCCACGGCAGACTGCGACATTCCCAGATCGGCATTCACTTTTCATCAGCCAGGGAGGACACCCCAGCTCCCAGCAAAGGTTCAGACCTGACTAAGAAGACAAACATAAAGAACAGTTTTCCCCTTTAAAGCACCCCCTCCCTCCCTCCACCCAGTCTAGCCTCTCTGCAATATGACAAATGCAGAATCTTCTGGAATGACTTGATCCTGCCTCCCACGATTGCTTTGTTTGCAAGATCAGATCAGAGATATGTTTTTTTTTCCCTTCTTATATTGTCAAAATGTCAGTATTGAAGGGGAGCGTTCAGTGTCACAAATCAGATCAGCTTGCTATATGCAGAGTCTTTATTTTAAGAGCGTGAAATGAATACAACATGACTCAATTCATAAATCTCCAACCAAGAGCAGTAAAAATATGAGCTTTGACAGTGAAAGGGCTCCCAATCTTTGGGGTCAGGGGCACACACCAGCCCTGGCCGACCACGCGTGGGAAGGGATGCACGGGGCGGTATTTTGGCAGCAAGGAGAGGTGTGCACGCAATTCCCCCCCCCACCAACATCCCCACGCTGGGTGCCCCCGTGCCTCGCCCCAAGGGGCCCCGAGGCGATGTGAACCCCCCCGGGCAGCACCGCACCCGGCTCCTCTGCCCCACCACGCCAGGGAGAGGGGGCATGGGAGGGGATGCGTGGGGCAGCCAGGGGAGCCTGGGGTGGGGGAGAGAAGAAATGCGGCTGCAGGGTGATGTGGGGGGCTGCAGGGCTGCGGAGGCAACGTGTTCTACGGCAGAGGAGAGGATGTAGGGGTGCTCCAGGGCAGGGCACGGGGATGCGTGGGGCTGGGTGAGGGCAGCAGGGCAGGGGAGAGGGGCGGGGGGGACCAAGCGCGGGGGCTTAGAGCAGGGGGAGGAGGGGAAGGCGGCTCTAGGGCAGAGAGAGGGTATCTGTGGGACTGGGTGGGGGCCCCGGAATAAGAGAGAAGGTGCAGGGAAGGGTTTAGGGCAGGAGAGAGCGATGTGTGGGGCCGGATGCGAGCCCCAGAGCAGGCGAAAAAGGTGAGGAGCAGCATGCGTGAAGCTGGGTGGGGGCCTCATAGCAGAGGAAGGGATGCGTGAGGGGCTCTAGGGCAGGGGATGGGGGTCGGGAGAAAGCAAAGGAACCCTGGATAGGGAAAAGTGGCGGGAACGGGACTCAGCTGGGGGTGTCGGAGGGCGAGGGACCGGGGCCCTGACACCCCCGCGGCTCCCCCCGGCCGAGCCCACCACCCACCCCGGGGAACACGCGGGAAGGGCGAGGAGAGCGCGGCCGCAGCGGGCCAGGAGGAGGAGGAGGAGGATGCGTGTGTGTATGTGGGGAGCGCGACGGCCGCGGGACGGGACTCACGTTCTTCATGGCGGCCGCCATGTCGTCGTATCGCTCGGCTTGCTCGGCCAGCCGGGCCTTCTGCACCAGCTGCTCGCGGTCCACCATCTTCGCGGGGTCCGGGGAGGAGAGGGGCGAGGAGGCTGCGGGCTCCGGGAGGAGGA